>CM072936.1:10009266-10384266 GCA_036971965.1 Nyctalus aviator | reverse complement strand
TACTGCGGATGTGCTCACAACCAAGGTACATGCCCTTGACCGGAATCGAACCCGGGACCTTTCAGTCTGCAGGCCGACGCTCTATCCACTGAGCCAAACTGGTCTCTACTGGTGTCTCTTCTTTTTAAAAAATAGATATTTGCATTTATCTCAAAGAGGAAGGGACTAAGGCATAGTGGTGAGCATAGCTGCTTTTCAAAGAGGAAGGGAGAGGGAGAGAGGGAGAAACATCAAGGATGAGAGAGAATCCTGGACCGGCTGCCTCCTGCATGTCCCTTACTGGGGACCGAGCCCACATCCTAAGCATGAGCCCTTGGCTGAAATCGAACCCGGGACCCTTCAGTCCGCAGGCCGACGCTCTATCCCCTGAGCCAAACTGGCTGGTGTCTTCTTATGGGGACACTAATCCTGTCAGACCTGGCCCTCACCCTCTGGACCTCACTGAACCTCAATGACCTCCCTATACACCCGGTCTCCAGGTGGCACATTGGGGGTTCGGCCTCAGCATATGAATTTGGGGGCTCGGGGAACATAATAACAGGCAACACAAGAGCAAACTCACTGCCTGCACCCCCGGCTCCAAGAACAGGGCCAGGCAAACAATCGGCGCTCAATAAACACTTGATTAGTAAATGGATGGATGGATGGATGGATGGATGGATGGATGGATGAATGGATGGATGGATGGATAGATGGATGGATGGATGGATGGATGGATGGATAGATGGATGGATGGATGGATGGATGGATGGATGGATGGATGGATAGATGGATGGATAGATGGATGGATGGATGGATGGATGGATGGATGAATGGATGGATGGATGGATGGATGGATGGATGGATGGATGGATGGATGGATGGATGGATGGATAGATGGATGGATGGATGGATGGATGGATGGATGGATGAATGGATGGATAGATGGATGGATGGATGGATGGATAGATGGATGGATGGATAGATGGATGGATGGATAGATGGATGGATGGATGGATGGATGGATGGATAGATGGATGGATGGATGGATGGATGGATAGATGGATGGGTGGATGGATGGATGGATGGATGGATAGATGGATGGATGGATGGATGGATGAGTGAGTGGATGAGAAATATCTGTCAGTGTGTACCCTAAGCCTGTACTGTCCAAGGCCATGGGTGCACATACTGACCCACGTTGCCGGGTCCCTGGCTCACAAGCCCACGGCCCAGAGCGGAGGACAGATGCTGGGAGCCCAGCAGACAGCGTCACGACACCAGAGTGTCACGACGCGCTGACAGAAAAGCCTGGGCTCTACGGGGAAAACGCGGAGCACGAAGTACAGTGGAGACTCCGAAGCAGCCTGCCAGACGGCGAAATGTAAGGGTCCGCATTAGCTCCCGGTGGCCGCTGTCACAAAGGCCGCACACACACTGACTTAACAGAGCAGAAAGGTAATTCTCTGAAAGTCCTGGAAGTCCGGGGTCCAGCCTGAGGCTCACAGGGGCTCAGATGGAGGTGTGAGCAGGCCGGTTGCTTCTGGAAGCTGCAGGGGGAGCCCTGTCCCTGCCTCTCCCGTCTCCTGGTGGCCGCCAGCATTCCTTGGCTTGTGGCTGCATCACTGCGATCTGCGCTTCCACCTCACACCACCTTCCCTGCCGGTGTCCCACCTCCCTCTGCTTCCTTCTCACAAGAGCTCTTGGGGTGGCAGGTAGGACCCAGCCAGGCAGTGCAGGGTCCTTTCCCCATCTCAGGACCCCGACCTTCATCGATGAGAGAGACACAGCGATCAGCTGCCTCCTGCACGCTCCCCTGTGAAGTCCCTCTGCCATACATGGCACCATTCGCAGGATCTGGGGATTCAGACTTGGATGGGGCTGGGGGCGGAGGGTGAGGGGGGAATTATTCAGCTAACCACAAGGTGAGACCCAAAAGATAAGATCAGAGGATCTGGGCGGAGAGTTGGCAGGGAAAACATGTCAAACACAGGGCACAGCATGTGCAAAGTCCAGGAGGCAGGTTCAAGGCCAGGGTGGCTGGCGTGGAGGGAGTGAGGGGAGAGTGGAGGAAGTGAGGGCCACGGAGGACAGGGATCCTGCAGGCCTGTGGGCCACGATGAATACTTTTTTTTTATTTTATTGATTTTTTTACAGAGAGGAAGGGAGAGGGATAGAAAGTTAGAAACATCGATGAAAGAGAAACATCCATCGGCTGCCTCCTACACACACACACACAAACACACACACACACACACACACACACACACTGGGGATGTGCCTGCAACCAAGGGATTGCCCTTGCCCGGAATTGAACCTGGGACCCTTGAGTCCGCAGGCCGGTGCTCTATCCACTGAGCCACACCGGTTTCGGCCATGATGAAGACTTCCTCTCTCCCCTCAGTGAGGCAGGAGCCTGAGCCGCGTGTGCAGAGGTCAGGGGCTCTGCCTCAGGTCCCAGCAGGATCCCTCTGACCCCATTTGGAAGCGACCGCGGGGAGCAGCCGTGAGGGGGTGCAGCCACAAGGGGACAGGAGGCGATGGCGCTGGGCCAGGGCTGTGGCCGTGGAGGGAGGAATAGGCGTTGAAGGCAGAGCCGACAGCGCTTGCTGATGGACCGGGCGTGGGGTGAGAGCGGAGAGGGGTCGGGGGTCTCCGGCTTCGGGCGGAGCGGGCCCAGGGCGGAGCGGCCCCCACAAGGCCGCAGGGCGGCGGCGGGCTCCGGGGTGGGAGTTGGCGGCGAGCTGTGGACTGTGGTTTTCACCCACCTCCAGGGGCCCCTCATCCTCTCCCCAACTTCCCCTCCCGCCCCAGCCGGCCTTGGCTGCTTCCCGCTGGCTGTTATCGGTTTTATGGCCGGAGAGCTGGGAGGGCTGGTTTTCCCCTCGCCCGGCCCTGCCCCTCCTGCCCTGGGAAGCCCCCGGCCTCCCAGACCGTCCGGCTGGACGGGCCCGCCGCCGCCCCTCTGTCCAGCCAGATGGGCCCGAAAGGGGAAGCGGGTTCCCCAAAGTCACCCGCATGCGGTCAGCTGAGCACCTCAGGGTCTCATCTCCTCTCCCCCCTCCCCTCCCCCAGGCCTGGGAAGCTGCAGAGGAACCACCGACGCTGTCCAGGTTTCACACGAGAAAAGCAGAAAAGCGGGGCTGCAGGAGCGGCTGCCACTCCCCCCCAAGACGCTCCTGCCCCTCCAGGCCCTGACCGGAAGGCGGCTCTGCTGTAAGCTCTGAGGGGGAAGCGGGGGGACCCCTGCCCCCCCCCAGAGCCCGTGTCACAGACGGTGACAGCCCAGCACTGGTCAGGGCAGAGAGGAGAGAGCCCAGGAGGCGGAGTAGGGGGACACCTGGCCCAGCCGGGGGCCAGGGAGGGCCCCCCGAAAGAGGGAACTCTCTGAGAGGATGAGTGAGCGTTCCCAGGTGCAAAGGCTTCTGGGAGAGGAAACTGTGTGCAAAAGGCCCAGGGTTAAGGGGGAACTTGGGGGCTTCTAACTCTGACCCTGTCTCTCCCCTGATCCAACCCTCCGGTGGCTGCCCTTGCACACGCTTTAGCCTGACATTCATTCATTCATTCATACTCATTCATTCATTCAAACAGCCCGTGGAGTGTGTCAGTGTCAGGCCCTATAGGGATAGAGCAGGGACTACAACGGCCCGCAGGACTGTGACCTTGACACCTTGACCTCGGCAGGCAGGTTGGGCCTGCAGGGGGACTGAGAGCGAGGCCGGGAAGAGGCAGGGGAAGGTGCTCCAGACAGAGGCACAACCTGTGCAAAGGCTCAGGTAAGTCCGAGAAGCACTTCCTCCAGAAACCACTCCCTGCTCAGCGAAGGCCCGGTGGCCGGAAGAGGCGAGGGGAGGCCGGTTTGCAGCCTGTGTGTGCGCTCCCTTCCCTCCCAGGCCCTGGGAGCTCGGGAAAGCCAGGAGCCGAGGAGAGAGGCCGGGGCGGGTTTGTAGTCAGAAACACACCCCGAGGGGAAACGGTGAACAACACAGACTGATGAACAAGAACAGACCCAGATAGGAGCCGTGGGTCAGAGGGTTGGACCTCAGAGGGAGGGTGGGGATAAAAGGGAGAGATCAACCAAAGGACTTAAGAGCCTAACCAGTGGTCGAGGATAATAGGGGGGTGGGGGCATGAATGGGAGACGTGGGGGGTTGGAATGGGGGGTTGAGGACAAATATGTGATACCTTAATCAATAAAGAAATTAATTTTTAAAAGAGAAAGAAACACACCCCACCCCCACCCCCGCTGCCACAGGGAGGCTGCCTGTAGCGAAGCCACAGAATCACAGCTGGGTTTGGGGGGGACTGAAGGGGAGACTTGCAGCCAGGCCTTCTGGGGGCTCCGCTCTCCTCCCGCGCTGGATGGGAGGCCTGGCCCACAGCGACCGCTAGGTGGCGCCGGTGCACCGCCAGCCGGGCTGCAGCGCGGGAAAGCGGGGTCCCGGGAGCCAGGCCCCCGTGCCCGCTGCCCTGGGTCCTGGCCCCTCCGCAGCTGGGGCTCCGAGCAAACAGCGGCTCCAACTCCGGGCTCAGGGAGGAGCTGGCTGGGCTGCGGCAGACACGTTCTTCACCTCCGGTTCCCTTGGGAGCTCAGACTGGAGGCTCCTGCCTCCCACCTCAGGCGGGAAAGCCAAACTGGAGACTTGCTCTCCGCCCATGGAGCTGGCACTTCTATTCCTCTCCGTCCCACTTGGGAAGTCCTGTCTCTCCCATCGGACGTGGTGAGGGCTCCCAGTGGTCCCTCCCCATCAGGCGGGGCTCCCTGTCCCCCATCAGCCTGGGACCCTGTCCCCCATCAGCCTGGAACCCTGTCCCCCATCAGCCTGGAACCCTGTCCTCCATCAGCCTGGCACCCTGTACCCCATCAGCCTGTGACCCTGTCCCCCATCAGCCTGGGCCTCCCTGTCCCCCCATCAGCCTGGGACCCTGTCCCCCATCAGCCTGGGCCTCCCTGTCCCCCCATCAGCCTGGGACCCTGTCCCCCATCAGCCTGGGGCTCCCTGTCCCCCATCAGGCTGGGCCTCCCTGTCTCTCATCAGCCTGGGACCCTGTCCCCCATCAGCCTGGGGCTCCCTGTCCCCCATCAGCCTGGGCCTCCCTGTCTCCTATCAGCCTGGGACCCTGTCCCCCATCAGCCTGGGGCTCCCTGTCCCCCATCAGCCTGGGCCTCCCTGTCTCCCATCAGCCTGGGACCCTGTCCCCCATCAGCCTGGGGCTCCCTGTCCCCCATCAGGCTGGGCCTCCCTGTCCCCCCATCAGCCTGGGCCTCCCTGTCCCCCATCAGCCTGGGGCTCCCTGTCTCCCCATCAGCCTGGGACCCTGTCCCCTGTCAGATGCGGGGAGAGCCCTGCACCCTGGCAAAGCTTTGCAGGTCCTTCTCCGTGCACAGGAGCCTCGCCAGTTTAGAAGAGGGACACTGAGATCCGGAGGAGGAAGGCGGCCTGGCCCGGCGAACTGAGATGTTCCCTCCCCGCTCTGTCCCCTCCGCACCTGCCCCCCCACCCCCCCACTCCCTCCCCACTCCCCGCCCTCGGTAACTCCCCTGGCACGGGGAGAAGGGGAATTCTGCAGCGCCTCTGCGTGCCTGCCTGCTGCCGGCCGGGCTAAAGTCCTGCGCTGGGCTTGGGGCGCAGGGTGGGGAGGGAGTGAGGTGTGGCCGCCTCACCCCGCCCGGGGACTCCCAGGAGGTCAGGCCCTCCGGCTGGGGGTGAGGGACGGGCAGGGCCTACAGCCCTTCCTGGCAGTGGAAGGCCGGAACGGGTTCGAATCGCTCAGCTTCGGTTCCCGGCGGTGGCCTGGGGCCTGGGGCCTGGGGCCCCGCCACCGCCCAGCCTCCGGCCGCCCAGCTGCGGAGCAGGTTCCTCTGTAGCTGTGAGCACTCGCTGGGTTCGTGCAGGAGCGTCAACAGGGACCCCACCATCTCTCCCCCGGGGCTGCCTCCTGGACCTCTGAAACTGGCCGGCTTCCCTTGCTGGGCAGCTGGTCTCCCTACATGGTCAGAGGGGTCTTTTTACCACTCAGCCCTGCCCGGCCAGCGTGGCGCAGTGGCTGAGCGTCAGCCTACGAACCAGGGGGTCACGGTTCAACTCCCCGGTCAGGGCACGTGCCCGGGTTGTGGGCTGGATTCCCAGTGTGGGGCCTGCAGGAGGCTGCCGATCCATGGTGCTCTCTCATCACCGATGGTTTCCCTCTCTCGCTCCCTTTTCTTTCCTCTCTGAAATCAATAAAAATATATTAAACAAAAAACAAAATCTTGCCCTGGCCGGTTTGGCTCAGTGGATAGAGCATCAGCCTGCAGACTGAAAGGTCCCCAGTTTGATTCCAGTCAAGGGCATGTACCTTGGTGGCGAGCACGTCCCCAGTGGGGAGTGTGCAGGAGGCAGCTGGTCGATGTTTCTCTCTCATCGATGTTTCTGACTTCTCTATCCCTCTCCCTTCCTCTCTGTAAAAAATCAATAAAATATATATATTAAAAAAAAAAAAAACCTCAACCCTGACACCTGCTCAGAACCTGCTATGGCCCCCGGTGCCCCCCAGTGCCCCTCGCCCCCCTCCCAGGCCCTCAGAAGAAAGCCCTCAGGCTGCGTCACGGCCACAGGCCTGGGGCTCTGTGAGGCCTGGCCACGGCTCGTCTCCGCCATCCTTTCTGTTTCACTAGCACAGTGTTTCCCAAACTTTGGCATATGTGTGCCCCTTCTATAATTTCTGTAACGCTGAGTACCCCTCATACTCATGAGAATGTAGAATTAGGCGCAGCTAAGCACGGTGCAGTGCATATCCCCACCAAACTCCGGTGCAACGCGTACCCCCACCAAACTCTTCCCGTACCCCTGGGGGTGCGCGGACCACACTTTGGGAAACACTGCTCTAGCAGGTCCCTGTGCTCTCCTCCTGCAAACACGGCCCCGCCTGCTGCCTCAGGCCCAGCGTCATCTTCCCTGGTCCCCACACACCAGGCTGGTCCTCTCCTTCCTCCCTCTCCCAGTTCCCCAGCCGCTTTGCTCAGCCCCTCCCCCAGGCAGAAGTCAGACCTACCGGGGCGTCCTCCTTCAAAGCACCCTCTGGATTCAGCCGCTCCTCAGCTCCCCGCCATCGCATCACCTACAGCCTCGACCCGCGGTCCGCAAACTGCGGCTCGAGAGCCACATGCGGCTCTCTGGCCCCTGGAGTGTGGCTCTTCCACAAATACCACAGCCTGCGCGAGTCTGTTTTGAAGAAGTGGCGTTAGAAGAAGTTTAAGTTTAAAAAATGTGGCTCTCCGAAGAAACTTCAATCATTGTCCTGTTGGTATTTGGCTCTGCTGACGAATGAGTTTGCCGACCACTGGGTTAGACCATGTGGTCCCCTCCTCCACTGGGCTCCCGGCCTCCATCCCTGCCCCTACATGCAGCCAGGGGGACCTGCTGAGACAAGTCAGATCACGGCCCACCCTGTCTGGAACCCTCCACGGCTCCACTCTCCTTCTGAGCAAACGCCAGTGGCTCCGAACCACACACACCCGCCTCCCCGTCTCCTGCTTACTCACTCTGCTCCCACCGCGCTGGCCTCAAGCAGAGCCAGCACCAACCACCTCAGGCCCTTTGTGCACGCCGTTCCCGCAGCCTGGACACTTTTCCCCACGTGCCCGCCAGCTCCGTCTCTCACCCCCTTCGCATCGCTGCCCCCTGTCACTCCTGGAGGGGCTTCCCGCGGCCACTGGATTTTTTAAAATGTAATTTGTTGATTTTTTACAGAGAGGAAGGGAGAAGGATAGAGAGCTAGAAACATCGATGAGAGAGAAACATCGACCAGCTGCCTCCTGCACACCCCCTACCAGGGATGTGCCCTCAGCCAAGGTACATGCCCCTGACCGGAATCGAGCCCGGGACCCTTGAGTCCCCAGGTCGACGCTCCAGCCACTGAGCCAAACCGGTGAGGGCTGGATTTGTTTTTAAATATATTTTTATTGATTTCAGAGAGGAAGAGAGAGAAAAAAACATCAATGATAATGATGAGAGAGTGGCCCCTTGATTGGCCGCCTTCTGCACGCCCCACATTGGAGACCGAGCCCACCAGCCCAGGCAGGTGCCCTGACCTGGAATTGAACCCTGGCCTCCTGGTTCATAGGTCGCTGCTCAGTCACTCTTATCAACGGGGTCCACCGACTGGGCTGGATTTTTTTTTTTTTAAGGTTTTGAACCACTCGGCACGCTCCTCCCCCTCCCTCGCTGGCTTACTCTCCCCTGCAAACATTCCCCCCTGTCCCTGTTCCCCCCTGGCTGGCAGCCTGTCCCAGAGCTGCACTCTGACCTCGCAGGGCAGACCTGCGTGTTCCGGGTCGGAGCGGGGCCTGGAACCCCTGTTGGCAGAGGGGACGGATTGGAGGCGTTTGTTCTGAAGAGGTCAGACCTCCCCCAGCTTCCAAACCCAAAAGGCGCTGCGGAATGGCATGAAGGGGTCGGCCGCCAGGCCCTCTGCTCGCCCCCTCCCAGTCCTGCCCCCTCCCCCAGGTTCGCTCTCCTGTTTTATTCTAGAAGTGGCCTTCGCCAGAACAAGAAAGTGCACATACGTCGCTCCCCGCCCCCTCTTTATGCCAAAGACACCCCTTCGACCCCGTCCTGTGCTCCCCAGCCATGCTGGGGGGCCACACTGCGTCAGCCAGGAAGGCCCTCCGCACTCCTGTTTTAAAAAAAAAAAAAAAATCCTCACCTGAGGATGTGTGTGTGTGTGGGGGGGGGTCCCCCTTTTAAAAAAATGTTTTTATTGATCTCAGGGAAAAGAAGGGAGAGAAAGAGATAGAAACATCACTGGAGATCAAGCCCACAACCTAGGGGTGAGCACCGACTGGGAGTCAGCCAACCAACGAAGCCAGCAGGCCCGGACCCCGTTCTTCTCTTTCTTTCTCTCTTTCTTTCTTCCTTTCTTTCTTTCTTTCTTTCTTTCTTTCTTTCTTTCTTTCTTTCTTTCTTTCTTTTAACATATATTATTTGTGTGTTTTGTGTGTGTGTGTGTGTTTTGTTTTGTTTTGTTTTTGTTTTTTGTTTGTTTTTTACAGAGAGGAAGGGAGAGGGATAGAGAGTTAAAAACATTGATGAGGAGAAACATCGATCAGCTGCCTCCTGCACACTCCCCACTGGGGATGTGCCTGCAGCCAAGGTACATGTCCCTGACCGGAATCGAACCTGGAACCTTTCAGTCCAAAGGCCTATGCTCTATCCACTGAGCCAAACCGGTTAGGGATCTTTCTTTCCTTCTTTCTTTCTTTCTTTCTTTCTTTCTTTCTTTCTTTCTTTTTTTCAAAGCAGCTGCTTGCGCAGTGACTAAGGTGGAGAGCGCTTTTTTTTTTTTTCCCCAGAGCGGTGTGGCTCCATGGCCAGAGCTCAGACCTGTCTGATTGACCGTATCAGCTTTGCAACCACAGGTCGCCGCCGGGAATGCAAACCAGAGCCGCCCTTCGGCAAACATTGGCCCGTTTCCCTGGAACTTAACCACACGGTCCTCCCGTGACCCGGCCACGTCGGGCCTGGGCTCTCTCTCACCTGCTCGGGCCTCTGGTCTCACAAAACCACGTCCGAGCTCTGGGCAGCAGCTCTGGGCACAGGTGCCGGTAACTGCCAACAGCCCACCTGTGCCCCCCTGGCGGGCGGATGGGCGAGCGGTGTCCCCGGTAACGGGGGCCGGTGCAGCCACGAGGAGCCCCGAGCAGAGCTCACACGGTGGCCTGGATGGGTCCTAGGAGCATGCCGCTGAGTGCGAGACCAGAATCCAAAGACCTCGTTCCTCCGTCGCTGAGACGTTGGGGAGAGGCCGCCACTGCGGGCAGAGCGCAGACTGGTGGTGGGGGGGGAAGTATTGGGGGCGATGAAAATCATGTTCATTTGGAAGCTGGGGGTGGCACACAACCGCACCCATGTCACAGCCATGGCGCAGCACGGGAAAGAGTGAGTGCTCCTGGCTGTGAGGGTGTTTTGTTTTGTTTTGAATTATTTTTTAAAAAATATATATTTATTGGTTTTTTACAGAGAGGAAGGGAGATGGACAGAGAGTTAGAAACATTAATCAGCTGCCTCCTGCACTGGGGATGTGCCCACAACCAAGGTACATGCCCCTGACAGGAATCGAACCCGGGACCTTTCAGTTCGCAGGCTGACACTCTATCCGCTGAGCCAAACCGGTTTCAGCTTGAATGGTTTTTTAATACATACTGTATTATCCCAGTTATGGGGGAAATATTATAGAGATTTAAAAAAAGAAAGAAAGAAAGAAAGAAAGAAAGAAAGAAAGAAAGAAAGAAAGAAAGAAAGAGAGAGAGAAAAGATCAGCCCTGGCCAGGTTGGTTGGGACCTCCTCCTAACATGCCAGGGTTGCAGGTTCAGTCCCTGGTCTGGGTCCATGCAGGGGTCAACCAATGAATGCATGCGTACGTGTAGGAGCAGGTCAATGTTTCTCTCTCTCCCTCTCTCTCTCTCTGTCTCTCTGTCTCTCAAATTAATACAAATTTTTAAAATATATTTTATTGATTTTTTTTTTTTTTTTTTACCGAGAGGAAGAGAGAGGGATAGAGAGTTAGAAACATCAATGAGAGAGAAACATCGATCAGCTGCCTCCTGCCCACCTCCTACTGGGGATGTGCCCGCAACCAAGGTACATGCCCTTGACCGGAATCGAACCTGGGACCTTTCAGTACGCAGGCCGACGCTCTATCCATTGAGCCAAACCGGTTTCTGCAAATTAATACAAATTTAAAAAAAATATATTTGTATTGGTTTCAGAGATGAAGGGAGAGGGAGAGAAATATCAATGATGAGAATCACTGATCAGCTGCGTCCTGCACACCCCCCACTGGGAATTGAGCTGCAACCTGGGCATGTGCCCTGATCCTGGTTCATAAGTTAACGCTCAACCACTGAGCCACACCAGCCGGGAAATCAATACATTTTTTAAAAAATAAAACACGCACGCAGAGATCAGTGGCTGCAAGGAACTGGGCTTCAAGAGTTTGGCTGCAAAGGGCACAGGGTGGTGTGGGAGGTGGTTGTGATAAGATTATATGACTGCGCTTTTATCAGCGCTCATCCAAAGTGCACCCTCAACATGGGTGTGTTTTATCGTCTGCTCACTTTACCTCCACAGGGCTGATTTTCAACATTTTATTTCCCTCTTGCCCTTCCCTGGCTGTGTGACCTCAGGCAAAGACCCTAACCTCTCTGTGCCTGGAACAGGAGGAGGGAGAGGGAGAGGAGGGAACGCACAGCCACAGTGGTTGCTGGGGTCTTGGTCCCACGGTGGGTCCCACAGAAACGTCCACGGAGGACCAGACAGAGGCGCCCTGTGAGCCTGCGGGGCGGAGCTGGGGACAGAGACCCGGTTGCAGACCATGGCGCTGTGTCCCAGGAGGGCAGGCTCTGGGCTGAGTCCCTTGGCACCACCCGGCACTCCTCTGCTGACCTAGAAAAGCAGAGCCATCCCCAGGCCCCAGAGCGATGGCGGCAGCTTACAATCCAGAGCATTGTAAGCAAGCCTTTTCCCAAAGTCTGACAGCCCCGGTCCCCGAGGTCTCCGCTGTTCTGGGCAGTGTCTGGCGATACGCGGTGATCGCCGCCCACGGCCTGCCCTCACGGGATCACACACAGGGAGCCTGGGCCGCCCCCAGAGAGCCACATCCCAGGATGGCTGGGACCCCCAGAGGGGACACCTGACCCTGCCGACCATGAGAAATCGGGGAGGGCTTCCTGGAGGAGGGGCTGTCGGAGCTGAGACCTGATATGCTTATTGAACGCCTACTGTATGCCCTGATCTGGATCTCGGAGAAAGAGGCTTGTTTTTGAGGCAGAAGTTAATGGGGGGGGGGAGACGGGGGGGGGCACCTCTAAAAGCAGGGCTGTGGGTGGGGGCCGAGCAGGGGGGGATAAGGCAGGAGGAGGTGGTGCCTGGTGCAGGGCCCCCCGTGGCAGGAGCCTGGACTGCCTCCCGCTCACTTTCCCCAGCTCCCTTAGGACCCACCTCGTGGAGGGGGACCAGACGGAGGAGGCCAGCGGAGCGAGGACGGGAAGGCAGCAGACCCTTCCGCCCCAGGCAGCTTCCTCGTTTCTACAGCTTAAGTGTAGACAGAGCCTCAGGTTTGCTGAGGTCGCCTTTTCATTATCCCTCAGTTCCTAAGACTCTCGGACCCGATCAATCATCATTTTTCTTTTTTCGTTTTTTTTTGTTTTTTTTTTAATATATTTTATTGATTTTTTTACAGAGAGGAAGAGAGAGGGATAGAGAGTTAGAAACATCAATGAGAGAGAATCATTGACCGGCTGCCTCCTGCACACCTCCTACTGGGGATGTGCCCACAACCAAGGTACATGCCCTTGACCGGAATCGAACCCGGGACCTTTCAGTCCTCAGGCCGATGCTCTATCCACTGAGCCAAACCAGTTTTGGCGTGACCCTAGAATATTTTGTCCTAAAGATGTTGTTACACTCGGATTCAAGTGGACAGTGGACCCAGGAGAAAATGCTCAGCCTCATTCTCGAGCCAGGAATTGCCAATTAGAACCGCCACGAGCTTCACGAGATCCAGGCCAGGATGGTTCCTATTTAAAAAAAAAAAAAAAAATCTGGCCAGCCCTGCCAGGTGTGGCTCAGTGGGTTGAGCACTCAGAGGTCACCGGTTCGATTCCCGGTCAGCGCACGTGACCAGGTTTCAGGCTCAGTCCCCAGGAGGGGTCATGTGGGAGGCAGCCAATGGACATTTCTCTCTCTCACCAAGTCCCTCCTTCTCTCTAAATCAATAAAATAAAAAAAACACATTTTATTATGTATTTATTGATTTAGAGAGAGGAAGGGAGAGTCTGGCCAGGTCTAGTGCTGGCAAAAATGTGAGGCAAATAGAAGTCACCGCAAACCTTGGCGATGGGAGTGAAAGTTGGTGGGACCGCAGGGAAACGGGCCACGCCCTCCACGGTGGGGCACGCACACCCTGTGTCCAGGGGCTCACGGGCACCCGCGGACGCCCCAGCACCGTTCAAGGGACCGAAACGGAGAACCGCCCACACGCCTATCGGAGCGCGGCTTCATGGGCTGTGGCTCTCCCGCTGGGAGAGCAGCTAACGGCGACGGACATGGACACGCTCCCTTCGACCGGGAACCTGCATGGACTTCAGCGCAGAACACTGGATGGAAGAAGCCAGATTCAAGCAGTGGTACTGCAGGACTCTCCTCACTGAAAATTCAAAATTGTAGAGGTCAGGTGTGTCTTCATGGGTACAAATATGTTTTTTTTTTTTTTAAAGGCATTGAAGCCAAAACCAGTTTGGCTCAGTGGATAGAGCGTTGGTCTGCGGACTGAACGGTCCCAGGTTTGATTCCGGTCAAGGGCATGTACATTGGTGGCGGGCACACCCCCGGTGGGGGGGGTGCAAGAGGCAGCTGGTCGATGTTTCTCTCTCTTCGACGTTTCTAGCTCTCTATCCCTCTCCATTCCTCTCTGTAAAAAAAATCAATAAAATATATTTTAAAAAATAAAATAAAATAAATAAAATAAAATAAAAAGGCATTGAAGCCCTAGCAGGTTTGGCTCAGTAGATAGAGCTTCAGCCTCCTGACTGAAGGGTCCCGGGTTCGATTCCAGTCAAGGGCACATGCCCAGGTTTCAGGTTCCATCCCCAGTGTGTGGAGGGGGAATGTCAGGAATAAAAAATATATATATTTTAAAAAAAAGCATTGAAGTACACAAAAATATGGCTTCCCTTGAGGGGAAGGAAAGCAGTGTGATTTGAAAGAGGTGTGGCAGCCCAGCTGGTGAGAGCATCACCCTGATGGGCCACGGTCTCAGGACACACACATGAATCACGCAATAAATGCCTACATGGAACAACCAATAATGTTCCTCTCCCCATTCTCTCTCTAACAGCAATCAATAAACTATTTTTTAAAAGAAGAGCCCTAGCCAAAACCAGTTTGGCTCAGTGGGTAGAGCGTCGGCTTGCGGACTGAAAGGTCCCGGGTTCGATTCCGGTCAAGGGCTTGTACCTTGGTTGCAGGCACATCCCCAGGACGGGGTGTGCAGGAGGTGGCTGGTCCATGTTTCTCTCTCATCGATGTTTCTAACTCTATCCCTCTTCCTTCCTCTCTGTGAAAAATCAATAAAATATATTTTAAAAAAAAAAAAAGAGCCCTACCTGGTTTGGCTCAGTGCATAGACCATTGGTCTTCGGACTGAGTGGTCCCGGGTTTGATTCTGGTCAAGGGCATATGCCCAGGGTTGCACATGTCTGGGGTTGCGAGCAATCTCCAGTGGGGGGCGTGCAGGAGGCAGCCAATCAATCATTGGTATTTCTCTCTCATCATTGGTGTTTCTCTCTCCCCCTCTCCTTTGCTCTCTGAAATCAATATATATATATATATATATATATATATATATATATATATATATAAATTTTATTATTATTATTTTTTAATAAAGAGTAAAGAAGAGAATGAGAGGAGAAAGGGCACTAGCAGGCTCTGCTCCTTTGACAAGCGTCTGTGAAATGGGACATTGTATTTCAGGCGATTCTCCACATCGTATCTCAGAGGGGTTTTTTCACCGTTTTTAAATGGCATTTCCTTCCCATGGCTCCACCTCTCTCTGTTCCTCAGCCGCCTGGCTCTCTGGAGGGCAGAGTTCTCAGCCGCGGCCTGCGGCCCGGGGCGCGGCGAGGGGAGAATTTGGGATCTGAAACACACAGACAACGTGAGTTTCCCAGAAGTGAGAAATGTGCTGTGCCTGCCGACCACAGAGCCAGAGCGGCAAGGTCAGAGGTGGCTATGCCCAGCTGCTGCCACCGCCTCCCGCAGGGCACGGCCCCAGAGCTGCCAGACCTGACCTGTCTCTCCCCAGCCAGCCCGAACCGCCCCATTCCCTCCCCCCATTTCAGGTGTGCACGCAGAGCCTGCCCAGGGGGACAAAGACGGCAGGCAGCAATGCGGAGGGGGGGGTGTTGGGAGGGGGTTTGAGACACTTTCAACCCGGTTGTGCGCAAGGGGGGCAGGCAGGGCGGGAGGCAGGGGTAGGAGGCAGGGGCGGCCAGGGGACAGTGGTCGGGGACGGGCGGGCGGGATGAGGAAGGGCTTGGTGTGGCCTGGGCCTTCCCGGGAGCCTGGGGGACTTTTGCGTCTGTATTTCTAGACTCTGTGGCCGCGGTGGAGGCTGTGGCCTGGGGCTGGGGCGGCGCAGACTTCCAGGGAAAAGACCGGCTTTTCAGGCATAAGGTGCTGTCCCTCCCGGGACAGGCTCCGGGCTCCGGGTCACTGGAGGCCTGCCCGTCCATCTCAGGGCGATGGGGGGAGGCGGGGCCTGCCCGTCCATCTCAGGGCGATGGGGGGAGGGGGGGCCTGCCTGTCCATCTCAGGGTGATCGCGGGGAGGGGGGGCCTGCCCGTCCATCTCAGGGCGATGGGGGGAGGGGGGGCCTGCCCGTCCATCTCAGGGTGATCGCGGGGAGGGGGGGCCTGCCCGTCCATCTCAGGGCGATGGAGGGGGAGGCTGCCCGTCCATCTCAGGGCGATGGGGCGAGGGGGGCCGCCCGTCCATCTCAGGGTGATGGGGGAGGGGGGGCCTGCCCGTCCATCTCAGGGTGATCGCGGGGAGGGGGGGCCTGCCCGTCCATCTCAGGGTGATCACGGGGAGGGGGGCCTGCCCGTCCATCTCAGGGCGATGGGGGAGGGGGGGCCTGCCCGTCCATCTCAGGGTGATCGCGGGAGGGGGGGCCTGCCCGTCCATCTCAGGGTGATCGCGGGAGGGGGGGCCTGCCCGACCATCTCAGGGTGATCACGGGGAGGGGGGGCCTGCCCGTCCATCTCAGGGCGATGGGGGGAGGGGGGGCCTGCCCGGCCATCTCAGGTTGGTCGCGGGAGGGGGCCTGCCCGTCCATCTCAGGGTGATCGCGGGAGGGGGGGCCTGCCCGTCCATCTCAGGGTGATGGGGGGAGGGGGGGCCTGCCCGTCCATCTCAGGGTGATCGCGGGAGGGGGGGCCTGCCCGTCCATCTCAGGGCGATGTGGGGAGGGGGAGGCTGCCCGTCCATCTCAGGGCGATGGGGGGAGGGGGAGGCTGCCCGTCCATCTCAGGGCGATGGGGGGAGGGGGGGCCTGCCCGTCCATCTCAGGGCGATGGGGGGAGGGGGGCCTGCCCGTCCATCTCAGGGCGATGGGGGGAGGGGGGGCCTGCCCGTCCATCTCAGGGTGATCGCGGGGAGGGGGGGCCTGCCCGTCCATCTCAGGGTGATCGCGGGGAGGGGGGGCCTGCCCGTCCATCTCAGGGTGATCGTGGGGAGGGGGGGCCTGCCCGTCCATCTCAGGGTGATCGCGGGGAGGGGGGGCCTGCCCGTCCATCTCAGGGTGATCGCGGGAGGGGGGCCTGCCCGTCCATCTCAGGGCGATGGGGGGCGGGGGAGGCTGCCCGTCCATCTCAGGGTGATCGCGGGGAGGGGGGGCCTGCCCGTCCATCTCAGGGCGATGGGGGGAGGGGGGGCCTGCCCGTCCATCTCAGGGCGATGGGGGGAGGGGGGACCTGCCCGTCCATCTCAGGGTGATCGCGGGGAGGGGGGGCCTGCCCGTCCATCTCAGGGTGATCGTGGGGAGGGGGGGCCTGCCCGTCCATCTCAGGGTGATCGCGGGGAGGGGGAGGCTGCCCGTCCATCTCAGGGCGATGGGGTGAGAGGACAGGCATACTTTCCCCACTGAAGGCTCAGGACGCAAGGCCAGTCTCCTGAAGGAGGCAGGCACCGCCTGGTGGGGGGTAATCCATAGCTCACTCACTGCTGGGGAGGTCATCTCAGGCTCAGGCGCCCCGATGACTGATCCCAGCTCCGCCGCCCAGGGAGCCGGCCGAGGGGGGCGGCCGGACTAGACCCCCCCGAGCCTTAGCGTGGCGCTGGCAGCAGGCCCATCTCCAGGAAGCTCTGCTCCAGTCTAGCCCTCACCCAGGCCCACACACACACACACACACACACACACACACAGCCGTGGATGGAGGCCGCTGTCCCAGCCCGGGAGGGAAGCACCTGCCTGGCCCTCAGGGAACTCCTGTCTGCTGAGGGCGAGCCCCTGCTCCCCTCCGGGGAGTTCCGAGCTGCGAGCCCAGCTGGGAGGCATCACCCACGGGAGAAACACCTAGGCTGGCCCTGGCCGGTTTGGCTCAGTGGACAGAGCGTCGACCTGCGGACTGAGGGGTCCCGGGTTCGATTCCGATCAGGGGCATGTACCTTGGTTGCGGGCACATCCCCAGTGGGGGGTGTGCAAAAGGCTGCCGATCGATGTTTCCAACTCTATATCCCTCTTCCTTCCTCTCTGTAAAATCCAATAAAATATTTTTAAAAGAAGGAAAGAAAGAAAGAAAGAAAGGCCTAGGCTGTTGGGGAGACAGGCCCTTCATTCAAACCTGCAAGGAGGGGGGGGGGGCAATGGTGAGATATGTACACAGATAATAATTTATTTTTTATTTTTATTTTTTTTAATTTTTTTTCCACAGATAATAATTTAATTGAAGAAGAAGAAGAAGAAGAAGAAGAAGAAGAAGAAGAAGAAGCTGAAACCGGTTTGGCTCAGTCGATAGAGTGTCGATCTTCGGACTGAAAGGTCCTGGGTTCGATTCTGGTCAAGGGCAGGTACCTTGGTTGCAGGCACATCCCCAGTAGGGGGTGTGCAAGAGGCAGCTGGGCGATGTATCTCTCTCACCGACGTTTCTAACTCTCTATCCCTCTCAATTCCTCTCTGTGTAAAATCAATAAAATATATTTAAAAAGAAGAAGAAGAAGAAGAAGAAGAAGAAGAAGAAGAAGAAGAAGAAGAAAACTCACAAGGAACTCCCATCCGGTGGAACCATGCCCTCTGCACCCCCTGTCCCTAGGGCTGCCGAGTCTGAGGGTGGAGGCTGGCGAGCTCTGGCCTGACGGGAGGCGGCCTCTGTGGCACTCGTTCCCCTCCTCGCTGCCGCCGAGCCAGCAGGCAGGGGCTCCCCTCCGCTCCTCCCAGGTGCTCCCAGAGCCGGGGAACTTCTCTGGGACACCACCGTGTCCGGCCGGGGCTCCCCTCGCTCTCAGCCCAAGACCGGGGCCTCGCGGGCTCGCACAGGCCCACCCCGCAGGCCCGCACCGCGGGTCCCTCCCGGCCCTCCGGCGCCCCCGCACAGTGCCCCCGGCAGAGAGGGAGGCAGACCCAGGCTGGCCGCCCTCCGAGGACCGGCCACCGGGCTTCTCGCTGGCCCCCTGGGTCCTCTCAGCCCTCGTGCTGTTACTTCCACGGCTCAGAGGGGGAAACTGAGGCCCAGAGCGATCAGACGCCGCTCCTACGCCACTGCGGCAGAGCCGGCCTGACTCCACGGCCTTCGTCCCGGGTCGGGTCCTCCAGAAGGCAGAGGTGGGTGGGGAAGAGGGCGTGTGGGAGACGGGGAGCCGTGGACCGGACCAGGCCTCACGGAGTCAGGCGCGCTCACCCCGCAGGCTCCTGCTCGCCGCCCGCCACCAGGCCAGGCTGCCGCTCAGGGGGAGCCCCTGGAGGGAAGGGCCCGCTGGAGGAATGGATTCCACCGGGGGCAGAAGTGCCAGAGCGTCCCGCCCCCTCTGCTCCGTCACAGCCAGAGGCTGCCAGGGGACCGTGCCCCCGACTGGCCGGCTGAAGCGGACCTTGGAGGAGCCAACTGTGGGAGCCTGTTAGGGTCCCCACGGCTGGCAGCGGGGCCACAAGTCTTCTTTCCTTTTCTCCCCTTTTCTTTTCTCTTCCTTTCTTTTCTTTTCTTTTTTACAGAGAGGAAGAGAAAGGGATAGAAAGAAACATCAATGAGAAAGAAGCATCCACCAGCTCCCTCCTGCATTCCCCCCCCCGCCCCTAAACTGGGGATGTGCCCAAAACTAAGGTACATGTCCTTGACCAGAATTGAACCCGGGACCCTTCAGTCTGCAGGTCGACGCTCTACCCACTGAGCCACACCCACTGGTTTCGGCCACGAGTCTTTTCTTGAAGGGGGACCAAGCAGTGTGCCTCAGTGGCGGTCACTCTCATCTCTACGTTAATAACTAGGGGCCCAGCACGCGAAATCGCTCGAGACCCAGACCCGGCACACCGAGGAACCCAGCATCAAGTCCCGCCAGCACCGCGGACGCAGCATCCAGGCACCACCTGGTGACCGGTCTTTGGTCGTCATGGCGTTACGACCACTGGTTTTTATTATAGAGATAGCAATCCTTTAGAAATAATATCTTCCACTTCCTCAACACTTATTCCGTGCCGGCCTGTGCCAACGTGTGTGTGTGTGTGTGTGTGTGCGCGTGAACTCACAACTGACCCTCACAACAACAGCCCCGTGAGGCATGCCCTATTTTTGCTCCCGTTTTAGAGATGAGTACACTGAGGCTCAGAGAGGGTAAGTCCCGCCCAGGGCCACAAAGCTGGTAAGTGGCAGAGCTGGGACCCAAACCCACACGATCAGACAGGGAGCCAGCCCCAGTTACACACGAGGACCCTGAGGCCAGCGTCGCGCTGCCTGGCTGTCCACCATCGCCTTGCTGGGACCCTCTGCCCCACCCTGACCTTCCCAGACACCCCCCTCCCGCTGCGTCAGCCCTGATTGATCCAGGCGGCGTGTGGGGGTGGGGAGAGGGTGTCCGGTCTCCAACCAGGATGTCGCAATCCTCTGACTCAGCGCCGTGCGTGCAGACCCGGCGAGAAGGAGAAAGGGGAAGATTAAGTGCTGGCCTCGTCCCCAAGTGGGCCGATCCGCCTGGTGCCAGCCGCTGCCAAGGCCCCGGGTGGGGAGGAACCAGGAGGTACAACCAGGCTCTGCGCTCACCCTGGGGTGGGGGTGGGGCAGCCCCGGGGAGCGAGTTGTCTGCAGACCCAGACCGGTCTTCCTGCCCAGGGCCCAGAGGGTAGGCCCTGTGACCTTGAACTAGACTCACCGTGTCTGCCTTCCGGTCTGTGACATGGACGTGCTCTCCCCGAGCCCCTCGGAAGTCTCACCCCGTCCACCCTGCCGCCCCGCCCCTCGCTGCTCCACCCGCCGGCGCTGGGCCTGTGGACATGCTGCTCCTCACGGGCGCTCCTGGGCGCAGGCCTGGGCCGCTCCGGGCCTGTCTCCCCAGCTGACCTGCTGCTTCCCAGGAAATGAGGCTCTGGGACTGAGCGGGGCGGGAAGGCCTGCGGTTTCTGGGACTCCTGACCGCACCTCCCAGTCAGCGGGTGCAGCAGCCAGGGTTCCGGGATCGCAGACCTGGCTTACCACCCGGCCTCGCAGCCTGGCCCCAGGCTCTGACCTCACTCCTCTCACTGGTCAGGGGGATCTCTGTCAGGTGGGGGTTTGGGTTGAATTTTCCTCATAAGCTTCTCAAGAGGATGAAGTGGGCCGAAACTGGTTTGGCTCAGTGGATAGAGCTTCAGCCGGCGGACTCAAGGGTCTCGGGTTCGATTCCCGTCAAAGGGCACGTACCTTGGTTGCGGGCACATCCCCAGTAGGGGGTGTGCAAGAAGCAGCTGATCAATGATTCTCTCTCATCGATGTTTCTAACTCTCTATCCCTCTCTCTTCCTCTCTGTAAAAAATCAATAAAATGTATTTTTTTTTAAAAAAGAGGATGAAGTGGGCCAATTCCTAGTGGGAGCCGGGCCCAGAGGGAATGGGGCCATCTTATCTCATCTCTAGGTGGAAAAGGGAGACAAGGAAGGCCTGGCCTGATGGGTCGAGGCAAGCCGTGTGGAGACGGGAAAGGCTATCACTCATTCATTCATTCGTTCACTCTGCACACCTGCACACCTGCTGTCTCTTCATCTGCTCCGCCACGCCACCCTGCAGGGCAGGAGCTGTGACCATCCCCAACGATAGTCCCTACAAAGGCACAGAGAGGGAAAGCCATCTCTCCGAGGCCACACAGCAAACACAGGGCAGAGCCGGGGCTCAAACCCACGCCTCTAAAGCCACCGTGTTTGAATGCTAATTTCCTCGATGAAACGGGTCCTGCTGTTGAAAATGTGGGTTGGTGGATGCTGGTGATAATTACTGCTATTATTCCGATGGCTATCGGAGGAACAATAACCGATGCAGCCACACGGAACCCAGCACTTTCTATCCCACTTTCGGGCCTGAAGGAGGGGAGCATTCTTTTCTTGGTGGAGTCTGTTGTATATACGTCAAGATGTTTTGTGGCCCTAACCGGTTTGGCTCAGTGGATAGAGCGTCGGCCTGCAGACTCAAGGGTCCCAGGTTCGATTCCGGTCAAGGGCATGTACCTTGGTTGCAGGCCCGTCCCCAGTGGGGGGTGTGCAGGAGGCAGCTGGTCGATGTTTCTCTCTCATCGATGTTTCTAACTCTCTCTCCCTCTCCCTTCCTCTCTGTAAAAGATCCATAAAACATTTTTTTTTAAAAGATGTTTTATGTGTAGTTGAGGTTTCATCAGGGTAAGTCACTAAGCTAATGCAAGTGAGAGACAGGACTGACACCCAAGCCTCCGCTGGAAGCAGAGCAGGACAAGGCCAAGCCCTCTCCTCTCCGTTTAGAAGGGGAAACTGAGGCCCTGAGAGCAAGAAAGCCCACAGCCTTCAAGCTGGGACTTCATGTCCCTCCTGGGACCTTGAACAGGCACAGTCCTGGCCCTTCCTTACCTGGGGCGCGGGGAGGACAGAGGGAAAGAAGCCGTCGGCGGGAAGAGGCCAGTGAACAGGTACGAAGGACCATCTGGACGAGGGAAAGTGGTTAGACACCGGGCAGGACTTCCGGGCCTGCTCCGGGAGGTCTGGGACTCCTCCAGGGGCAGCCCCTGCCGGCAGGGGGCCGCCACCCGAGGCCCAGAGAGGGGAGACCCTAGTCCTCCCCTCCCGGGAGGCACGGAGTCAGGGGGAAAGGAGGGGGCAGGCATCCTGGTTCCGCATCCTTCATTCCCGACACTGAGGGAGGGGCTGTGGGAAAGGGACTTTCCTGAGCAGCAGAAGGTTCTGGGAAATCAGAGACAGCTACAGGGCGGGGCTGACTCCAGGCCTCCAGCCCGTTCCCCCTGGAGGCCCTCCTCCAGCTGCTCCTCCTCCCACAGACCGAGCTTCCCCCCTCAGACCCTCAGACTGTCAGAATCCACCTCCACCCTCAGATCCTTCTCCCCCCCCTCCTCCCCCAGTTCTTTCCTCCTCCCTCAAACCCTCAGAATCCACCTCTACCCTCAGACCCTTCTCCCCCCTCTCCTCCAGTTCTCTCCTCCTCCCTCAGAATCCACCTCCACCCTCAGACCCTTCTCCCCCCTCGCCCCCCAGCTCTCTCCTCCCCCCTCAGACCCTCAGACTGTCAGAATCCACCTCCACCCTCAGACCCTTCTCCCTCCCCCGCAGCTCTCTCCTCCCCCCTCAGACCCTTCTCCCTCCCCCCCAGCTCTCTCCTCCCACCTCAGACCCTCAGACTGTCAGAATCCACCTCCATCCTCATACCCTTCTCCCCCCTCCTCCCCCAGTTCTCTCCTCCTCCCTCAGAATCCATCTCCACCCTCAGACCCTTCTCCCCCCTCGCCCCACAGCTCTCTCCTCCCCCCTCCCCCCCAGCTCTCTCCTCCCTCCTCAGACTGTCAGAATCCTCCTCCACTCTCAGACCCTTCTCCCCCCTCCCCCCCAGTTCTCTCCTCCTCCCTCAGAATCCACCTCCACCCTCAGACCCTTCTCCCCCCTCGCCCCCCAGCTCTCTCCTCCCCCCTCAGACCCTTCTCCCACCCCCCCAGCTCTCTCCTCCCCCCTCAGACCCTTCTCCCTCCCCCCCAGCTCTCTCCTCCCACCTCAGACCCTCAGACTGTCAGAATCCACTTCCCCCCTCAGACCCTTCTCCCCGCCCCCAGCTCTCTCCTCCCCCCTCAGAGCCTCCGTCCTCACTGGGTCCTCCCGAGTTCCTCAGACCACGCCCCCTTCCTCGGACCCTCTCCCCTCCTGATGCCATTTTATTTCTCTCTCAATCAGACCGTCTTTCTCCTTCAGATCCTCCTCCCTCGGACTCTTTTATCCCTCGTCCATCCTCAGACTGGAACCCCCTCGCCTTCAGCCCTTCCAAGCCCCACTCCGGGCCACACACAGATCCCACCCCACCCCCCACCCCCCACCTGCCTGGGCCCAGAGCCACTGCTCCCTTCCCACCCATTGCCTCCTGGGGTCACCCCCTCGGTGAGCCCGCCGGCTGAGGCTCAGCTTCCCTTTTCTGTGGGGTCAGGCTCTCCACCCACCCCTCTCCTGGGTCTGAAAGTCCCCGGAGACGAAGGCTGGGTGGGCAGCGCCCACAGCACCCAGACTTCCAATCCCCCCTCTTGCTGTCGCCCACACGGCACTGAGAGGCAGGGGTTGGCATCAGCCCGTCTGCCAGGACAGGCTGAGTCTCAGGAGGTCTGTCCGAGGTCCCAGGGTGGCATCTGAACTCAGGTCTTGCCCAGAGATGCCCCCCCGTTGCAGGGCTGAGGGGGGGAGCCGGGGAGAGAAAGAATAAGGAAGGGGTCAGGCCTCTGTCCACCGCGGCTCCTCACCCCCCGGGTTAGGTCCCTTCTTGGGGACCAGGGCCCCACACCCAATTTCGGGGTCCCAGAGAGACGCTTCTGGGAGACAGATAGGCAGACAAGTACCAGGAGACACACAGAGATGGGGCAGGCCGCAGGCGGCGAGAGGGAGGCCAGGGGTGAGGGGCCGAGCTGCAGGGCTGTGGGGAGATGCACTGAGAGGACCTGCGTGCCGCCTGGCAGACCCTGGGTGTAGCCCCCATTCCCTCGCCCCCCTAAACCCCAAAGCCTCCTCCTGCTCGGTCTCCAGCAGCTCAGTGACCTGGACTCAACCCCGGCGGCCGCCCCGCCCCCAGGGAAATCCGGGAAAGCCCCGGCCGCCAGGCCCGCCCTGGGGTGGGGAGAAGGGCGCAGGGGAGGGGACCGCAGGGGAGGGACCGGGAGAGCCCGCCCCCCCTATCCGCCCCCCCCCCCCAGATCCCGCCGGCCTGAGTCACGTCCCCCAACCCGCCCGGCCAGTTCCTCCTCAGTGCCCCGCCCAGCCGGGAGGGGGCGTGACTCCCGCACCCCCGCCCGGACTTCGGTCCACCGAGTCTGTCTGCGTGTCTGCGCTCCTGCTCTCCCTCCGTCCCTCTCCTCCTCGGTCTCAGTCTCTGAGCCTCTGTTGCCAACGTCTGTTTCTCTCTGTGTTTTCGGGGTTCCCGGTGCCTGGCGGCCGGCCTGGGTGCAGGGACCCCGCGCGGGGAGACACATCCCAGGTCCCTCTGAGCTCCCCCAGCGCGTCCACCCGCCCCGGCGCAGGGCAGACCCTCGGCGGGGCAGGCACAGAGGAAGCGGGGGTGCAGGCACAGGGGGGGCAGACACGGGGGGGGGCCGGCACCGTGGGGGGTGGTGGTACAGGCACAGGGGGGGCAGGAACGGGGGGGTGGCAGGCACAGAGGAGGGGGCAGGCACCGTGGGGGGGGGGAGGTACAGGCACAGGGGGGGCAGGAACGGGGGGGGGGTGGCAGGCACAGAGGAGGGGGCAGGCACCGTGGCGGGGGGAGGTACAGGCACAGGGGGGGCAGGAACGGGGGGTGGCAGGCACAGAGGAGGGGGCAGGCACCGTGGCGGGGGGAGGTACAGGCACAGGGGGTCAGGCCCAGGGGTGGTGCAGGCACCGCGGGGTTGGGGGTGCAGGCACCCCGGGGGAGCAGGCTCAGGGGGTCGGGCACAGGGGAGGGTGCGGGCACAGGGGAGGGTGCAGGCACCCCGGGGGAGCAGGCTCAGGGGGTCGGGCACAGGGGAGGGTGCGGGCACAGGGGAGGGTGCAGGCACCCCGGGGGAGCAGGCTCAGGGGGTCGGGCACAGGGGAGGGTGCGGGCACAGGGGTGGTGCAGGCACCGCGGGGTTGGGGGTGCAGGCACCCCGGGGGAGCAGGCTCAGGGGGTCGGGCACAGGGGAGGGTGCGGGCACAGGGAAGGGTGCAGGCACCGCGGGGGTGGGGTGCAGGCAGGGGCAGAGTGCAGGCGTCGGCCTGGGTGCGTCCTTTCGCTCTGACCGAGGAGGAAACGGCCGGGGGAGGGGAAGTGCGTGGTCAAGGTCACCGCGCGAGGAAGTGGGAGTCAGGACTCGAACCCGCACCCTAACGACCCCAGGGAGCCGTGGAATCGCTTCCCTTGGGGAGAGACCGAGCTTCAGAGGCAAAGAGATCGTAGATGCAAAGAGACAACAGAGACAGTGAGGCAGAGACAGAGACAGAGACAGAGACAGAGACAGAGACAGAGGCAGAGGCAGAGGCAGAGGCAGAGGCAGAGAGACACAGGAGACAGAGACCCGGAGACCTCTCTCCGGGCGTCTCTCGGAGGGAGGCAAACACAGAGACCCGACACCCAGAGGCCCGCAGCCGCAGGGTGGGGACCCCCCTGACCCCGCCCCCTGCCCCCCACTCCGAGCCCCGCCCGGCCGCCCCGGGCGCCGCGGGGCCAGAGGGGCGGGCGCGGGCGAGGCTGGGGCCCGGAGCGCCCGGGTCCAGGAAACCCCTGGCGGGCGGTGGCCCCGCGGGGGGGCGGGGGGCGTGGAGCGGCTGCCGGCACCGCCCCGGCCGACAAAAGTCCCTTCAGCTCCGCCGGCGGCAGGGGAAGTCCCGGCGCCCGGCGCAGCCTCCCGCAGCCGCCGAGCCGAGCCGCGCTCCGGCCGCCCTCGGCCGCCCCCCCGGCGGCCCCATGCCCCGATGCCCCGCGGGGGCCATGGACGAGGGGCCCGTGGACCTGCGCACCCGGCCCAAGGCCGCCGCGCTCCGGGGCGCCGCGCTGCCGCTCCGTAAGCGCCCGCTGCGGCCGCCCTCCCCGGCGCCCGCCGCCCCGCGCTGCGCCCCGGCCGCCCCGGAGCCCCTGCCCGGCGGCGCCAGCGGGCCCGCCGCCCCGGCGTCCCGCCCCGGCCTGGCCCGGCCCGAGGCCCTTTACTACCAGGGTGAGTGTCCCTCTCCGGTCAAGGTCGGGCTGGGGGCCCCAGGGCACTGGGTCAGGGGAGGCAGGGCGCAGAGCTCAGGCACAGTGCAGGGGGCTGCTGGGAGCTGGGGGGGACAGAGGGAGAAGCCAAGGTCCCAAAGCAGATAGGGGGCTCCTGGGAACTGGGGGCGGGGGGGGGGGCGTGCAGGCCCCTGTCCCTGGGATACAGACATGGAAGCATCAGGAAGCCGTGCCTTGGGACAGAGCTCTAGGGGGGGTCCCAGGAAGCTGGGTGCAGGGGGCCTGAGGGACGGAGCCTGGAGTCTGAACGCGACAGATATGGGGACCCAGGGGACAGTGCCCAGCAGGACAGATTTGGGGGCTCAGGGAATCAAGAGCCTGAAGTCTCGGGAACACAGAATTACAAACTCGAGACCCCGGTATCTACCCCAGGGTTCTGAGGAATCCGTGCTCCGGCCCAAGACGCTGAGGTTCTTGGCATCCAGATGTGTGGGGTCCAGGAAAGTCAGGGGAACGGAGACTGGGTTCTAAGGGGACGGATATTAGGGATCCCAGGAACCAGGACATCGGGGGCTGGGGGGGTTAGGAGAACAGAGTAAGAGCTCTGAGCGCCCATGTCTGGGATCAGAGAGAAACAAGGAAACAGGCCCAGACTCCGGGGATCCTAACGAACCAGCAGGACAGAGGCCCAGGGTGCTGGGCACCCAGTTATGTGTGGTCACCATGGCTCAGAGCTTCATCGGGGGTCACAAGACCAGGGGGTATAGAGGGCTTGGGGCTGAGGATTCTAATAATAGGGACAGGACCCGGGAAATCTGGGACTCAAGAATTTGGGGCCAGGACGAAGGATTTGGAGATCTTTAGGAGGCCCCAGGACAGGGACCAGGAAACTTGGGGCGCTCAGGACTCCCAGTGATGAGGAGATGACAGAGGAGGCCAGACACCATCCTCCCCATCCCGTCTCCATCCCTGACCTCAAGGAAGGGGCATCCCCTGCCACAGCAGTGCTCACCTCCCCATCCCCAAGTGACCCCCAAAGTGGCAAAGCCACTTAGTGCCTCCCAACCTCTGGCCAGTTTCTGTACCCCATTGGGGTACAGCCTCTAGCTGTGCATCCGGAGGCCTGCTACTGCCTCCCCTTCCCATTCCCCAGGTGCGAGCCCGGGCCTCAGTTTCCCCCTCCATGTGCTGGGTAGATACGGATTTTCCTGTTGCCAAGGTCCCCTTCCAACAGTGTGATCTGAACAGGCTTCTGGTGTCACCTTCTCACCTTCTGACGCAGCCCTCTCCCCAAACGCTCTAGGCGCCCACCCCACACCCCACACCCCACACCCAGCACTTCATCCTGTCTGCGCCTCCCTGGGCCACACATTCACTCAGCAACAGGCCCCGAGGATCCCCTGCTGGGCGAGGGGGTTCGGCCCGGGAGGGACTTTTTGCCTGGCAGGGGAGGAGAGTCAGAAACACGAACAGCGAGGACGAGCCCAGCGCGGCTCAGTGTCTGAGCACGGACCTACCTGTGAACTAGCAGGTCATGGTTCGCTTCCCGGTTGCAATCCCCTGTGGGGGACCTGCCGGAGGCAGCCGGTGGATGATTCTCTCTCATCGTTGATGTTCCTATCTCTCCCTCCCCCACTCCTTTCCTCTCTGAAATCAATAAATATATATGTTTTGGGTTTTTTTGAATGACATTGAGCCCTAGCCGGTTTGGCTCAGTGGATAGAGCTACAACCTTCGGACTAACGATCCCAGGTTCAATCCTGGTCAAGGGCACATGCCCGGGTTTCGGGTTGACCCCCGGAAGGCAGCCAATCAATGATTCTCTCTCATCATTGATGTTTCTATTTCTCTCTCTTCCTTCCTCTCTGAAATTAAATATATATATATATATATATATATATTTTATTTTATTTTTTTTAAGTGACCATGAGCCGAAGCCGGTTTGGCTCAGTGGTAGAGCGTCGTCGGTCTGCGGACTGAAAGGTCCCAGGTTCGATTCCGGTCAAGGGCATGTACCTTGGTTGCGGGCACATCCCCGGTAGGGGGTGTGCAAGAGGCAGCTGGTCGATGTTTCTCTCTCATCGACGTTTATAGTTCTCTATCTCTCTCCCTTCCTCTGTGTAAAAAATCAATAAAATATATATATTTTTTTTTTTAAAAAGTGACCATGAGAGTGACCAGGACTGGGGGACAGGGACTGAGTGGGGGAAGTTGTGGCGCCCAGTGGGGGGACGTGGGAAGGAGCTTTGTCTTGAGCCTCTGGACGCAGAATGAGACGCAAGAGGGGCCTGGGAAAGGGGCAGGTGGCGCTGCGGGAGCAAAGGCCTGGGGCTGGGGAAAGGGTTGAGGGTCTGTGGGCTTGGCCTCACCCATGTCTTTTGTCTGCCCAGGACCTTTACTGCCTCTGTACCCCACCCCAACCATGGGCTCCCCCTTTCCTCTGCTGAGCCTGCCTCCGCCCCTGTACCCCATGATGTGCTCGATGGAACACCCCCTTTCAGCCGACATCGCCATGGCCACCCGCGCGGATGAGGACGGAGACACGTGAGTACCAGCCCCCTGTTAACGGGGGGCGGGACGGGGGGAGCCGGCTCTCACCTTCACTCCCCACCACCCAGGGGCGCTCAGCCTGGCCTTTCTAGTCCGCTCCGCCGCTGGCTGTGTGACTCTGAGCAAGGCCCATTCCCGCTCGGAGCCTCAGTCTCCTCTTCGGAAAGATGGGCGTCCTGAGAGCACAGACCTCCTGGTACCAATTTTGGAGCAAGGGGCTTCAGATTTGTCATTGCACTCCAAGAAGGAGAGGGACATTTCAGGAGTTGACTTATTACATGAATTATACACGCTCCGCTCCTAGCGCTGAGCATGGTAGATGACGAGTGCTCCGTAGGTATCAGTTAATATTATTATTGTTATTTTGTATTAAACTCGGCACACACACACATATAAACCAGAAATAAAAACCGCACCAAACAAAACCATACCTCACTACGCCAGACCTCCTTTCAGTGTTTTCTATTCTAGTGCATTTCTCATTGTTTCGTGGTCATAACCCACTAAAATGATTTCACCATCCCTTAAACCGATTTCACAAATCCCATGGCTTTGTCACCTGCAGCTCGAGAAATATATTATTAAAAAAAAAAATATATATATATATATATATATATTTTACCGGTTTTTTACAGAGAGGAAGGGAGAGGGAGAGAGAGTTAGAAACATCGATGAGAGAGAAACATCGATCAGCTGCCTCCCTCACACCCCCCACTGGGGATGTGCCCGCAACCAAGGCACGTTCCCCTGGCCGGAATCGAACCTGAGACCCTTCAGTCCACAGGCTGACGCTCTATCCACTGAGCCAAACCGGTTAGGGCTGAAGAACATATTCTTGAAGCTGCTGAGAAGTTTAGCCCTCTGCCAGCCCTTTGTAAGCAGTTGGCATACTTGACCATCAGGCTTATAATTCTCTCGACTTCCGTTTGACTGTCTCAGCTAGCCACTTTCTCAGCCCTCTCTGTCTCAGTTTCCCCCGGCAAAAACAGGAACCGTGAGTGTGCAGGGGTCTCTGCGAGGCGAGTATGAGGTGGTTTCTGTATGGCCTTCTCTGGGAATAGGTTTGGGGACTGCAAACGACGGCTAGGCACGATTGACAAGCCTATTTCTGCAGGGAAGAGGGGGGTAGGGGGGGTCCTCTGAGGGGGGGAGCTGGGCCACTGCTGGATGTGAGGTGACTTCACATCCCTGAGCCTCCGTGTTTCTATCGGGAAATCACAGCTCATAAGAGCAGCTATCAGAGCGAGGATTCCGTGCCACGGCAAACATACACACCGTGCGCGGACCGGGGCCCAGCGCACACAGTAGGTGCTCTGTGCATGTGGGTGGATGCTGTTGGAACAGGCCGTGTGGGCCACGGCGTGCACCCAGGCCGGAGAAAGTGTCTGAGATCTATATAATGGACTCCATAAAGCTCGTTTCCTTCTCTGGGGTCATCTGTGGAACAGATTTCTTGTGTTATCAGCCCCCAGGGGCGAGTTGTTTGCAGCCTGTGCAAGCACAGGGTGCAGGAGGAGACCTGGCCCGCCTGAGCCCCGCGCCCCGCCCGCCCTCCCCCGCTCTCTCGCTCTCCCGCCTCTCCCCCCTCTCCCCCCTCTCCCCCAAAGCAAACACTTCTGCCTCAGCTGCTGGTCCGGGGAAATCCCTTCCCGCAGAACCTGACCGCAGCCCAGCTGCTCTGCCTCCCCCACGTCAGCAGCCGTCACTCACTCGCAGCCTCCCCCTCCCGGCGCTCCCTCTAACCTTAACCCCTTCCGCTGAGGCCAGGCTTTACCGGAATGGGCAGCTGGCACAGCCCGGGGGCGGGGGAGGAGGACACGCGAAGGGAGGCCGGGTCCCCGAAGTTGCAAAGCTTGGCTGGGAGGCTAGACTTCTAGGGACTCGGGGTGCAAGGATCTCAGGGCTTCTGGGCCCCCAAGAGGTCAGGCACTGGCAGGCAAAGTCTGGGCCTGGGGGGTTAGGGGGTGGGGGTGGGAGAGGACCACTGAGTCCCAGGGAGCAGAGCTGGGGGCACAGCATCCCTGGGTCTCTGATGCGGAGAGGAGCAGGGTGCAGGGCAGCTGGGGCATCTAGAGCTGAGAGGGGTTGCAGAGTCCGCATCAGCGAAGAGGTAGGGTCCCAGGCGACTCTGAGGTGGATGCTGGGATGAGGGGGGACCAGAGCCCATCTGGGGTCTGAGGCGCGCCAGAGGGGCCTCCAGGCTGGGGGCTTGGGGTCTTTCCTTCCAGAAAAGCCAGGTCTTTGGGGGTCGGGCTACCCCCTCCTGTACCCCCAACTCGCGGGTGGAAGCCGGGGTGCCGGGGGAGGGGGCGGGCGGCCCGGTAGATCCCCGCGGCTCAGGCTTCCCTCCCCCGGGAGCAGGAAGCGGAGCCCCGCCCCGCAGACCTGTTACTGGAAGTCCGAGGGCAGGGCCGCCCCTCCCGTCCCCACTTCCTCCAGCCCCGCCCCACCCCCTGCGGCCCGCGCGTTTATGGGAACTCAGGCCTGGACGGTTTCTCTGAAATCATTGCTCCCTCTGCCCTCACGTAACCCCGCCCGCGCGGAGGGGGGCGGAGAGGGGGGGGTGGGGGAGAATAGGGGGTGCGTACCGAAAGAAGCGGGGGAAGAAGGGAGGGAGGGACCCCTTCCCAGGAGGCCCAGGTCCGGCCCTTCTCCCCAACATTTTTTTTTTGGGGGGGGGGCGTTGCTTTCAAGGATCAGGGTCCAGGTTCCGCGTTTCCCCTGCATCCTCTCCTCCTGGGAGGGGGATTACACTTCACCAAAGAGAAGATCGAGGCCCCGGAGGGCCACGTGACTTCGCCTTAGCACGCACAGCTTGGGGGGGCGGGGGGCCGGCACAACCCAATGTGCAACCCGGGCCTCCTTAGCCCCCCAGAGCCCTCTGGGCTGCAGGGTGTCCCTATCCCCAGCCGAGCACCTCGGGAGCTGGTTACCAGGGTGGGTCCAGCTGAGACCGGTTTGGCTCAGTGGATAGAGCGTCAGCCTGCAGAAGGAAAAGTCCCGGGTTCGATTCCGGTCAAGGACATGTGCCTAGGTTGCCGGCACATCTCCAGTAGGAAGTGTGCAGGAGGCAGCTGATTGATGTTTCTTCCTCATCGATGTTTCTTTTTTTTTCTTAATATATTTTATTGATTTTGTACAGAGAGGAAGGGAGAGAGATAGAGTTAGAAACATCGAAGATAGAGAGTCATCGATCAGCTGCCTCTTGCACACCCCCTACTGGGGATGTGCCCGCAACCAAGGTACATGCCCTTGACTGGAATCAAGCCCGGGACCCTTCATTCCCCAAGCCGATGCTTTATCCATTGAGCCAAACCAGTTTCGGCTCCTCATCGATGTTTCTAACTCTCTCTCTCCCTTCCTGTCTGTAAACAATCAATAAAATATATTTAAAAATAAAAAAAAGGTGGGTCCAGGATGCACATTCCCCAGTTGGGAGGCCTTGGCCCGGAAGCAGGCAGTGGAAGCAGGCAGTGGTGGGTGAGAAGACCGTTGATCCAGTCAATGGACTTGGAAAGTGATGTGAGCTGCGTACTTGCAGTCAAACTTGGGCCCTCTGGGCTACTGTCCCCGACCCTGAGCGGACAGGCGGTGGCCTGTGCGCAGCCATCCCAGACTGCCCTCCGCCGGAATTGGCTGCTGCAGTTGGGGGCCCTGGGAAGCTGGCAAACGCTTATGGGCTGGGCCCCGGGAGAAGTGGAGCTGCTGTGTGTCCCACGGGTGCTGCGGCCGGAGCGGCCCTCCCAGCTGCGGCCGGTCTGCCGGACCTCGTAGGCCCCCAGATGGTGGCTGCTCCCCTCGCGCCCGGGCACACAGTGCAGAGGGCAATTCCCGGAGGATGCAGAGAGCTGACGGCCTTCCCAGAAGCGGGTGGCATGAGACCTTCCGTTGCACAAAACAGCCCAGACTCCAGAACAATGACCCCATCCCACTTCCCTCTGGGGCAGAACTGGAGCCACACACATGCTCTTCCGCTGACTGTGTGATGTGGAGTCACAGCTGATGGGACTTCAATGGCATCTGGTTCTTCCCCACTCGTTTCACACCTGAGCAAACTGTGGCCCCCAAAGGGGCGGGGACGTGGTCACCGGCTTCGAGGGTGGGTGGTTGGGTGGGCTCACTCATTCATGTGCGCGGAGCACCTGCTCAGCACTGGGCAGTGGCCAGAGCAGACCAAACAGCCTGTCCTGGCGGAGTTAACCTCCTAGGAGGGGTGGGGGAGGAGTGGGATTCGGACAGGAAACAAGGAAACGGTCCAATGTCAAGCGGAGGGAAATGAGGCAGGGGGAGGAGGGGAGGAGGATGGAGCCGATGCCATCCCACTTTGGCGGAGGCCCTGCACGGAGGTGGCAGGAGCCCGGGAGGCACGCATGCGTGTTCTGTTTGAGTAGCAGCGAGGAGGCCAGTGGTCAAGCAGGAGGAGGAGGACAGAGGACAGGAGGCCGAAGGGGGTGAAGAGCGGGAGACAGAAACACTCAAGGCCTGTGGGCCTGTGAGGACGTGGCCTTTACTCGGAGGGTTCTGAGCGGGGGCGGGGGGGGGGGGGGGCATGCCTTGACTTGGGGCCTAACAGGGTCCCTCTGGCGGCTCCTTGGGGGACAGACAGGGGGCCTGGGGGAAGCAGTGGAGCCAGTGCGGAGGAGACAGTCCAGGCTGATGGGGGCTGAGTCAGCATGGAGAGGGGTCGGGGGGGAGTGACTGGATTCTGGAGGGATTTCCAAAGTATTGGCGGGAGAAGGCGCTGCTCAGAGTGTGGGGGCGAGAGGTGGCCGGGCCCTCATGTCTGTGACCCTCGCCCCCAGGCCACTCCACATCGCCGTGGTGCAGGGCAACCTGCCAGCTGTGCATCGACTCGTCAGCCTCTTCCAGCACGGGGGCCGAGAGCTGGACATCTACAACCACCTCAGGCAGGTGAGGCCGGGCCTGAGGCCTGGGCTCCGGGACTGAGCGGGGAGGGGCTGGGGGCCTGGGCTCCTGGTCTGAGGGAGGAGGGCTAGGGGCCTGGACCCCTGGGTCTGAGGGAGGAGGGGCTGGGGGCCTGGACTTTGTGTCAGAGGGAGGAGGGACTGGGGGCCTGGACCCCTGGGTGTGAGGGAGGAGGGACTGGGGGCCTGGACTCCTGGGTCTAAGGGAGGAGGGGCTGGGGGTTCAGACTTCTGGGACCTAGGGGAGGGAGTCCTCTTGAATCTGAGGTAGGAGGAGGAGTTCCAGATTTCTGGCTCCTGAGGAAGACTGCAGCTGGGGGTCAGGACCGGGAAATTCTGAGGGAGGCAGGACTAGGACCAGGCGGGTCCCTCACAGTCTCTGTTGTCCAGACACCGCTGCACCTGGCTGTGATCACCACTCTGCCGTCGGTGGTCCGGCTACTGGTGATGGCCGGAGCCAGCCCCATGGCCCTGGACCGCCACGGCCAGACAGCAGCCCACCTGGCGTGTGAGCACCGCAGCCCCACTTGCCTGCGGGCCCTGCTGGACAGCGCGGCCCCGGGCGCGGTGGACCTGGAGGCCCGCAATTACGACGGTGAGGAAGGACGGGCTCGGGCGCAGGGTGGGGCCGCCTGGCAGGACCTGGCGTCCTTCAGCTGCAGAGTCCCAAGCCCGAGCCTGACTGGACCTCCCTCTGCTTTAGGGCTCACTGCCCTGCACGTGGCCGTCAACACCGAGTGCCAGGATGCGGTGCTGCTCTTGCTGGAGCGTGGCGCGGACATCGACGCGGTGGTGAGCGAGGGAGCGGGGCCCGAAGAGGGCGGGGCTGGCGTGGGGGGCGCCTGTGAGGGTGGCCGGGGCCCGAGGTCTCCGTCCCGCCTGGGCGGTGGGGGTGCGGACAGGACCGCCAGCTGTGGGGTCAGCGCTCAGAGCTCGGAGAGACTCAGGGCCCTTCCCTCCCCGCCGCAGGACATTAAGAGCGGCCGCTCCCCACTCATCCACGCCGTGGAGAACAACAACCTGGGCATGGTGCAGCTGCTGCTGCAGGTGGGTGGGCCCTGACCGCGGCTCCCCCACCCTTTTTCCCCGCCCCCCCACCCCACCCAACCCCTCGGCACCCACCCGCCTTGCCCGCCTCCGTCCAGCTCTGACCCTTCCTCCTAGGCCTCGTTCTGGCAGCCCTTAGACTTTACCCCCCAGGAGGTGAACTCTTCCTGGGCCCTCCGCTATTCCTCAGCCGCCGCCCCCTGACGGCCCCGGCCCCGCCCGCGCCGACCCTCCCCCACCCCAGCCCCTTCCCCTCTCTGACTCTGCCCCTACATCGCCGCCGGACCGGAGTCTGGCTCGGTTTCATTCAGCGCCGCCCGCCTAGTCCCGCGCCGGGACTCCAGCTCCCATCCTTCTCTCCATCACCAGGGCCCGCGAGTGGTCCAGCCCCGGGCACTGGCCCCGCCCCTCCATCTGGCCCCGCCTTCGCCCTGGCCCCTCCCCTCCAGATGGCCCCGCCCCATCGCCCTGGGTCGGGCCCGCGAGTGGTCCAGCCCGGGCACTGGCCCCGCCCCTCCATATGGCCCCGCCCCATCGCCCTGGGTCGGGCCCGCGAGTGGTCCAGCCCGGGCACTGGCCACGCCCCTCCCTCTGGCCACGCCAGCCACCATCCCCTGGGCCGGGGCCGCAGGTAGTCCAGCCCTGGGCACTGGCCCCACCCCTCGCATTGGCCCCGCCCCTCCAGGGCCCCGCCCCCTCGCCCTGGGCCGGGGTCGCCGGTGGTCCTGTCCTGACCCGCCCTCCGCCCGCAGCACGGCGCCAACGTGAACGCGCAGATGTACTCGGGCAGCTCGGCGCTGCACTCGGCGTCGGGCCGCGGGCTCCTCCCGCTGGTGCGCACGCTGGTCCGCAGCGGCGCGGACAGCAGCCTCAAGAACTGCCACAACGACACGCCGCTCATGGTGGCGCGCAGCCGCCGGGTGAGTGCGCGGCGGGGGGTGCGGGGCTGGGGGAGGCTGTTCCCGCGTGTGGGTCCATGGAACAGACCCAGGGTGTGCGTGTGCGTGTGCGTCTGCATGGAAGGAGAGGAGGGGTGAGGTCTAGACAGGGGGAGAGACTGAGGCACAAAGAAAGGCCATGTGCCCACCTTCCCCTCCCGCTGTGCTCACTGACAGAGCCCTGGAGCAACGGGGGCGGGGGGGGGGGCTGTGGCCTGGTGGTGACCCCCATCTCCCTACAGGTCATCGACATCCTGAGGGGGAAGGCCACTCGACCTGCGTCCGCGTCTCAGCCAGAGCCCTCCTCTGACCGGAGTGCCACCACCTCCCCCGAGAGCAGCAGCCGCCTCAGCTCCAACGGTGAGAAGCCAGCCTGCAGCGCCCTCCTTCCTGCCCCTTAGAATCCGGGAGTCAGCCTCCGGCCCCCTTCTCTCTCGATCTGGTCTCTCACTGCCCTCCCTCACCCTTCTTCTCTCTTCTTTCCACAGGTCTTCTCTCGGCATCACCATCCTCCTCGCCCTCCCAGTCTCCTCCCAAGGATTCCCTTGGATTTCCCATGGCACCCCCCAGTTTCTTCCTCTCTCCCTCACCTCCACCTGCCTTCCTGCCCTTTGTCGGGGTCCTCCAGGCCCCCGGCCGGCCGGTGCCCTCCGCCCCAGCTCCAGGAGGCAGCTGAGAGGGATGGGGGGGCAGATCTTGGACTCATGAGGAGGGACCTCCCTGCCCTGTGGAGTCAACCCTCCTGGAAACTGTGAAGATCTCACTCTGCCCCCCCCCATCTTCGAACCATTTGCACAAAGGCACATGCATTTGCCCCTTCTTTTGAGCACAGATACCCACCCCCCCAACCTCATCTCCCGTCTCCCGCCCAGGACTCTCTCCCCTGTTCCTCTCAGGCACCCAGAATTCCACTCGATCATGCACTTCCGTCTCCTCTCTCAGAGCTGGCGGAACTAGGGGACACCTGCCCCCCCCCCCCCCGCCCTCCGCCCATGAGGAGGGAGAGACGGACCGCCGTGGGGCACTTATAACTGTGTAAATTATTAGGCGTTTTTGGTTGGATTTCTTTTGTAATAAACTATTTTTGTAACATAGCCCCGGCGTGGCTGGCCCGCTTTCCCGAGGAGGTCTGCAGACGTGTGTGTGTGTGTGTGTGTGTGTGTGTGTGTACACCCGTACACCATACCCCGTACCCCACATGCCGTGCCCCGCTGACTCCACGCGTGATCTGTGAGTCCCAGAATGGGGATGGCGTGTGAGTGACTCTAGGATGGCCGGTGTGTTCAATGTTCCGTCATGGTGACACGGTGCCGTTGTTTCTGGGGCTAACCTAGTGTGTGACAGCTCTCCAGGAAGCCCTGTTACATTCCACAGCGACCCCGGGTGTGTGTGTGTGCGCGTGTGTGTGTGCGCGTGCGCGAGTGTGTGTGCGCGCACGTGTGTGTGCGCGCGTGTGTTCGCGTGTGTGTGTGCGCGCGTGTGTGTGCGCGTGTGTGTGTGTGCGTGTGTGTGTGCGTGTGTGTGTGCACGCGCGCGTGCATTTCTGAGGAGGGCCACAGGTGGCTGTTGTGTGACACTGCGGTTGACTCTGGCATTTGTGAGACCTGCAGTCATCGTAGGATTGTTCCCATGTGCCTGCCTCTCTCGATGTGTCAGGGGTTTTTTTTGTTTATTTGTTTGTTTTTAAAATATATTTTATTGATTTTTATACAGAGAGGAAGGGAGAGAGATAGAGAGTTAGAAACATCAATGAGAGAGTCATTGATCAGCTGCCTCTTGCACACCCCCTACTGGGGATATGCCCGCAACCAAGGTACATGCCCTTGACCGGAATCGAACCCGGGACCTTTCAGTCCCCAAGCCGACGCTCTATCCATTGAGCCAAACCAGTCCTGGCTCGATGTGTCACATTTTACTCGGCGGCTCTAGGGCCCCTGAACACAATGTCTGTGTCTGGACTCTGTGGACACATCTCTTGTGAATCAAGCCTTCGTTGCCTGTTACCACTCCAGCAAAGCACCACAAATTAAGTGGCTTAAAACACTGGTGGGCCGAAACCGGTTTGGCTTAGTGGATAGAGCGTCGGTCTGCGGACTGAAGGGTCCCAGGTTCCATTCCGGTCAAGGGCATGTACCTTGGTCGCGGTCACATCCCCGGTGTGGGGTGTGCAAGAGGCAGCTGATCGATGATTCTCATCAACGTTTCTAACTCTCTATCCCTCTCTCTTCCTCTCTGTAAAATATCAATAAAACATATTTTTAAAAAAACAAAGGAACAAAACTGGTGGGCAAACTCATTAGTCAACAGAGCCAAATATCAACAGTACAACGATTGAAATTTCTTTTGAGAGCCGAAAACCGACTTCTGGGCATGGGCCACGAAGTTTCAATCGCACTGGACGTGGGCGCCCGCAGGTGGTATTTCGTGGAAGAGCCACACACACTCAAGGGGCCAAAGAGCTGCATGTGGCTCTTGAGACACAGTTTGCCAACCAATGGCTTAAAACAACACATCTAAGTGTATTGTCTTGTACTTCCAGAGGTCAGAAGTGTAACATCAGCCCAGCAGGTGTGGCTCAGTGTCAACCCAGGAACCAAGAGGTCGCTAGTTCAATTCCTGGTCAGGGCACATGCTCAGGTTTTGGGCTTGATTCCCAGTAGGGGCGTGCAGGAGGCAGTCCATTGATGATGTTTCTCATTGATATTTCTCTCTCCCTCTCTCTAAAAATCAATAAGGGCATATTTAAAAAAAAAAAAAAAGTGTATACCGAAACCTCTTGGATAGAGCATCGGCCTGCGGACTCAAAGGTCCCAGGTTCGATTCCGGTCAAGGGCATGTACCTTGGTTGCAGGCACATCCCCAGTAGGGGGTGTGCAAGAGGCAGCTGGTCGATGTTTCTCTCTCATCAACGTTTCTAACTCTCTATCCCTCTCTTTTCCCCTCTATAAAAAAATCAATAAAATATATATATTTTTTAATTTTTTAATAAAAAAGTGTAAAATCAGTTTCACTGGGCCAAGGTGTCCACAGGACTGGTTCCTTTGGGCAGCTCTAGGGGAGAACCCGTTCCCTTGCATTCTCCAGCTCCTAGAGGTTGGCCTGCATTCCTTGGCTCATGGCCTCTTCCTCGTGTCTACAACCTTCTGCTTCCATCTGCACATCTCCTACTCTGATCTCCTGCCTTCCTCTTAGGAGGATCCTGGGATTGCATTGGACCCAGGATAATCTCATCTCCAGATCCTTCACCTTACCCAGTCTGTAAAGTGCTTTGCCAGGTAAAGTGACATCAGAGTTTCTAGGGATTAGGACAAGGACATTAGGAGCCTTGATTCAGCTGACTCCAGGCTCCATCAGAGAATCGACGTTTCTAGGAGATGGGTGTAGGGATAAGAAATTTGCTGCAGGAATTGCCTGATCTGCAGGAAGGGGAGGTGGTTGTGCAGTGGGGACGCAGGGATAAGCTGGGATCCCTGAGGAAGGACTGGGGCTCTAACTGCCCCCACTACCCCTGGCCTTGAAGAATGGATTGTCCTTTGAGAGACACTGATGACCTTGGTCCCACTGTATTGGGCTTCATGAGTGATCATGTGTTTCTGAGTAACGGTAAGTGCTGTTTTCCTTTTTTTTTTTTTTTAATATATTTTATTGATTTTTTACAGAGAGGAAGATAGAGAGATAGAGAGCTAGAAACATCGATGAGAAAGAAACATCGACCAGCTGCCTCCTGCACAGCCCCTACTGGGAATGTCCCTGCAACCAAGGTACATGCCCTTGACCAGAATCGAACCTGGAACCTTTCAGTCCGCAGACTAACTCTCTATCCACTGAGCCAAACCGGCTTCAGCTGTTTTCCTTTTTTTAAAATATGTATTTTATTGACTTTTGACAGAGAAGAAGGGAGAGTGATAGAGAGTTAGAAACATCGATGGGAGAGAAACATCAATCAACTGCCTCCTGCACACCTCCTACTGGGGATGTGCCCGCAACCAAGGTGCATGCCCTTGACCAGAATTGAACCCGGAACCCTTGAGTCACAGACTGACACTCTATCCACTGAGCCAAATTGGTTAGGGCTGTTTTTCTTTCTTTCTTTCTTTTTTATATTGTTTCTTACTGATTTCAGAGAGGGAGAGAGACATAGGAACATCAACCATCTGAGAGGATCATTGATTGGCTGCCTCCTGCCCGCCCCCTACTGGCAATGGAGGAGCACACAACTCAGGCATGTGCCCTTGACTTGAACCTGCAGGCGGACGCTCTATCCACTGAGCCAAACCAGCTAGGACTGTGCTGCTCTTCTTTAGCCTGGGGACCTCGCTGGGCCCTGGGGTCTTCGTATGTCTTGGGACGTGTGAACGTTTCTGCTGCCATGATTCCTACCACATGTTGTATGTGTGGGACCAACTGCCTTAACGTCTTCCTGGAAGGCACTGTTGGGTTTCATGAGTGGCTGGGTGTACATATGTGTGTGTGAATGCATTTACACACATCCATGCACACCCACTTCCGGTCAGCTCTGACTGGGTGACTGATACTCTCCTGGCTCTCCTGACTTAGGTGTGTTGTGACCATGTGGCTGTGTTTCTGCCTCTGTCTGGGCAATGGTGTCCCTAGAGCCGCTGACTTGGAAGGTGTATTGGCTTTACGACCACTAACTTGGTGACTTAAAACAGAAATGTATTCTCTCACAGTTCTGGAAGCCGGAAGTCCAAAACTGAGGTGTGGGCAGGGCCATGCTCTCTCCAAAGGCTCCAGGGGAGATTGATTGATTGATTATCTATTTATTTACTAGAGGCCCAGTGCACAGACTTGTGCACCAGTGGGGTTCCTCGGCCTGGCCTGTGAGGATTGGACTGAAACCGGCTCTCTGACATCCCCTGAGGGGTCCTGGATTTCAAGAAGGCACAGGTTGGCCAAGGGACCCTAACAGTGCACAATCAGGGCTCAGGAGATACCACGGGAGGGCTCCAGGGCATGTCCAATCCACCAGATCCCAGCAGCAAGCTAACCTACCAGTCAGAGCATCTGCCCCCTGGTGATCAGTGCACATCATAGGGAGCTGTCAAATGGTCAGACATTTAGCATATTAGGCTTTAATTACATAGGATTTTTTTTTTTTACATAGGATATTTTTAATCCTCTCCGGAGGCTACGTTTTTATTGATTTTCAGAGAGAAAGAGAAATGTCAACATGAGAGAGAAACATCAATCCATTGCTTCCTGCACATACCCTATCAAATTTGCAACCTAGGAATGTGCCTTGCCCGGGAATTGAACCCGAAACCTTTTGGTGTACTCCACCCAACTGAGCCACACAGCCCTTCCTCGCCTCTTCCCCCTTCTGGTGGCTTCAGCCATTTCTCAGCCTGTGGCTGCCTCTCTAAGCTGTCTCCATCTTCCACGGCCTTCCCGTCTGTGTCTGTGTCCCCTCTGTGTCTGTCTGTGTGTCTGTGTCTGTCTGTGCCTGTGCCTGTGCCTGTGCCTGTGTCTGTGTCTGTCTGTGTGTCTGTGTCTGTGCCTGTGCCTGTGCCTGTGCCTGTGTCTGTCTGTGTCCCCTCTGTGTCTGTCTGTGTCTGTGTCTGTGCCTGTGTCTGTGTCTGTGTCTGTGCCTGTGCCTGTGCCTGTGTCTGTCTGTGTCTGTGTCTGTGCCTGTGTCTGTGTCTGTGTCTGTCTGTGTCTGTGTCTGTGCCTGTGTCTGTCTGTGCCTGTGTCTGTGTCTGTGTCTGTGTCTGTGCCTGTGTCTGTCTGTGTCTGTGTCTGTGCCTGTGTCTGTCTGTGTCTGTGCCTGTGTCTGTGTCTGTGTCTGTCTGTGCCTGTGCCTGTGCCTGTGCCTGTGCCTGTGCCTGTGCCTGTGTCTGTGCCTGTGCCTGTGCCTGTGTCTGTGCCTGTCTGTGTCTGTCTGTGTCTGTGTCTGTGCCTGTGTCTGTCTGTATCTGTGTCTGTGTCTGTGTCTGTGTCTGTGTCTGTCTGTGCCTGTGCCTGTGCCTGTGCCTGTGCCTGTGCCTGTGCCTGTGTCTGTGCCTGTGCCTGTGCCTGTGCCTGTCTGTGTCTGTGCCTGTGCCTGTGCCTGTGCCTGTGCCTGTCTGTGTCTGTGTCTGTGCCTGTGTCTGTGTCCTCTCTGTGTCTGTGTCTGTGCCTGTGTCTGTCTGTATCTGTGCCTGTGCCTGTGCCTGTGCCTGTGTCTGTGCCTGTGCCTGTGCCTGTGCCTGTGCCTGTGTCTGTGCCTGTGCCTGTGCCTGTGCCTGTGTCTGTGTCTGTGCCTGTGCCTGTGCCTGTGCCTGTGCCTGTGTCTGTGTCTGTGCCTGTGCCTGTGTCTGTGTCCTCTCTGTGCCTGTGCCTGTGCCTGTGCCTGTGCCTGTGTCTGTGTCTGTGCCTGTGCCTGTGTCTGTGCCTGTGCCTGTCTGTGTCTGTGTCTGTGTCTGTCTGTGCCTGTGTCTGTGTCCTCTCTGTGTCTGTGTCTGTGCCTGTGTCTGTGTCCTCTCTGTGTCTGTGTCTGTGTCTTCTCTTACATCTATGATGGGGACACTTGTCATTGGGTTTAGGGCCCATAGAGTAATTCAGGGTGCTTATCTTTTTTCCTTTTTAGTTTTAGAAAAGGGAATGGAGAGAGAGGGAGGCAGGGAGAGAGAGAGAGAAACACTGGGGACCAAGCCCACAACTCAGGCATATGCCCTGACCTGGAATCGAATCATGACCTCTTGGTTCATAGGTCAACACTCAACAACTGAGCCACACCAGCCAGGCAAGATCCTTCTCTCTCTCTCTCTCTCTCTCTCTCTCTCTCTCTCTCTCTCTCTTAAATATATTTTTATTGATTTCAGAGAGGAAGGGGGAGAGAAAGATAGAAACACCAGTAATGAGAGAGGTTCATTGACTGGCTGCCTCCTGCCCTCTAGGGATTGAGCCTGCAACCCAGGCATGTGCCCCTGGCTGGATTCTAACCTGGGACCCTTCAGTCCACAGGCTAATGCTCTATCCACTGAGCCATGCCAGCCGAGCAAAATCCTTCTCTTAATTACATCTGCAAAGACCCTTGTCCACATAAGGCTACCTCCACAGGTTCCAGGGGCATGTCTTTGTGAGGGGCCACCATCCAACCGGCTCCGGAGGGTGAGTGCTGGGCCCTGAAGTAGCTGTGCGAGAACTCCCGCGCCATAATCCCAGCCCGTGGGCACGGCCATCGCAGCGACGGTCTCTCCACAGACCCTGAGCTCCCTGCCCTGCCCACAGCAGCAAGCACCCTGCCTGGCATGGAGCGGGCCCTCGGGAAGTGCCGGAACAATGGGGACAGCAGTGTATCTGTCGCACCAGCGCTCTGCCACCCGATGGCGGTGTGACCCTCAGCAACGTGCCCTTACAGCCCTGAGCCCTGGTTCCTCGTCTGTAAAATGGAAATAATACTCAGCTCTGTGTTGGCGGTTTGGTGAGCATCTAATGAGGCCCTAGGCACCAAGTGGCTGGCACAGGTCCTGGCCAGGATCCGCTGGAATGTGTGCTGGGCATCCCCTAGTGCCGGTGGGGCCAGGCCGCGGGCGATGTGCCTCTCGGTGAGGAACTAGCCCCGGATCCAAGAGCTGAACCCAGCGCTGACCTTGGTTCAGTCACTTCTCTAAAACAAAGAATCTGGCTTCTCCACACATGGAAATCCCCTCAGCCTCCTGACCTCAGGACGGGGCATGTGTCCTTCCACACCCACTCCCTTCCCCCAGAGAAAGACAGGCTCCAGGGAGGGGGCTCAGAGGGAGGGTCTCCAGCCCCCCGGCCCGGCACAATGAAGCGCCCATCCCTTAACCAAAGCCACCGAGACCGCGCTCCCCGGTGAGGGTCCTAGCTCTCTGGAGGCAGAAGTCACACTTTCAATCACTGCTCAGGAGGCCCCAAGCCTGGCTGCCAAGTTTCACTTGTTATCAGCATCCTGGGTAAACCAGACAGTCAGAGAATGTCTCTTCCAGGTGCAGGCATGAGAGCTACCAGATTTAAGTGTTGGCATGTTCAATTAAAAAAATAAAAATAAATAAGTTTTAAGAGCATGAGAACTACAGAGAACACATCTGCTGGTTAGGTATGTTTGCAGACCCTCGTGTAAGCCTCCATTTTATTTTTAATGTATTTTTATTGATTTCAGAGAGGGAGGGAGAGGGAGAGGGGGATAGAAACATCAGTGATGAGAGAGAATCGTTGATGGGCTGTCTCCTGCACGCCCCCTACTGGGGATTGAGCCCACAACCCGGGCATGTGCCCTGACTGGACATTGAACCCGTGACCTCCTGGTTTATAGGTCGACACTCCACTCTAAGCCATACTGACCTCTGTGTCCCTGGGTCGAAGCTCAAACCCTGAGCCACACCCAGTTGGGCCTATTTTATTTCTTTAAAATATGTTTTGATTGCCCTAGCTGGTTTGGCTCAGTGGATAGAGCATTGGTCCTGTCCAGTGAACGGTCCTGGGTTCATTTCCACTCAAGGGCATGTACCTTGGTTGCAGGATCCCGGTGTATGTGGGAGGCCACCAATATATGTGTCTCTCTCACATCAATGTTTCTCTCTCCATCTCTCCCCTCTGAGCCCGCGAACTGGGCATCTGCCCTGACAGGGAAGTGAACCCATGACTTCCTGATTCATAGGTCGATGCTCAACACTAAGCCATACTGGCCAGGCCACACCTCCACTTTAAAGATATTTCTTTATTGATTTCAGAGAGGAAGGGAGAGAGAGAGAGAGAGAGAGAAACATCAATGATGAGAGAGAATCATTGATCGGCTGCCTCCTACACACCCCCTACTGGGGATTGAGCCCACAATCCAGGTATGTGCCCTTGGCCGGAATTGAACCAGGGACCCTTCAGTCCACTCTATCCACTGAGCCAAACCGGCCAGGGCCCACACCTCCCTTTTAAAGAAAAGGGAAACTGAGGCCCAGAAAGGAAAGAAACTGACCTGGTGAGTCAGGGATCTATGAGTCAGGGATTCCAGTTTCACCTTAACCACGTGATGGAATTCATCACCGGTAATGTGCCAACCAACGTCATGTTACCTCTGGCCCAGTACGCTGAGAAGGACGGCTCATCCTGCTGCCAGAATCCAGTCGAAAGGAAATATCAGACAAATCCCGATCTAGGGGGACCTCTTACCAAGGGACTGTCCTGTAATGTTTAAAAATGTCAACTCCGTGAAGCACAAGGCAGGCTGAGCAATGGCACCAGCCATGACCTCAGATCGGACCCTGGACTGGGAAATAACGTCTTCTTAACAAGGGCAGCTTGGTGCCCGCTTAGGCAGCACAGATCCTAAAAAATTGGAATAATTCAGAGAAGATTAGCATGGCCCCGTGCAAGGATGACACGCAAATTCTCGAAGCATTTCATATTTTAAGGTGGGGGTAGAGGGAAGGACGGTTAGGGGCTCTAGCTGGTGTTGCTGAGTGGATAGAGCATCAGCCTGTGGACTGAAGGATGCTGCTGGGTTGGATTCCGGTTAAGGACACACACCTGCGTTGTGGAGTCGATCCCCAGTAGGGGGCGTGCAGGAGGCAGCCAATCATTGATTCTCATCATGGATGTTTCTATCTCTCTCTCTCTCTCTCTTTCCCTTCCTCTCTGAAATCAATGGACATATATTTTGAAAAAAGGACAATTTGGGGACAACTGGTGATTTGACTACAGACTGAGTTAGATACTAGTGTTGTTAAATGTTAAATGCCCTGCTTTTGATAACTGTCCTGTGTGAGTGAATGCCCGTAAACCTGGAAATACACAAAGGGGCAAAATGTCCGAAACTACTCTCGAATGGCCAGGGAGAAGAGGAGGAGAGAAAGAGCCAAGGATAAAGCAAGTGTTAACAATTGGTGAACCCAGATGAACGTTATACAGAAAGCTTTGTCTTATTCTTGCAACTTTTCTGTAAGGAAAAAATGATTCCAAAAAAAAGAAAAACATGATTGCAAATTAAAAGTCATGGTTTTAAGGCTTGTGTCTCTGAGAGTATCTAGTCTGTGCTTGCATCTGTGGTCAGTGTGGGGAGCGGGGAGGGTGAATTTGCTGCTTCAGACACTGCCTTGAGGTCTGACTAGGACCTTAGGGTGTAGTTAGGTTTAGGGGTGTGGCCAGAGTCGCAGAAGCGTGGTTGGGATGAGAGGCAGGCTGTATCCAAGGTTCAGAATTTGGGGGGCGTGGCCGAACTCTCGGAGGTGTGGCCCGAATCTGGGGCAAGGCCTGAAAAATTCTGTTCCCAAGGGAGGAGTTGTCTGTACTTAGAGCGCCCTCTCGCGGCTACCCTGAGATCTGGCCTGACCTTTTATATATATATATATATATATTTTTTTTTAATTGATATCAGAGAGGAAAGAAGAGATAGAAACATCACATAAATGATGAGAATCCAACCATGACCTCCTCAACCACTGAGCCACACCAGCCAGAAGGGCCTTGCCCTTTTAAAAAACAGCTTATAGCGATAATGCATATACCCAGCAATTTAACCATAAGTGTACAATTCAATGGTTTTAGCAAGATCAAGAGTTGTGCGATCAGGACCACAATCAATCAGCTGCCTCCTGCACACCTCTCACTGGGGATGTGCCCGCAACCAAGGTTCATGCCCTTGACCAGAATCAAACCTGGGGCCTTTCAGTCCGCAGGCCAATGCTCTATCCACTGAGCCACACCGGTTAGGGCCACAATCAATTTTAAAACATTCCTTCACTCACCCCCCCTCAGCCTCAGGCAACCCCGGATATACTTTCTGTCTCTATAGATTTGCCTATGCTGGCCATTTTACATAAACCGAATCATACAACATGTGACTGGCTTCTTCCACTTAGCATAATGTTTTTGAGGTTCCCCATTCGAATTTCAGTGTGTTATCGGTAATTCACTGCTTTCAACGGCCAAATAATAGTCCATTGCATGGGTGTACTGCATTTAATTTATCCATTTATCAGTTGAACATTTAGGTGGGTGTATGTTTTCTGTTCTCTGGGCTATATGTACAGAGGAGGCTGGGTCATGCGATAAGTCCATGGTTAGCCTTCTGAGGAACTGCCAGACTGTCTGACATATTGAAATTGGGTCTCAAAAGAACTGTTGGCCCAGAAAGAAGCTCACTGCAGACTGATTCATATGCCTTTCAGCATAACGACTATTGCTTGTCTCATTTTTTATTCTTAGTATATTTCCAGTAGGACATGATCTCACTCATCCAGGGGAAATAGTGAACACCATAGACGGATGAACAAGAACAGACCCAGGGATAAGGAGCCATGGGTCAGACAGTTGGACCTCAGAGGGAGGGTGGGGATAAAAGGGAGAGATCAACCAAAGGACTTATGTGCACACATATGAGCCTAACCAGTGTTCATGGACAATAGGGGGTGGGGGCCCGAGTGGGGGGGGGATTGGAATGGGGGGTTGAGGACAAATATGTGATACCTTAATCAATAAAGAAATTAATTTTTTTTAAAAAATTAAAAAGCAAAGCCTCATTCTATATGAAAATGGGCACTGTTTTTGTGTACGGTGTCCAGAAATTTGTTAATGTGGCTACATTGAGACACAGGTTATGCTTCCATCACAGTAATTTTATTACAGTGGTGACAATGAGACCTGTGACATTTTTGCCAGGCTCAAGGAGTAGAGTAAAAAGACTTCAATTTCAGAAACAATTAAGGAATAGTATTTCTTACATGACCTGATAAAATAACAATGTTTTTCTTAATATTTAATTAAAAAAATTAAAAAGCAGCGGCACCATATCGTACATTCCCACCAGCAGTGCACCGTCCGCAGCCTCTCCGGGGCTCACTTACCTCAGCGCCGTCCCGGTGGGGGTGAGGCAGGCTCGCACTGTGGTTTGGACTCGCCTCTCCCTCACTGGTGATGACGCTGAGTATCTTTTCCTGTCATCCACTTCTTTTGCACCCACTATGCAACCACACGAACCTTTAACCGTCTCTGCTGTCCTGGAGCCAGCTTTTCAAACTGAAACATGGATGATGTCGTTGAAGTCTCAGTGTATCTTTCTCAGTCCATCTTCTTCCTGCTCCGTATCCCGCGTGTACGGCTCAGCGTTACCGCACATGTCCATCCCGTTATCCTACACAAATGTATCCCCACGTGATTTATAGCCCTGGCTTGGCAGGTTTCCAAACTTGGTATAAATGACTAGAGGACCAAGACTGGTTTGGCTCAATGGATAGAGCGTCGGCTTGGGGACTGAAGGGTCCCGGGTTCGATTCCGGTCAAGGGCATGTACCTTGGTTGCGGGCATATCCCCCAGTAGAGGGTGTGCAAGAGGCAGCTGATCGATGACTCTCTCTCATCGATGTTTCTAACTCTCTATCTCTCTCCCTTCCTCTCTGTACAAAATCAATAAAATATATTTTAAAATAAATAAATAAATAAAAATAAATGACTAGAGGCCCAGTGCACGAAATGCATGCACTGGTAGGGTCCCTAACGGCTGCTGGCTGGGATCTCCCTCCCTTCCTCCCACTGGCTCTGCTTCCTGGTCGAACTCCTGGACAAACCCTCGGTGGAGGGGACAATTTGCAAAGTCCGCTTTTATTATATAGGCTGCCCGTACTGTGCTAATTCTTCGGCACGCTTTTGTTTTACTCGTTGTATTAGTTCCCTGGGGCTGCTGTAACAAAGGGCTGCAAACGGAGTGAGCGAAACAGCAGAAATCTGCACTCTCTCACAATTCGGGACACTCAGGACCCAACATCAAGGTGTGCTCAGGGCTGTGCTCCCTCCGCGGGCTCCGGGGGAGGGTCCCTCCTGGCCTCGTCCTGGTTCCTGGGATTTGCCAGCAACCCTGGCGTTCCTGGGCGTATACACACACGCATTGCTCCAATCTCTGCCTTCGTCATCACGTGGCTTTCCCCGTGAGAGGACCTGTGCCCGGGCCCACATTTCCAGTCCTATTGGGTGTAGGGCCCACCCTAGTTCAATCTGACCTCATCTACACTTGGTTACACCTGCAAAAGCTCCGTTTCTAAATAAGTTCGGTTCCGGGGGACATGAGGGGCGGGGGGGGCACGGTTCAACCCAGCACACTCATGCGTTTTCACAGTTCCTGAGACCGCTGTGCGTGTCCACGTCACTCATCCCAACTGCTGCATGGGCGCCCTCTGTGAGGGATTTATCCCTCCTTTTCCCGGTGGGGCACCCGCCCGGTGTCCAGTTTTCTCCATTTCCCAGAAGGCTGCCCGTTAGCGTCCTGGAACCTGCCTCTGGGAGTTGCTTAGCCCGATGTTTCTCAACCTGCCCGACAAGATCCATTAGCGGGCTGTGAAATTAATTCAGTGGCCGCAAACCATTTTCCCTTTAATGAAATGGGATCGAACAGGACGGAAGACATCAGGGCACATGCACACGGCCGGGGTAAGGATGGCTGGCCCCGGGTAACGGTTTCAGGTGCAAGGCGTCCTGATGGGAGCCAACGGGTTTGCAAGCCGTCTCCGAAGGCTGTGCGGGGCCGTGAACTCGCCCTGTCAGAGGTCTGACGGGCCCCACCAAAGTCCCCTCCAAAGTCCTCTGCCCACTGACACTTCCATCTGCTCTTTGCCATAGACAAAAATTTGAATTTTTGCCAGGCCCATGGGGTTCTACCCTGTTTTTTTGTTTTTGTTTTTGTTTTTGTTTGTTTGTTTTTTTTTTGGGGGGGGGGGACTGAGGCTGACTCAGAGGTCAGCAACGCAAGAAGCTGAGAGCAAACAGCGGCCTCCGCTCAGTCTGAGGTGCTGTGTGGAAGATGCCGAGTTAATGATTCTCTGTTTCTAAGTGGGGGAGGGGGGTGTTTGAGGGCTGAGCTAAAATCTCTCCTCCTCCCTCCACCTCAAAGGGCTTTTGAAAATCCAATGAGCCGAAACCGGTTTGTCTCAGTGGATAGAGCGTCGGCCTGGGGACTGAAAGGTCCCAGGTTCGATTCCGCTCAAGGGCATGTACCTTGGTTTCGAGTGGTCGGTGTTTCTCTCTCATCCATGTTTCTGACTCTCTGTAAAAAAATCAATAAAATATATATTTAAAAAAAAAAAGAAGAAAATCTAATGAGAAAAATATAGTTAGACACACAGGTACCGACAGAGAGTATTCAATAAATGTTAGACATGAATATTATTCTCAGATTCGGAATTCTCTAACTAGGTGTGTATCTGCGACCTGAACTTGGCCCTGCCAGTCGGGGGCGTGGCCTGCGGCGGTGGGGGCGGAGGGACCCCCGGCCCACAGCGCCCCTGGTGGCCGCCCAGCGCTCGGCAGGGCTGAGCACCTGGTGCAGGCGGCCCAGGTTTGTGAGCAAACCACGCCCTCCAGCCCAGGGAGCAGCCTGACTTCCCGCAGGCTCCTGGGAACCCAGGCATTAGGTCACCGAATTCTTTCTTTCTTAAAATATACTTTATTGATTTTTTACAGAGAGGAAAGGAAAGGGAGAGAAACATTGATCAGCCGCCTCCTGCACACTCCCTACTGGGGATGTGCCCGAAACCAAGGTGCATGCCCTTGACCGGAACCGAACCTGGGACCCTTCAGTCCTCAGGCCGAAGCTCTATCCACTGAGCTAAACCGCCCGGGCTGCCACCAAGTTCTTGCTCCCTCAGACACCCTCCACCCAGCCCCTGCTCCTAAGGGGCTAACTAGGGCAGTGGTCGGCAAACTTCTAAGTCAACAGAGCCAAATATCAACAGGACAACGATAGAAATTTCTTTTGAGAGCCAAATATTTTAAACTTAAACTTCTTCTCACGCCACTTCTTCAAAATAGACTCGCCCAGGCCGCGGTATTTTGTGGAAGGGCCACACTCCAGGGGCCCGAGAGCCCCATGTGGCTCTCGAGCCGCAGTTTGCAGACCATGGGTCACGCTGTGTTTCCTTCTCGGGGACACAGGGATCGCACTATCTCTCTGACCTTCCCTCCTAGAAAGCTCAGCTCTGACCTTTCATCCCGAGTCACGACCCAAGATCCAAATCTTCAGCGTCACCCAGGAGTGCCACGTCCCAGCCCCACCTGCCTGTGGGTGCGGACAGGCCCCGCCCCCGGCAAAACCCCAGGTCTCTCTGCTCCCAGACCCTCAGCCCCGCCCTAACGGGCCCGGGCATCCTCCACCGCAGCCACCCCACCTGGCGGTCCTTTGGGGTCACACTTTCTTTCTATTTTTAAAAATATATATATTTTATTGATTTTTTTACGGAGAAGGGAGAGGGATAGAGAGTCAGAAACATCGATCAGCTGCCTCCTGCACGCCCCCTACTGGGGATGTGCCCGCAACCAAGGCACATGCCCTTGACCGGAATCGAACCCGGGACCCTTCAGGCCGTCGCTCTATCCACTGAGCCACACCGGTTCCGGCTGAGGTCACACTTTGAACCCCATCTCCCCGGCCCTCCGGTGCAGAGGCCCAGGCCCCGCCCGCTCCGGGGACCAGGTGCTCGGGGCCCGCCCCCACCTGCCCGGGCGCGCCGCCTCTCCGCCGCCCTGTGCGCCCGGAGCTCATGGCTGCGGCGGCGGCGGCCGCGCGGCGGGGCCGGGACGCGGAGCCGCGCGCGCTGGCGCGGGCCGTGCGGCTGCTGCAGCGCCTGCAGGAGCGGAGCGCGGCCGCCCGGCTGTCGGCGCACCCGCCGGCGCTGCGGGACCTGCTGCCGCGCACGGCGCAGCTGCTGCGGGACGCGGCGCGCGCCCGGCGGGCGGCGGGCGGCGGCCCCGAGGGCCCCGGGGGCGCGGCGGACTTCCTGGCCCTCTTCCTGGCCAACCTGGAGGCCAAGGCCAGGCAGGTGGCCGCGCTCCTGCCGCCCCGGGGCCAGCGCGGCGCCGGCGACGAGCTCTTCCAGGCGGGCTCCACGCTCAGGTGAGTGAGGGCGAGCCCCATGAGTGAGGTCAGTCTGCGCCCACTCTCCCTCCCTCTGACCCGGAGTCCACCCCCAGGATTCCTCCCTCAGACCCAGGGGTCCAGGCCCCCGCCCCTCCTCCCTCAGATCCAGGGGTCCAGGCCCCCAGCCCCTCCTCCCTCAGATCCAGGGGTCCAGGCCCCCAGCCCCTCCTCCCTCACACCCAGGGGTCCAGGCCCCCAGCCCCTCCTCCCTCAGATCCAGGGATCCAGGCCCCCAGCCCCTCCTCCCTCAGATCCAGGGGTCCAGGCCCCCAGCCCCTCCTCCCTCACACCCAGGGGTCCAGGCCCCCAGCCCCTCCTCCCTCAGACCCAGGGGTCCAGGCCCCCAGCCTCACCTCCCCCAGACCCAGGGGTCCAGGCCCCCAACCCCTCCTCCCTCAGACGCAGGGGTCCAGGCCCCCAACCCCTCCTCCGTTAGACCCAGGGGCCCAGGCCCCCAGCTCCTCCTCCCTCAGACCCAGGGGTCCAGGCCCCCAACCCTCCTCCCTCAGACCCAGGGGTCCAGGCCCCCAGCCCTCAGCCCCTCCCTCCTTCCTCAGACCCAGGGGTCCAGGCCCCCAGCCCCTCCTCCCTCAGACCCAGGGGTCCAGGCCCCCAGCCCCCAGCCCCTCCCTCCTTCCTCAGACCCAGGGGTCCAGGCCCCCAGCCCCTCCTCCCTCAGATCCAGGGATCCAGGCCCCCAGCCCCTCCTCCCTCAGACCAAAGGGTCCAGGCCCCCAACCCCTCCTCCCTCAGACCCAGGAGTCCAGGCCCCCAGCCCTCCTTCCTCAGACCCAGGGGTCCAGGCCCCCAACCCCTCCTCCCTCAGACTCAGGGGTCCAGGCCCCCAACCCCTCCTCCCTTAGACCCAGGGGTCCAGGCCCCCAGTCCCCTCCTCCCTCAGACCCAGGGGTCCAGGCCCCCAGCTCCTCCTCCCTCACACCCAGGGGTCCAGGCCCCCAACCCTCCTCCCTCAGACCCAGGGGTCCAGGCCCCCAACCCTCCTCCCTCAGACCCAGGAGCCCAGGCCCCCAGCCCCTCCTCCCTCAGACCCAGGAGTCCAGGCCCCCAGCCCCTCCTCCCTCACACCCAGGGGTCCAGGCCCCCAGCCCCTCCTCCCTCAGACCCAGGAGTCCAGGCCCCAGCCCCTCCTCCCTCAGACCCAGGAGTCCAGGCCCCAGCCTCTCCTTTCTCACACCAGGAGTCTCGGCCCTAAAATTTTATTACAAGGGAGTGATAAAAAGAATGTTCTTTATAATAAAATTACTGACATTTCTAGTGGAAATGCCAAGGCACAATCACAATTGTTCTGCCAGGCTGGATTGAGGAGCGGACTCTGGCCTGTGGGGGAGCATCACTGTGCTGAGTCAGGAGAGTTGAGTTTCTGTAAAGTCCAGTATAGAGCCTGGTGTGGCTCAGTGGTTAGAGCATTATTGGTCTGAGCACTGAAAGGTCAGGAGTTCGATTCCCAGTCCAGGGTTGCAGGTCCAATACCCAGCCCCGGTCAGTCAGGGTGCCTGCTGGAGGCATCCCATCAATGTGTCTCTCTTACCCCAATGTTTCCCTCTCCCCCGCTCCACCCTTTCCAAGCTCTCTAAGATTCAATGGAAAAAAACTGTCTTCAGGTGAGAATTAACAAAAAAATTAATGTGCACTGAGTGCTGACTGTATTTTATGTGCTGATAAGAAGCCTCATCACTCCCCCTGTGAGGGGGGGGGCTGGGCTTATGCTCATCTCAAAGTTGGGGAAACTGAGGCTTGGGGTGGGGACAAAGGAGCTTGCCAAGCCCGGCCCGTGTGGCTCAGTGGTTGAGCATTGATCTGTGCACCAGGAGGTCACGATTGTTTTTAAAGGTTTTTATTTATTTTTTAAAATATATTTTATTGATTTTTTTTTTTTTTTTTTTTTTTTTTTTTTTTTTACAGATAGGAAGAGAGAGGGATAGAGAATTAGAAACATCGATGAGAGAGAATCATCGATCAGCTACCTCCTGCACACGCCCCCTCCCCCCTCTGGGGATGTGCCCACAACCACGGTACAGGCCCTTGACCAGAATCGAACCCGGGACCTTTCAGTCCACAGGCTGACGCTCTATCCACTGAGCCAAACCGGTTTCGGCTGGAGGTCACGATTGGATTCCTGGTCAGGGCACATGCCCCGGTTACGGGTTCAGTCCCCAGTGTGGGATGTGCAGGAGGCGGCTGGTGCATGATTCTCTCTCATGGTTGAGGTTTCTTTATATTTTTTATTGATTTCAGAGACGAAGGGAGAGGGAGAGAGAGACAGAAACATCAATGGTGAGTGAGAGAGAATCATGGATCAGCTGCCTCTTGCACGCCCCCTCTTGGTGACGTAGCCCACAACCCGGGCACGTGCCCTTGACCAGAATCGAACCTTGGGACCCTTCAGTCTGCAGGCCACACTCTATCCACTGAGCCAAACCCACAAGGTCTATCGTTGATGTTTCTGTCTCTCTCTCTCCCTCTCCCTTCCCCTCTGAAATCTATATACACTGAGTGACCAGATTACTATGATCTCTCAATGCATAATAATCTGGCCACTCAGTGTGTATATGTATATCTATATATCTATATCTATATATCTATATCTATATATCTATACCTATACCAATATCTATGTGATAGAGGCCCGGTGCATGAATTTGTGCACGGGTGGGGTCCGGCCAGGGGGAGGGGACATGGGCGGTTGGCCGGCCTGCCTGCTGGTCGAAACTCCTGGTTGAGGGGACAATCGGCATATCAGCCTTTTATTATACAGGATGTACACTGAGTGGCCAGATTATTATGCGTTCAGAGATCTGGCCAGTCAGTGTACATTTATTTTAAAAAGGACCTTGTCATGCCGAGGCCGGTGTGGCTCAGTGGTAGAGCGTCGGTCTGCGGACTGAGGGGTCCCAGGTTCGATTCCGGTCAAGGGCATGTGCATTGGTTGCGGGCACATCCCCAGTGGGGGGTGGGCGAGAGGCAGCTGGTCGATGTTTCTCTCTCATCGACGTTTCTGGCTCTCTATCTCTCTCCCTTCCTCTCTGTAAAAAAATCAATAAAATATATTTAAAAAAAAAGAACTTGTCAAAAGTCACGGAGCTGAGTGTCAGACTGGCCTCTGCTGCCGCCCACATCCTGGTCATTCCTCAGGGTGGCCACCGCCGGAGAGAGCAGGGTCGCCGGGGCTGCCCACCTGGAGGAAGGCTCCGAGCAGGGCCTGCTGGGTGCTGGCCGGGCACACGATGCCCTCAGCCCCAGGGTTCCCAGGAGCAGCCAGCCCAGCTTCTCCTCTGGCCCCTGGGCCGGCAGCGAGGAGGAAGCTGAGGCTCTGGAAAGGGCGTCGTGGCCGGGGCCGCAGCAGGCAGTGTAGGAGCCCACTCCACCACCACCACCACCACCACTACCACCACCACCACCACCACCCCCCCCCCGCATCGGAGGCGGGGCCCTGGGTGTTCTCTTCGGAGGGGGAGGTGTCCGTGCTCAGATCCCGTCCCCACAGGCGACAGCTGGCCAAGCTGACCCTCATCTTCAGCCACATGTACTCGGAGCTGAGTGCACTCTTCCCCGCGGGAAAGTACTGCGGACACACCTACCAGCTCGCCAAGACCGCTGCCCACAACTTCTGGAGGGAGCACTGCGGAGACCGGTGAGCGAGCACCTGTCCCGGGGCCGGAGCCTCATCCTGCCCCAGGGGTCCAACCCCCAGCCCCTCCTCCCTAAGACCCAGGGGTCCAGGCCCCAGCCCTCCTCCCTCAGACCCAGGGGTCCAGGCCCCCAGCCCCTCCTCCCTCAGACCCAGGGGTCCAGGCCCCCAGCCCTCCTCCCTCAGACCCGGGAGTCCAGGCCCCCAGCCCCTCCTCCCTCAGACCCAGGAGTCCAGGCCCCCAGCCCCTCCTCCCTCAGACCCAGGGGTCCAGGCCCCCAGCCCTCCTCCCTCAGATCCAGGAGTCCAGGCTCCCAGCCCCTCCTCCCTCAGACCCAGGAGTTCAGCCCCAGCTGCCTACCTCCTCGATGTCTCTCCCGGGCTCCCAGAGGCCTCACTCTCACCCCCCCCCCCCCGCCCCTCTGCGCAGGTGCGTGCTGCCCTGGGCTGAGTTTGAGTCTCTCCTGTGCACCTGCCACCCGGTGGAGTCCGGCTCCACGGCCCTCGCCTTGCGCGCCACCATCGACCTCACCTGCAACGGCCACGTGTCCGTCTTCGAGTTTGACATCTTCACCAGGCTCTTCCAGGTGGGGGAGGCCCGGACGGGGAGAGTGGGGGGGTCCGATGGGAGGAGGGGCGGGGTCCTTGACTCCTGGGCCCGGGAAGCACTAGGAGAGGCGGCTGCTCCCAGGGCCCCTCCCTGACCCAGGCTCCACCCCCTGCAGCCATGGCCAACGCTCCTCAAGAACTGGGAGCTCCTGGCGGTCAACCACCCCGGCTACATGGCCTTCCTCACCTACGATGAGGTCGGCGAGCGCCTGCAGGCCTACAGGGACAAGCCGGGCAGGTAAAGGGCGGGCCTCGGGGGAGGGGCCGCCGGGAGGGGGGGTGGGGTCCAGGCTCTTGGTTCCGGGCCGGGAGGTGGTAGGAACCCATACATCCTTCAGAGAAAGCAAGAAAGGAAGAAGCGAGGTACCTGGGATCCTGGTGAGTGGAGAACTCAGAGGTAGGATACCGAGTGCCCCCTCCCATCCCGCCTCTTCTCGCGAGACCTCCCGGACCGTCCCACCATCCAGGGCTAAAGGGACAAAACCTGCCTGGACCCTGAAGGCCCTGCCCCGGGATACGGTCTGTTTCTGATAGGTCAGAACCCGCACTGTGCCGTTTACTAACGTTTTTTAAAAATATATTTTATTGATTTTTTTATTACAGAGAGAAAGGGAGAGAGATAGAGAGCCAGAAACGTCGATGAGAGAGAAACATCAACCAGTTGCCTCTTGCACACCCCCTACCAGGGATGTGCCCGCAACCAAGGTACATGCCCTTGACCGGAATCGAACCCGGGACCTTTCAGTCCGCAGGCCGACGCTCTATCCACTGAGCCACACCGGCTTCGGCCGTTTACTAACATTTTTTTGTTGGGAATCCTCACCCAAGAATATTTTTCCATTGATTTTTTAAAAATATATTTTTAGCCGAGACCGGTTTGGCTCAATGGATAGAGCGTCGGCTTGGGGACTGAAGGGACCCGGGTTCGATTCCAGTCAAGGGCATGTACCTTAGTTGTGGGCATATCCCCAGTAGGGGGTGTGCAAGAGGCAGTTGATTGATGACTCTCTCTCATCGATGTTTCTAACTCTATCTCTCTCACTTCCTCTCCATACAAAATCAATAAAATATATTTTAAAAAATATATATATGTATATATTTTTATTGATTTCAGAGAGGGAGAGGGAGAGGGAGAGAGAGATAGAAACATCAATGATGAGAGAGAATCATTGATCGGCTGCCTCCTGCATGCCCCCACTGAGGATCGAGCCTGCAACCGGAATCGAACCTGGGACTCTTCAGTCTGCAGGCTGATGCTCTATCCACTGAGCCAAACTGGCTAGGGCTCCATTGATTTTAAAGAGAGTGAAAAAGGGAGGGAGGGAGAAAGGGAGAGGGAGAGAGAGAGAGAAACATTGATGTGAGAGAGAAACATTGGTTGGTTGCCTCCAGCATGCACCCCTAGACCGGGAATCAAACCTTTGACCCTTCTGTGGGAAGGATGATGCTTCAACCACTGAGCCACACCGTTTCGGCCTATTAAGTATTTTTAATAGGAATTCCCATATCTGGGGTAGGAGACTGGAAACCAGACACCTGAGTCCTGAAATTATTTCAGGCCAAGAGCTTTTGGCTGTTGGGTCTCCGTAGAGGGTTAAGAATTGAGGGGCTATCCCTGGCTGTTTGGCTCAGTGGGTAGGGTGTCGGCCTATGGACTGAAGGGTCCTGGGTTTGGTTCCAGTTAGGGGCACATGCCCAGGTTGCAGGCTAGATTCCCAGTGGGAGGTGTGCAGGGGGCAGCCGATCAGTGATTCTCTCTCGTCATTGATGTTTCTCTCGCTCTCCCTCTCCCTTCCTTTCTGGAATCAATAAAAATATGTGTTTAAAAAAAAGAAAAAGAAAGAATTGAGGGGCTGAGCTCCCTAGAATAGCAAGAGGCCATGGGACTAGGAGGTGAGATTTGTGAGGATTAGCACTTCTCCAGTCGCACTGCAACCCGGTGTACGGGGACAGAAAGGGGGCGGATTCACTCACTTCGTTGAAAAGACCACGTGTCTTTCCGGGCTTCAGGCAGTGCCGGTCCAGGTGACCACGGGCCGTGGTCAAGCATCGGATCCTGCTTACTATCCCCTGCCTCTGCCTCCGTCTGTGTTAGCTTGGTCCACAGACACGGTCTCTCCTCGGGGATTCTAGAACCCCCAGCTGTATCCGCTACCCGCTTAGCTGCCTCTGTAGAAATGGGTAACCCAGCAAAGGTCCCAGGGCTGACTTCCATCACTATGGTCAGGGGTCCTGGAGCGCACCGATTGGCCAAGCCAGAATCAACCTGGTCCACACCCTGGTGAGCGAGGGAGTAGGGCCGACAATAATGTAAGGCCGCATTGCCTAAAAAGCAGGGAACCAGAGTGAGAACTTAGACACCTTGATTCCCAACAGTGTGAGGGGCTGGGAGTCCCAGAGGGACAGTGGTGACCACTCTCCCCCTCACCCCCCACCCCTTCCTCCAGCTACATCTTCCGACCCAGCTGCACGCGCCTGGGGCAGTGGGCCATCGGCCACGTGAGCTCAGACGGCAGCATCCTGCAGACCATCCCTCAGAACAAACCCCTGTTTGAAGTGCTCCTGGACGGACAGAAGGAAGGCTTGTGAGTCCCCATCCTGGCAGGCAAAGGGAGGGTGTCCGCTCACTGCCCTTGGCACCGCGGACATCATAAACCTGCAATACTGCAGTGTCCCAGCAGGTGGCAGGCGAGGCGCCTTTTCTGGTTCCCACAAGGTTGCCATCTGGGCCCCCAGCGGTTCGGAGAAGGGTGAGGGGAGTGGAGCACCACCATTCCTTAGTTCACTCAGAGCTTTGGCTGCTGGGTCTCCATATCGTGGTGCAGAAGCCAGATGTTAGAGCAGAAAGAGACCGGGGCAGACAGCTGGGCTGGTGGTTTTCCTTCCGTAACCTGGGCTGCCCAAGGCCTCTCTCAGAAGCTGCCTTGGGGGGGAAAGGGGAAGGCAGGTGAGGTCCCAGCTGTATTTTTCCCCTGAGCCGTCTCAGGAGCCACATCCATGCAGTACAATCTGAGATGCATAGAGAGATAAGCAGCCGTGCTCCTGCCAAGCACGATATTCACGTGCTTCTGTTCCCTCCCCAGGTACCTCTACCCAGACGGGAAGAACCACAACCCAGACCTGACTGAGCTCTGCCACATGGAACGCCATCAACTCATCCACGTGTCAGAGGTGAAGCTCAGGCCCGCGCCCCTCGCCCGCCCACCTCCTCCCCCTCACCCACACACACACAGACACTCGTGGCTCAGGAATTCCCTCTCGCCGAGTCAGGCCTGGTGTCCCAGGGCTGGGGGGCTCATGCTGTGCAAAGGCCACGGGACCTGATGTAAATCACTTGGCCTCTCTGAGGCTGTTCCTTCTCTGGAAAACGCAGCTCCTCCTGCCGCTGCTCAGGGCTTTTCTGGGGATTAGACCCAGGAATGGGACTCGTGAGGTCGTCAGCACAGCTGACGCCCTTGAGCATTCCCCCCCGGCCCCGGGTCTGCCCAGCCACCCCGTGTGCCGCAGAGACACAACAAATACATTTTTTAAAAAAATTATTTTATTGATATTTTACAGAGAGGAAGGGAGAGAGATAGAGAGCCAGAAACGTCAATGAGAGAGAAACATCGACCAGCTGCCTCCCGCACACCCCCCACCAGGGATGTGCCCGCAACCAATGTACATGCCCTTGACCAGAATCGAACCTGGGACCTTTCAGTCTGCAGACCGACGCTCTATCACTGAGCCAAACCAGTTTCAGCCAAATACATTTTTTTTTTAAGTGTAAGTATATCCCATACGATGTTTGGGACATACTTATACCTAAAATACCAGACTTTTTCCTTTATTCTTTGTGTTTCTTAAAACCAAATGTCACAGGGCATCCTGTATTCTTTTGTAAATATATTTTATTGATTTTTTACAGAGAGGAAGGGAGAGGGATAGAGAGCTAGAAACATAGATGAGAGAGAGACTCCGACCAGCTGCCTCCTACACACCTTCTACATGGGGATCTGCCTGCAACCAAGGTACATGCCCTTGACCGGGATCGAACTTAGGACCCTTGAGTCCGCAGGCTGACACTTTATCCACTGAGCCATTCTGTATTTTTTAATCATCGCCCAAGGAATTATTTTTTTAGAGATAAAGGAAGAGAGAGAGAAACACCATCGACTGCCTCCCATAGCACGCCCTTCCCCCCCCCCCAACAACCAGGTATCAAACGCCCAACCTGGGCACATGTACTGACCAGTCATTTGACCTGCAACCTTTGAGTGCACGGGACAACACGCCAAGCACATCCTGTGATTTTAGTGGCTACATCCGGCAACCCCGAGAGCAGGCTGCCCCAGGAATCACATCCCACAGCTCGGGCGTACGCAGGAGGCAGCGGGCACGGCCTGGGGCCTGGGAGCGGGCAGGGCTGGCACAGAGGCTCCGGACCTTCTCCCGTGGCCCGGCTCTGTGCCCCCGGCTCATGCCACCCCCCGTCCACCTTGTCCCCTGCCAGGAGCAGCTGCAGCTGTACTGGGCCATGAACTCCACCTTCGAGCTCTGCAAGATCTGTGCCGAGAACAACAAGGACGTGAAGATCGAGCCCTGCGGGCACCTGCTGTGCAGCCGCTGCCTGGCCGCCTGGCAGGTGGGCCCCCCTCCCCCGGAGGGTCTCCCCTGGGCCTGAGGGGTCCGATGGGGGCACTGGGGCCCAGGAAAGCAGAGACCTGCTCAGGGTCCCTCCGAGCGAGGGCCTGGAGCCTGCCTGTCTGCGTCTGTCCCGGTCTCACTCTGCATCTGTCACCTCCGCTTCTCCTCCTCCAGCTGCGTTATTCACGGAAAGAGCTCCTCTCTCCCAACGCTGGGCAGCCTGGGGCTCGTGGCCTCGCCTCTCTGAGCCTCGGCCGCCTCCTCTCTGGATAACGGAGCTGGCTGTGGTCACCTCCCAAGGCCACAGTGAGGGTCCGAGCCCTGACACCCTCAGGGAAGGCCCCCTTGGGGAGGGGAGCTGAGGCCAGTGCATGACATCACCTGCTTTTACTGTAATGTAAAAGCCTGGCGTCAAGCTGAGTCATCCATTTCAAAGATAATCCATCTCCAATAAGCAAATTGCCAGATGCATGACACAGCAACCAGCAAAAGCAGCAGATAAGGAACGATGAAGTTCCCCATTTTATTTTATTTATTTAATATTAGAGGCCTGGTGCATGAATTTGTGCAGGGGTGGGGTCCAGCCGGGCCCACCCCGATGGGGATGGGGGCCCAATGGAGGTGGGGCGGGCCAGGGAGAGGGACCGCAGGAGGGCTCCAGGTGTGTCCAGCCCATCTTGCTCAGACCCAATCAGCCAGACCCCAGCAGCAAGCTAACCTACTGGTTGTGGAGCATCTGCCCTCTGGTGGTTAGTGCATGTCATAGCGACTGATTGACCAGTTGACTGACTGCCTCCTGGTGGTCAGTGCACATCATAGCGAGCAGTTGAGCCGCCTTAGCATTCATTAGCATATTACACTTTGATTGGTTGAATGAATCACTTAGCATATTAGGCTTTTATTATATAGGATTTGTGATGGATTTCAGAGAGAGAGACTAAGGGAAATGGGAGATCGAGATAGAAACATCAATGATGAGAGAGAATCATGGATCAGCTGCCTCCTGCATGCCCCCCACCCAGGCATGTGCCCTGACCAGGAATCTAACCATGGCCTTTATGTTCACAAATCAAAGCTCAACCACTGAGCCACGCTGGCTGGGCTGAACTTCCCCTTTAGAAAGCCCTGGGGAACCTACTTAAGTGACCAGGCTTTTTCCTTTCTACACCCTAATTCCTGCTCCTATGATTTATTTTTTTTAAATATATTTTATTGATCTTTCACAGAGAGGAAGAGAGAGGGATAGAGAGCTAGAAACATCGATGAGAGAGAAACATGGACCAGCTGCCTCCTGCACATCCCCTACTGGGGATGTGCCCGCAACCAAGGTACATGCCCTTGACTAGGATTGAACCTGGGACCCTTCAGTCCACAGGCCGATGCTCTATCCACTGAGCCAAACTGGTCAGAGCCAATAAAATATATATATATTTTTAAAATTTTTAAGTGAACCCTTGCTCTAGCTGTTGTTGCTCAGTGGTAGAGTGTAGGCCCACAGGCTGAAAGCTTATGGGTTCGATTCCAGTCAAGGGCACGTACACATTGGCTGCACATGGAGGAGGCAGCCAGTCGATGTGTCTCTCTCACATCAGTGTCTCTCTCTCTCCCTTCCACTCTCTCTAAAACCCAATGGAAAAATACCCTCCAGGATCTGAGTGATAAATCTCGTTCTCCCAAGTTCCCTGATGGCTTTTGCTGAGGTGTACCCTGCAGCCATGATAAGATCCACCAGGGCTGGCCCAGCCTCTACCCTGGCTCCGGTGTGTGTGTGTCGGGGGGGGGGGGGGGGGAAGGGGGGGTTGTGTCTCTGGAGGCCTCGGCAGGTGCCTCAGGCCTTCCTTGCCCAGAGCATCACTGTCCATGGCTGGGGCCCACACCCTGGCCCCACTGGGCTCCCCATGTGTGCACACCCCTAGCCTCGGGCTCCGGTCCAGTCCCTCCTTCCTGTCCTGCCTGGTCTCCCATCTCCCTCCCTCCGCGGCTCCCTCCCTCTGTCTGTCCTCCCCACCTCCCTCTGCTGGAGGTGAAGGCCCTGTGGTCCCAGAGGACTTGGAGAAGAACAGGGAGACTCTGACTCTTCCCCCCCCCCTTTCCCCCCAGCAATCAGACAGCCAGACCTGCCCCTTCTGCCGAAGCCAGATCAAGGGCCGAGAGGTCGTGAGTATCCATCGGTCCCGAGGGAGGCCAGCGGAAGCCAGGGCCGCTGCTGTGAGCCCGGGGAGCAGCGACGGCCAGGAAAACGGAGGGGACACATGGGGGCAGGTGAACAGGCCCAGGCAGGGGCTGGAGCTAAAACTGCTGGGTCCGAGGCAGGAGGGGGCTGGGGGCCTGGACTCCTGGGTGTGAGGGAGGAGGGGCTGGGGGCCTGGACTCCTGGGTCTGAGGGAGGAGGGGCTGGGGGCCTGGACTCCTGGGTGTGAGGGAGGAGGGGCTGGGGGCCTGGACCCCTGGGTCTGAGGGAGGAGGGGCTGGGGCCTGGACCCCTGGGTCTGAGGGAGGAGGGGCTGGGGGCCTGGACCCCTGGGTCTGAGGGAGGAGGGGCTGGGGGCCTGGACCCCTGGGTCTGAGGGAGGAGGGGCTGGGGGCCTGGACCCCTGGGTCTGAGGGAGGAGGGGCTGGGGGCCTGGACCCCTGGGTCTGAGGGAGGAGGGGCTGGGGGCCTGGACTCCTGGGTGTGAGGGAGGAGGGGCTGGGGGCCTGGACTCCTGGGTCTGAGGGAGGAGGGGCTGGGGGCCTGGACCCCTGGGTCTGAGGGAGGAGGGCTGGGGGCCTGGACTCCTGGGTGTGAGGGAGGAGGGGCTGGGGGCCTGGACTTCTGGGTCTGAGGGAGAAGGGGTTGGGCGCCTGGACTCCTGGGTCTGAGGGAGGAGGGGCTGGGGGCCTGGACTCCTGGGTCTGAGGGAGGAGGGGCTGGGCGCCTGGACTATGGGTCAGAGGGAGGAGGGTGGGGGCCTGGACCCCTGGGTCTGAGGGAGGAGGGGCTGGGGCCTGGACTCCTGGGTCTGAGGGAGGAGGGGCTGGGGGCCTGGACCCCTGGGTCTGAGGGAGGAGGGGCTGGTGCCAGGATTCTGGGGCCTAGGGGGCCTGGACTTTTGTTCCCCAAGGGTCTGGGGCCATGGCTACTCTCATTTGAACCCTCCTGAGGGTTAGGACTCTGTCTTTTTTTTTAAATATATTTTATTGATTTTTTTTACAGAGAAGAAGGGAGAGGGATAGAGAGTCAGAAACATCAATGAGAGAGAAACATCGATCAGCTGCCTCCTGCACATTCCCCACTGGGTATGCGCCCGCAACCAAGGTACATGCCCTTGACCGGAATCGAACCTGGGACCTTTGCATCCGCAGGCCGACGCTCTATCCACTGAGCCAGGCCGGGTAGGGCAGGACTCTGTCTCATTCTCCACTGTATGTGCAGGGTCTGGAACAGGCCTGGTGCTGGGGCACCAGGCAGGACAACATCACCCTCTGTCTCCCCAGGTGGTCCCCTCAGCCCCCCCGCTGTCCCCTTCCCTGGATCCGCCCCCTCCCCTAGACCTGCCTCCGGAGCAGCCCAAAAGTAAAGGCCAGCTGAAGGTGGTGAGTGCGTTCCCCCTTACCTTGCCGGCTTTCCGGCTCTCCTCCCAGCTTCTGGCTCTCCTCCCAGCTTCCCGGGCAGGGCCTGCCCCAGGGCCTTTGCACCAGTGGTTCCTCCCGCCTGGATCTCCTTTGTCCAGGCTCACTCTCCCATCCCCTCCTTCCGTGCCCACCCTATGGGCCACAGAGCCCCCGTCCCGCCAGGCCCCCCTGCCCGCTGCGTTCTCACACTTCCCCCCATCCCCTGGCAGAGGGGACCGCCCTGCTGCTGTCTGTCACCGCCAGCAGGGCATCGCTGTCCTCCTGATACTGCCAGAGACTAGAACAGTGCCTGGCACCTAGTAGGTGCTCATTCAATAGATGCTGAGCCCAGCCGGTGTGGCTCAGTGGTTGTGCATCTACCTGTGAACCAGGCACACCCAGTCAGGGCACAGGCCCAGGTTGCAGGCTTGATCCCTAGTAGGGGGCATGCAGGAGGCGGCTGACCAATGATTCTTTTTTAATTTTTTATAAGTATATTTTATTGATTTTTTTACAGAGAGGAAGGGAGAGGGATAGAGAGCTAGAAACACTGATGAGAGAGAAACATCCATCAGCTGCCTCCTGCACACCCCCTACTGGAGACGCGGCTGCAACCAAGGTACATGCCCTTGACCAGAATCGAACCCGGGACCCTTCAGTCGCAGGCCGACGCTCTGGGCCATACCGGCCAGGGCTGATCAGCGATTCTTATCATTGATGTTTCCCTCTCTCTTTCCCTCTCCCTTCCTCTCTGAAATCAGCAGAACTATATTTAATAAATAAATCAGTAGGTGGCGAATGAGAAGTGGAACTAAGTCTTCCCAACAGCCCTGTGCGATCGAAAATGTTCCTCTCCCCATTCTGCAGAGGAGCACAGGCCCGAGGGGGCCTGCGGCGGCCCAAACCCTCAGGCCGGGGAGAGGAAAAGCCCGTGTGCTGTGGGGCACCTTACCATCACTGCTTCTCTCCCCAGGGAGCAGCCTCACTCTCTTCTGCCCCCTCCCTGCCCCTCCCTCCCCGGGGGGGAGGGGAGGGGTTCCCCAGACCCTGGCCCCCGGGGGCAGGGCAGGTCTCTGAGAGCATCTCAGGCTGAGCACACACAGATCCAATCAATCCCCGCTGTCTTCAAACAAACAACTCAGGAAGTCTGGGAACATTATTCTACCGGGCAAACAAGAGAGCCAGCAGGAAGGGGGGGTGGGAGGGGGGGCGGGGAGTGAGACCAGCCAGGGAAGCTAAAAACAGATCCCAACCTGCAGCCAAGAGCAAATGGAAACATTAGGAGCCACTCAGCCGGCTCCCCGAGGACAATGCGGGGGACACAGCCTTCCAGAACAGCAGGCCGAGGGGTACGGCTGGCCATGTGCCACCCTCTGCCTAGGCTGTGCCCTCCGCTGGCACACCCTTCCCTCTCCTCCCCAAACCCTGCCTGGTACAGATGAAGGCAACTCCTACTCCTTCCTCCTTCCAAACCCCGCAGGCAGGCAGGCAGGCAGGCAGTCGAGGCGGCCCTGCTCCCAGCGCGGTGACCGGTGACCGTCGCCGTGAGAACAGCTCACGTGTGACTCCCTCCCGTTTGCCGAGTGATGACGGCACTGCTTCCTGGGGGAATCGCTCTGAGCAGAGTGGACAGTCAGTATTACGTCCGCTCCGGCTGTACAGCATCGCGGCTCAGCACTCGTATGCCTTCCTGTGGTTGCCCCACTAAATCTAGTAACCCCCTGTCCCTGTGCAAAGTTATTACAATATTATTATTTGTTAAAGTATATTTTTATTGATTTGAGAGAGGAAGGGACAGGGCGAAAGAGATAGAAACATCAGCGATGAGAGAGAATCATGGATCAGCTGCCTCCTGCACAACCCCCCACTGGGGATGGAGCCTGCAACCCAGGCACGTGCCCTTGGCCGGAATTGAACCCTGGACCCTTCAGTCTGCAGGGCGATGCTCAATCCACTGAGCCACACCGGCTAGGGCTGCAATGAATATTATAAAAATAAATATGTCATGTCCTAGTTGTTTTGATTCAGTGGATAGAGCATCGGCCTGCGGACTAAAGGGTCCGGGGCTCGATTCCGGCCAAGGGCACGTACCTGGGTTGCAGGCTCCATCCCCAGCCACAGTTTGAATGGATGGATGATGGATGGGTAGGTGGGTGGGTGGGTGGGTGGGTAGATGGATGGACAAACAGATTAAAACTTCTTCCTACTCAAGCCAGAGGTCTTAGCGGGGGGAAGCATGTGCTGGGAACAAGACCCTGTCACCACCCCACACCCCCTCCACCGCGGGGTTACCCTGTCTGGGCCTGTGAGGTGCAGCACAGCGGCAGCTCGACTGAAAACTCTCTTCCTCTCCTTCCCTCCAGGGGCCTCCGGCCTTCCCCAAACTGCGGGCCCCTCTTCTTCTGCCAAGAATCAGGACTTCGCTCTCAGCCCCTCAGGAAGCCACTTCCAGGCCCCGGGCCGGGGAGGGAGCCGCAGGGTAAGTGCAGAGGGTCTCCGGGGCCCCCAACTCCTGGGTCTGAGGGAAGAGGGCGGGGAGCGGGAGGGAAACATTCTTAAGATCACCTGCCCCCCTCAAACCCCCATTCCAGAAACTCTTAACGGGAAGTCACCCCTCCAGCTGCCCCTGTGGGACCCCTGATCGCTGCCCAGGCCTGGAGGCCAGGTGAGTCCCCCACCCTGCCCCGTTCCCTCCCATGGCCCCCCCACCCCACCCCTCCCCACCGGATATGACGTTACCTGAGTCACCTCTCTCTCCGCCTCACAGGGCACACAGATCTGCTGCTAAAGGAGCCCCAGGGCCTTCCCAGCTGGAGGGGTTTATGAAATGGAAATAAACTGCCACTGCCCAGCCTGGTCTGTCCTCCGTGTGTGGAGAGCGTGCAGCGGCCACTAGGGGGCAGCTTGGCACCGGGAACGTGCGTGGGCCCTGAGCCCTGAGCCCCACCTGGTTAACCCAGGGGTCTGAATTCAGAAAGCCACGACTGGGGGACCCAGCTGGCCAGGAGGCCCGGCCCCCAGCCCCTCCTCCCTCAGACCCAGGAATCTGCACCCCTAGCCCCTCCTCCCTCAGACCCAGGAGTCCAGGCCCCCAGCCCCTCCTCCCTCAGACCCAGGAGTCCAGGCCCCCAGCCCCTCCTCCCTCAGACCCAGGAATCTGCACCCCTAGCCCCTCCTCCCTCAGACCCAGGAGTCCAGGCCCCTAGCCCCTCCTCCCTCAGACCCAGGAATCTGCACCCCTAGCCCCTCCTCCCTCAGACCCAGGAGTCCAGGCCCCCAGCTTCAGACCCAGGGATTCAAACTCCCAAATTCTCAGGGAGAGAGCCAATCTCCTTTCCCCATCAGGGCACAAATCCCTCCAGTCAGACCCAGCCATCCACGTTCTAAGTCCCTTAGTCAGAACGAGCACATGCTCCCCTGGAGCGATGTCCCAGATGTCACATCCGTCCTCTCTCTCTCTTCCTCTCCCTCTGTGTGTGTGTGAGTGTGTGTGAGTGTGTGTGTGAGTGTGTGTGTGTGTGTGTGTGTTGCTTTGTCAATCCTCACCTGAGGATGTTTTTCCCATTGCTTCTTAGAGCAAAAGGGAGGGAGACTGAAAGAAACATCCATGTGTCATCGATGGATTGCCTCCCGCATGTCCCCCGAGATCAAGCCTGCAACCAAGTCCTGTGCCCTTGACTGGGATCGAGCCCGGGACCCTTCAGTCCAAGGGCCAGCGGTCTGTCCAGGAAACCACACAGGCTCACGCCTCTCTCTCTCTGCTCCTCTCAGGGAGGAGGCTCTGAGGGAAGAGGGCGGGGCAGTGCCTTCCGGTCCGCTTCCAGCTGAGCAGGCTGAAAGCAGGCCGCGTAACCTGAGCCCCCGCCCCTGTGCCCATCCCTGGCTGGACAGCGCTGAGCATGAAGCAGCCATCGCTGCCCCCGGGCTTACAACCCGATGGGAGAGACAGACCCATTGCAGGGCTAGGCTGGGAGAGCGCATTGCTGGCAGCTGACCCAGCCTGCGAGGTCAAGGAGGGCTTCCAGGAGGAAGGGACGTCCAAGCTAAAACTGAAGGGAGGCCGAAACCTGTTTGGCTCAGTGGATAGAGCGTCGGCCTTCAGACTGAAGGGTCCCAGGTTCGATTCCCAGTCAAGGGCATGTACATTGGTTGTGGGCACGTCCCTGGTGGGGGGTGTGCAGGAGGCAGCTGGTCGAAGTATCTCTCTCATCGACGTTTTCTAGCTCTCTATCCTTCTCCCTTCCTCTCTGTGGAAAAATAAATAAAATATATTTTAAAAATTAAAATTAAAAAAATAAATAAAACTGAAGGGAGGAGCAGAAGGTATTCCAGTGTACATGGAGCTGGAAATGTGCGCCACAGATTAAGTTTGAAGCCACAGAAGCCGCCCCTGGGGCAGAAAGGACACCGAGTGAGAGGACTCGAGATCGATCACACGCAGAGTCCTGGAAGTGATTCGAGAACCAGGATTGGAAAGGTGTGAACCGCCGGTCTGATGAGGAGATACCGGTGACCACCGGACACCTGTCACCTCGCCTCTGCTGCCCCAGAAGCAAGCTGTGTCCCCTGGGTGCTGCTCAGAACAAATGGCACCGAAATGTATGGGTGAACCGTAACCATTGGTGTCTCCCGTGGGTGCTGTGGGCCAGGTGCTGGGTGGTGCTGGCTCAGGATGCAGTCCGGTGGTGCTCGGGGCGGGGCCCGGCGGCTGCCCAGGCCTCCCTCTGCCGTCCCAGACCTTCCCGTGTGCTCTCTCTCACACTTGCTGGCTTGAGCTTCCCCACAACATGGCTGCCTCCAGGGGCTCAGTCTGCTTCTCTGGAGCTGAAGGCGTCACGGGCAGTATTTCAGTGACGTTGACGACATGGCTTTTCTACCTAATCTCGGGAGTCCTGCAGTGCCATTTCTGCCACAGTCTATTGGTTCCATGTGAGCCACACAAACGTAAGAGGCGGGGACACAGGCCCCACTTCTTGGTGGGAAGAACATCAGGGTCAGCCCTAGCTGGTTTGGCTCAGTGGATAGAGCGTCGGCCTGGGGACTGAAGGGTCCCAGGTTCGATTCCGGTCAAGGGCATGTACCTTGGTTGCTAGCACATCCCCAGTGGGGGATGTGCAGGAGGCAGCTGATGAATGCTTCTCTCTCATCGATGTTTCTTTTCTTTTTCTTTTTTAAATATATTTTATTGATTTTTTACAGAGAGGAAGAGAGAGGGACAGAGAGTTAGAAACATCGATGAGAGAGAATCATCGACCAGCTGCCTCCTGCACAACCCCCACTGGGGATGTGCCCGCAACCAATGTACATGCCCCTGACTGGAATCGAACCTGGGACCCTTCAGTCCGCAAACCGACGCTCTACCACTGAGCCAAACCAGCTTGGGCTCTCATCGATGTTTCTAACTCTCTATCCCTCTCCCTTCCTCTCTGTAAAAAATTAATAAAAATATACAAAAGAAAGCATCAGATGTTAGGAGAGCAGGTAGGACGAGAGAGGCTGCCGCAGCCATCCCTGGAAGACAGACTTTGTCCCGGCCGCCCCGGCGAGAACAGATTTCTCCAGTCCCTCCCTCTTTGATGTGATCAGCCCCCAGTTCCCAAGTAGAGACGGATTTGCCAAGGTTACCTGAGCGCCAGCAGACACAGAAAGCAAACGTGTCCTTGTGGGCCTCCCCAGAGGGCAGCTGGCTCTCCGACAGCAGACACTTTTCTCGCTGTGGGAAGAGGGTGCAGATGCTAACCCCCCAAGACCTCCACAGTCCACCCCTTTGAACACTCACTACCGAATGTACCCTTTCTTCTACGCTTCCATTCTGTTATCTAAACTCCCTGCACAGCTCTGATTGGTGTGGCTCAGTGGATAGAGCGTCGGCCTCCAGACTGAAGGGTCCCGGGTTCGATTCCGGTCAAGGGCACAGGCCCGGGTTGTGGGCTTGATCCGTAGTGGGGGGCGTGCAGGAGGCAGCTGATCAATGATTCTCTCATCATTGATGTTTCTATCTCTCTCTCCCTCACTCTTCCTCTGTGAAATCAATAAAAATGTATTTTTTTAAAAAAATAAACTCCCTGCCAAAACCGGTTTGGCTCAGTGGATAGAGCGTCGGCCTCCAGACTGAAGGGTCCCGGGTTCGATTCCGGTCAAGGGCATGTATCTTGGTTGTGGGCACATCCCCAGTAGGGGGTGTGCAAGAGGCAGCTGATTGATGTTTCTCTCACTGATGTTTCTAACTGTCTCACTTCCTCTCTGTAAAAAAATCAATAAAATTTATTTTTTAAAAAATATATTTTATTGATTTTACACAGAGAGGAAGGGAGAGAGACAGAGAGCCAGAAACATCGATGAGAGAGAGTCATCAACCAGCTGCCTCCTGCACACCCCCCACTGGGGATATGCCCGCAACCAAGGTACATGCCCTTGACCGGAATCGAACCCGGGACCCTTCAGTCCCCAAGCCGACGCTCTATCCATTGAGCCAAACCGGTCCCGGCAATAAAATTGATTTTTTTAAAAATAAAATAAACTCCCTGCATAACTAACTCTTGTCCAACCAAAAATGCATTCACACTGCCCCCCAAGACAACACAAATTCCCGGTAGTTACATTTCCCAGGTGCCAGGCTGGAATCATTGGGGAACAGCCCTCGTCCTTGAAATGTGTCATGATCCTATATTCCAGGAACCGTGAGCTCATTTTAAAGTAACTGTCATGCCCAGGTGACGTGGCTCAGTGGCTGAGTGTCAACCTAGGGACCGGAAGGTCACGGCTGGATATCTGCGGTCAGGGCACATGCCCGGGTTGCAGGCTGGATCCCCAGTAGGAGGCATGCAGGGGAAGCTGGTCAATGACTCTCATCATTGATGTTTCTATCTCTCCCTTGCCCTTCCTCTCAGAAATAAATAAAAATATTTATTTTTAAAAAGCTAACCATCGCCCTCGCTGGTTTGGCTCAGTGGATAGAGCATCGGCCTGCCGACTGAAGGGTCCCAGGTTTGATTCCGGTCTAGGGCATGTACCTTGGTTGTGGGTGCATCCCCGGTGGGGGATGTGCAGGAGGCAGCTGATCAATGTTTCTCTCTCACCGATGTTTCTAGCTCTCTAACCCTCTCCCTTCCTCTGTAAAAAAAAATCAATAAAATACTTATAAAATAAAACAAAAAGCCAACCGTCATCACACATTGCATGTAAAATAATGGGTGAAAGATAAGGTGGGGAAAAGACAAGACCTGCTCATTAAAATATATAAGCATGTGCCCGTGAAAGCAAGGATGGAATTGGGAACGTAATTCACTGAATTTTTACTCAGCTCCTCGGGCCAAGCACTGTAAAAACTGAACAAGACCACTTACGTAGGTATGCGTCCGGTATGCGTCCGTGATAAGCCCCGGGGAAGAGAGCTGCAGTGAGATAAGAGACGTGAGCCGTGGCTGGGAAGGCAGGAATTGCTATTTTAGGTAAGAGGGTCAGGGAAGCTCTGGGACTAGAGATTTAAAGCAAGTGTGTGAGGAAAGAATGCCGGCAGAGGAAAAAGCAAGTGCAAAGGCCCTGGGGCCGGAACACGCCAGCTGGTGTGACCTTCCTTAGAGCCAAGAGAACGACGGGGCAAACGCAGAGCGACCAGGAGCCGAGGATGAGAGGGAGGAAGAGTGAGCCAGGGAGGTAATCAGGGCCTGTGAGCCCAGGCGTCCAATTATTATTATTATTTTTTAAATATTTTTTTTATTGATTTTTTTACAGAGAGGAAGGGAGAGAGATAGAGAGCCAGAAACGTCGATGAGAGAGAAACATCGACCAGCTGCCTCTTGCACACCCCCTACCAGGGATGTGCCCACAACCAATGTACATGCCCTTGACCGGAATCGAACCCGGGACCTTTCAGTCCGCAGACCGACGCTCTATCCACTGAGCCAAACCGGTTTCGGCTATTATTTATTTATTTTTAAATATATTTTATTGACTTTTTACAGAGAGGAAGGGAGAGGGATAGAAAACTAGAAACATCGATGAGAGAGAAACATCGACCAGCTGCCTCCTGCACACCCCCTACTGGGGATGTGCCCACAACCAAGGTCCATGCCCTTGACCGGAATCAAACCTGGGACCTTTCAGTCCACAGACCGATGCTCTCTCCACTAAGCCAAACCGGTTTCGGCAGCCAGGAGTACAATTCTGCCTGTCCTCAGTGAAAGGAGCCGGGGGAGGCCTCTGAGCTCGGCTGATGCTGTTAACGCACGTCCTAATGGCTGTTTTGTGGGGATAGATTGCAGGGGACAAGGACAGCTGATGTGAGCATGCTCGTTTCTGCACGTCTGCGGCTGGAATCCTAAGTAACCTGGCTCCTTCAAACGCCATCCATGCTAGTCCTTCCTCCCCTAGGAACTCCACTGGCTGGGCTCCTGAGGAAAGTGGAAGGGGGTGGCTGGTGAGAGGTGCCTCCCAGGGCCCAGCCCGAGCCAGGGCGGGGGAGCCGGGGAGGGGGCGTCCGGGGTCACACCGGGCCAGCTTGTCTGGGAGTGCGCCCGCGTCTGTCCACAAGGGGGTCTGTATCGTCCGGGCTGGCTGGGCGGTCTGCTTGGGAGCTGGGCGCTCCTGAGGGTAAGCCTGTGAGCCCCCCCGGAGTGTCTGCAGTGCATCTGGCCTGGTGTTGGGGACACAGACGTGCCCGGGACAGCTCCGGCCTTCCCCGCATGGACTCCCAGTCCAGCGGGGGAGACAGGCCTGATCCCTGACAGGGACGACCCGGAGTGCAGGACTGCAGTCAGGGAGGCCTGGGGGGTGGGGTGAGGGAGCCCAGAGGGGGCACCGGACCCGGCGGGGTGCTGCGGGCAGGAGACTGGGAAGGGCTCCTTTCTGGAGGAGGGAATGGGGCGGCCGGTAGGAAAGGTCACCTCTCCTGGTGCAACAATCGCTCCCCTGTATCGCGGACGGATGGAGGAGCTCTGCCCAGCCGCACTCTCAGGTGGACCTGTAACCCGAGCCTTCCCTCTGTGCCAGATGGGCAAAGCCCAGGCTTCCTGGTGACCCCCCATTCTGGCCATTTCTCCCTGGTAACCAGTGACCTCCCCTGACCTTTGACCCCTCCGCCAGCAGTCTGACCTGGCAGCTCGTGAGGAGGAGCCGGGGCCCTCTGATCTGTGACCTGTGACCCTTCCCTGGACCCATGGGCAAGCTCCTGCCCCGCCCCTCCTCCCCTCTCCCACTCACCTGCTGCTGCCAGCCTGCTCTCCTCCCCTCCCCCCTAGGTGGGGAGGGAAGGGAAGCAGCGGGGAGGAAGGGGGGTGGCATTCCTGGGATTCCCTGGATGTAGGGGGAGAGAGTCAGCCCTGAGCCAAAGGGAGAGCACCTCACACACACAGCCTGGGCAGGGCCGCAGCTCGGAGGCCATTCGCAGGAGATTAAACGGAAAGGTTCCAGGCCAGCGGGCAGACAGGAAAGCAGCCCGGAGTGCAGGCCCCAGGAGGGGCCTCCCGGGGCAAACCGGGCGCCGCTGTTCTGGCCACTGGGCCGCTGGCTGTGCGGAGAGGAGAGGCCGGTGCGGGCCGTGCTGGTGCAGCTGGTGCAGCCGGGTCACATGCACGCGGGCCGGCCGGAGGGGGAGAGGGTCCCGGCTGAGCGCTGAGGCCCCTGCACCGGCCGGACTGGTCTGGCCGGCCACCCGCCCGGCCCCGCCGCTGGTCCGCGTGAGCGGCCGCCCGGGGCGAGAGACGGAGGAGCCGCTCGGGGCAGGCGCTGGGAGGTCCTCCCGGGGCAGTGGGAGGTCCTGGCCCGGCGCCCGGTCTGGGGGGGCCCGGGGGCCGGAGGGCGGGGCGCGGGGCGGGGCCTCCGCCTCCTCCCAGCCCGGCGCTGGGGCTCATTGCCGCCGCCGCCGCCGCTGCGGGAGGACATGGAGCCCCCGGGCGCCCGGGCCCCGCGGCTGCTGCTGCTGGCGCTCCTGCTGGGCGCGCACCCAGGTATGCTGGGTGCAGGGTGCGAGGGGGGGTGCCCCGGGGACGGAAGGGGAAAGGGACTTGGAGCCACCGCATGAAGCCAAACCCGGGGGACCCCAGGAAGGAGGGGTCTGGGGGCATGCGGGGCGCCCGTCCCCAGGAGAGATCTGGGGGGACAGCCAGGCAGAGGAGCCGGGGACACCAGGGCAGTGGGCAGAGACACCCCCCCCCAGAGGTCAGAGCCCCTCCCACTCCAACCAGGAGCTGGGACCCCCAGCCCCTCTCTCCGCTGCCCCTGGATCGGGGTCCCAGGTCCTCTGCACCCCCAGACTCAGGGAGAGGTCCAGGCTCCGGTGGCTTCCTCCCAGGGGGCCCAGCACGCCGCCCCTCCTGAAAGAGTCTCAAGTTTGGAGAGAATCCTACAGCCAGAACCCCGGGAGCAGGGCATCTGAGGGGTCCAGAGCCCAGACTCCGAAGGGCCCGCCTCCCTCGGGAAGGGCTGGAGCGCCTGCCGCAGGCACTGACAGTGAACAAAGTGTTTCCTAGTGGCAGTGCCCCTTCCGGGGCCCCAGATTAGCGCGCACCTGTGTGCTCGCGGGAGGGAGCCGGCCCCAAGGCGGGCGGGCGCCGGGGCGAGGGGCTGGGAGAGAGGGCGATCCTTCCCTCCTTCCCGCCGCCTCGCTCGCAGCTGCTCAGCCCCAGCCCAGCGGCAGCCTGGCCCCATGCCCCCTCCCCGGGGACAGGCCTGGGCCAGAGGTGGGCGCCTGGGAATCCAGGGCCCTGGCACGAGCATAGCCAAATAGTGGGTCTCCAGGGGCAGGGATGGGCCGGGATGGGAGGGAGGAGGGGGAGGAGGTTCTAAGAAATGAGCACTAATGCCAGGATGCCAGCCCAGAGGGTGAGAGAGCGCGGTTTCTGCTGAGAGCAGCTGCTTCTGCCAGGATCTTGGGACAAGAGTCCAGACCCAGCCACCTAGTCCCCTAGGACCCAGGAGTCCAGACCCCCAGCCCCTCCTCCCTCAGACCCAGGGGTCCAGGCCCCCAGCCCCTCCTCCCTCAGACCCGGGAGTCCAGGCCCCCAGCCCTCCTCCCTCAGACCCAGGGGTCCAGGCCCCCAGCCCCTCCTCCCTCACACCCAGGGGTCCAGGCCCCAGCCCCTCCTCCCTCAGACCCAGTGGTCCAGGCCCCAGCCCCTCCTCCCTCAGACCCAGGGGTCCAGGCCCCAGCCCCTCCTCCCTCAGACCCAGGGGTCCAGGCCCCCAGCCCCTCCTCCCTCAGACCCAGGGGTCCAGGCCCCAGCCCCTCCTCCCTCAGACCCAGGGGTCCAGGCCCCCAGCCCTCCTCCCTCAGGACCTAGATGTAGGGCCTCAATCCTGTTGTGAGATGATGCACCTCACCCCTTCCCCACCTCACCCCTTCCCCACCTCACCCCCTTCCCCACCTCACCCCTTCCCTGCCCTATCAAACAGGCAAGGGGGCCACGGGGCGAGTAGGGGGCTCTGGCGCCAGGCCGGGCATGTCTGAGCCAGCCTGTCCCTCCCACATTCCTGAAACCTGCCCAGCCCTGTCCCCCCCTCACCACCCCACACACCCATCCGCCTCAGCTCCAGGCCCAGCCGCAGCCCGCACCCCACCTCAGCCCCCGAGGCTGAGAGAGACGGAGGCAGAGGCGGCGGAGCTCAGAGATGGAGCCCGGGAGGAGGGACGCGGGCAGAGACGGAGACGCTTAGCTCATGCCACTGCGTGCCAGGCCCTGCGCAGGGCAGCGGAGGCAAAGGGATGATCCAGCCCCAGCCCGGCCCTGCGGGCCCCGCCCTTGGCGGGCATTCGGTTCGGCGGTAAAAGCAGGGGCAGGTGATGCTTTTCCCGGCGAGAGCAGGGCCGGCCAGGTGGCTGCCTGTGTGGCCCAATGGAAGGAGCCCTCAGCTCTGCACGTGGAGGGGCAGCTGGAGAGAAGCGCTGGTCGGGTCCGAGTCCAGAGACACAGAGATGAGGGATGGAGGGGGCGGGAGCGGCTGTTGGGGGGGGGGGCGGGTCCCGGACCCCTTTGTCCGGGCAGAGGGCTCTGTCCGCTAGGGCTCTCCCACGGTGGCCGTGGCCAGAGCCTGTGGCGGACCGGCAGGTGTCCAGGCGGCGATGCAGGTGTCCGTGGCGCCGCTGGTGGAGGTGATGCGGGGGGAGACGGTCACCCTGGACTGCACCCCTTTGGGGGACTACAGCCAGTACCAGCTGAAGTGGTTCCTGGTGAGTGCGGGCTGGGGGCTGGGGGCGGAGGGGGATCTGAAAGCCCGAGCCCGGGGGGCTGCAACCATTCCTTCCTCCATTGGAATCGGAAGGGCCCTGCATACGCCATCTGGCTGCCTTCCCATTCTGCAGCCGGGGAAACTGAGGCCAGCGAGGAAAGGCATGCTTTATTAGGTTCGCCTGGTTCTGGGGAGAGAGAACACCGGGAGACTGACAGCCAGGACGCAGGACTGGGGGTGGGACGGAGAGAGCGAGAGCGAGAGAGCGAGAGAGAGAGAGAGAGAGAGGAGAGAAAGCGCAGAGGGAGGGTGGTAGAGGGAGTTAAGCAGGACCACAGTGAGCCGGAGAAAGGGGGAGGCGGAGAGAGACACAGAGGGAACCACGGGAAGGGGGCCCCAGAGAAGCAGAAGGGAAGGGGCGTGGACGCCGGAGGGGGGGGCGGGCCTCCGGGCGGCCCTGAGCCGAGGCCCTCCCCGCCCGCCCGCCCGCAGGCCGACCGCTCCGGGACCCGCCACCTCCTGGCCGAGGCCCAGGTGCAGGGCCCCGAGGTGCAGGCCAGGGTGCACGCCCCCCGGGGCCGCAGTCCCCCGTACCAGCTGCAGGGCCAGGGCCACCTGGTGCTGGTGGAGGCCCAGGTGAGGGACGAGCGGGACTACGTGTGCGTGGTGACCGCGGGGGCCGGCACCGCCGAGGCCACCGCCAAGCTGCAGGTGTTCGGTGAGTGTCCGTGGGCCTGGGGCGGGCAGGGGCGGGGCCGGGGGAGCCCGGGAAGGGGTTCCTGACCCTGCCACCGCCCCCCCACACAGCAAAGCCAGAGTCCACCGACGTCTCCCCCAACCTGGGCACGCTGTCTGTGATGGATGACTCTGCCCAGGAGGTACCGCGGACCAGGGCCCCGGGGGAAGGCAGGCTGGGGGCCTAGAATCCTGGGTCCTGGGGTCGTGAGGTGGGAGGGGCAGGCGTGCCGGACTCCCGCACCCCGGGGCGGGGCGGGGCGGAGGGAGGGGGGCCCGGGGCCCTGGATCCGAGCGGGGAGAACTCCTCAGGGACGGGGTACCCCCAGAGCTCCGAGGGCTGGCTCAGAGCCTCAGGCCATGTCTGTGTCCGACCCCCCAGATCGCCACCTGCCACAGCCGCAACGGGAACCCCGCCCCCCAGATCAAGTGGTACCGGAACGGGCAGCCCCTGCAGGTGCCCATGGAGGTGAACTCAAGTGAGCGGGGCAGGAGCCCGGCTGGGCTGGCGGGGCGGGGGCGGGGGCGGGGGGGGGGGACGGGGGGCGGAGCTGGCTGACGGCCCTCCCTCTCTCCCTCCCTGGCAGACAGCTACATGACCAGCCGCACCGTGCGGGAGGCCTCAGGCCTGCAGTCTCTCACCAGCACCCTCTACCTGCGGGTGCACAAGGAGGACCGGGACGCCCGCTTCCACTGCTCGGCGCACTACAGGCTGCCCCGCGGCCAGCACGGCCACCTGGACAGCCAGGCCTTCGGCCTCACCCTGCACTGTGCGTCCCCGCCCGCCTGGACCTTGACCTTGGGCTTCACACCCCGGAGGCCTGACCCTCCTCCGGCCAGCCAGCCTCGGCCCACACGCCGGCCCCCATCCCCTGCCTTAGGCTGAACTGTGACCTCAGGGAGTCCCACGAGCACCACCTGACTTCTTCTTCTTCTTCTTCTTCTTTTTTTTTTTTTTTTTTTTTTTTAATATATTTTATTGATTTTTTTTACAGAGAGGAAGGGAGAGGCATAGAGAACTAGAAACGTCGATGAGAGAGAAACATCGACCAGCTGCCTCCTGCACGCTCCCTACTGGGGATGTGCCCGCAACCAAGGTACATGCCCTTGACCGGAATCAAACCTGGGACCTCTCAGTCTGCAGGCCGATGCTCTATCCATCGATGAGCCAAACCGGTTTCGGCTTCTTCTTCTTCTTCTTCTTTTTTTTAAAGGAAGTATTAGACAATTGAGGGGGGTTTTTTTGGTCGGTTTTTTTGTTTGTTTTTTTAAACCAAAAACTATTTTATTGATTTTTTTTTTTTACAGAGAGGAAAAGAGAGGGATAGAGAGCTAGAAACGTCGATGAGAGAGAAACATCAACCAGCTGCCTCCTGCACACCCCTGCCTCCTGCACACCCCTGCCTCCTGCACACCCCTGCCTCCCTTGACCGGAATCGAACCCGGGACCTTTGGGTCCGCAGACCGACGCTCTATCCACTGAGCCAAACCGGTTTCGGCGCCACCTGACTTCTGACCTCCCTCCCCCCCAGAGCACTCTGGGAGTTTAACGACCAACGCCGTGCGGCAGCCTCCTGCACCGGGCTGGGCCCCGGATCCCGCACTGACCCGTCCCCCCGCCCCCCCCCTGCAGATCCCACGGAGCACGTGCAGTTCTGGGTGGACAGCGCGTCCACCACGGAGGGCTGGGTGCGTGAGGGCGACTCCGTCCAGCTCGTCTGCCGCGGGGACGGCAACCCCTCGCCCGAGTTCACGTTTTACCGCCTGCAGGTGACCGGCCCACTGCTCCCTGGGGACCCTGACCTCTAGGACATGCCGACCCCCGCGGAATCCCCCCCTTTCACCCGGTGGCCCTGGCTAACCCGCCCTCTGCCCCCTGACCGGAGGGGCTCTGACCTCACATGACCCTCACCTGGAGAGGGACCCCACCCATCGGGAGGCCCCTGGACCCTGCTACCTACCAGGAGGCCTCTGAGCCGGTCCCTCGCCCCCCCCCCCACTCGCCCAGGGCCAGGAGGAGAAAACCCTGAGCACCAACCTGCACGGGAACTTCACCCTGGAGGCCGTGCAGCGGAACCAGAGCGGCACCTACGGCTGCCGGGCGTTGGACTACGACGCCGCCGACGAGGCCGAGCTCTCCCAGACGCTGGGGCTGCGCGTGGCCTGTGAGAGCCTGGGGGAACCCACCAGGAGGGCGGCCCGGGCTCTGGCGGCCTCTTCCCCTTCATCCCCCTCCCCCCCTCCCCGCCCCCCAGGCCTGCCTCCCAATGTGCAGTCCCTGTTTGGATCCCAAATGCCTCCCTCCTCCCGGGGACCCTGCCCCAGGCCCCTCTAAACTCCCACACCAGGCAGCCAGAGAGCCTTTACGAAGTGCAAACCTGACCTCCTCTCCGCCCCCCCAACCCCCTCCGGAACCTGCCATGGCTCCCCAGTGCCCTCTGGGAAAGCCCAGGCCCACCTGCTTGGTTTCACCTGTGGCTGACCCTGCTCCCCACCAAGGCATTTTCCTCATCCCACCCACGCTCCTCTCGTCCCCGGGATCGCTCCCCGTCCTACATTAAGGTGACCAGACGTCCCGCTTTTGGCGGGGCAGTCCCAACTTCTAACAATCTGTCCCGCATCCCGCGGCGTTTAAAAGAAGCCCCGATTTTTGAAAAAAATTGTTTTTGTTTTGTTTTAAAATATATTTTATTGATTTTTTTCCACAGAGAGGAAGGGAGAGGGATCGAGAGCTAGAAACGTCGATGAGAGAAACATCGACCAGCTGCCTCCTGCACACCCCCCACCGGGGATGTGCCCGCCACCAAGGTACATGCCCCCGACCAGAATCGAACCCAGGGACCCTTCAGTCCGCAGGCTGGCGCTCTCTCCGCTGAGCCAAACCGGTTTCGGCGACGCGGGACACAGAGTTAAAAATCGGACTGTCCCACCCAAAGCGGGACGTCTGGTCACCGCCTTATTCTCCATCCATTTCTGACCCGTCTCTTGGGTCCGTCTTCGAAGGAGCCTCCTCAGGCCCCCCGGTCCCCAGCCCGGCTCTTCTGTCTCCTTTTCCGGAGTCAGACCCTGGGCCCGATGGTGGTGACACCCCCGTGAACAGTCCGCCCAGCCCCCACCTTCACGGAGCCCCCGGCCCAACAGGGGAGACGGAGGGCAAACGCGCGAAACAGGACGCTCGGGGGTAGCAATCCCGCCTCCGCAGGGCCTCGTGCAGGGTGAAGGGATAAGGACACGGCTGGGCAGGGCCAGGAGCAGTTTGGGGGTGTTGGCGGGCTGCATCCCCAGGAAGCAGACTCTGCCGTGGAGATAGATCTGAGGGCAGGAAGTTTATGAGGAGTGCCTTGGCATCCACCTCTGCTCGGGGCCGGGAGGGGAAGGAAGCAGGATCGGGCAGAAGGAGAAGTTGCGCTGGCGTCTCAGAAGGCCTGGGGTCGGGCACTCGGGGACGTGGGGCCCCAGGTTCATGGACAGCCTCAGGGGGGTGAGGCGCTTGGAAGCGGGGGGCGAAGGGGCCTGGCTTGTGTACCCCCACACCGGCTCGTCTGGGAAAGGGGCATGACCTTGAGCAAGAGGCTCTGTGCAGCTGACGCAGTTCCGGGAAAGGGCTGGCAGCTGAGGGCTGGCAGCTGAGGGCCCTCTCAACAGCTGAAGGAGAGAGCCGAGTGGCCACGCCCGGGGGGTGAGAGCGGCCTCTCTGAGAAGGGCCATGTGAGCAACGAACCACAGAATGGGATCAGACGTGCAATGAGGCAGAGGAAGGGCACTCCAGGGAGAGGGAACAGCCAATGCAAAGGTCCTGAGGCAGGACCCAGCTGGGCGTGCTGGAGACAGACAGGACGCGGGCAGGGTAGCTGGAGCTCAGGGGCAAGAAAGGAGGGGGGGACAGGAGGCCAAAGACGAGGGCAGGCAGGGGTCACACTAGGAGAACCTGCTGGCTTCGTCAAGGAACTTGGCCTCTAGGCCTAGGGTGGTCCCTTCCCCTTGGTCCTGGCCGCCCACCCCCGTTGTCCCCATCCCGGCCTGCCCCGCAGGGAGGCCAGGGAGGAGGTGGCTGCCGGGGTCAAGGCAGTTGGCCTTGGAGTTCAGAAATGGACAGAAGCAGAAAGATTGGTTGGGGGGGCAGAGCAGAGGAAGACCTGCAGTGGGGAGGAGAAGGCAGGGGTGTGGGCGGAAAGTTAGAGAATCACCTCCCACCTCCGAGGTTGTCCGTTACCCTTGGGCCCCACATCGGCTCTGGGGAAAGCCGTCCGGGTCAGACCCCTCGATTCGGGCTCGAGGCTCGGCCCCACGGCAGAGCGGAGAGGTCACGGAGGCGGGGAGAGCGGTAAGGAGCGCTTGGCTATGGCGCATTCACATCGTACTCGCAAAAGCCCTCGGGCGCCCCTCACCAACGTGGGGAGGGTCCCGGAAGGTGACCCGTGCCCCCCCCCCCCAGACCTGGACCCCATCGAGCTCAGCAGCGAGGAGGAGCTGGCCGTACCCCTGGGCAGCAGCGTGACCGTGACCTGCTCCGTGCAAGGCCTGCCCGCCCCGGCTCTGCGCTGGACCAAGGTGAGAGGGGGGGAGACCCCCACGGCGGGGCCCCGCTCCCTGCACCGCCCCCCTCTCCCGTGGCCCACCTGGCCCCTTCTCCCTCCCCCCTCCAGGATGCGGCCCCCCTGGCGGACGGCCCCACGCTCTCGCTCAGCTCCATCACCTTCAGTTCCGCCGGCACCTACGTCTGCGAGGCCTACACGCCCACGGTCCCCCTCCTCAGCCGCACCCGGGCCCTCCAGCTGCTGGTTGAAGGTTTGGGGGTAGGGGCAGGCCGGGGTGGGGACAACGGGGGTGGGCGGCTGCCAGGACCAATGGGGAGGGACCGCGACGGCTGGTCCCCTGTCTCCGGCTCTCTTCCTCTCCCCTCCCTCCTCCTCTTCCTCACTCTCCTCTTTCCCCCTCCACGGGGCCTCCTGCTCACGCCCGTCTGCCCGCCCCACCCACCCACAGGGGCCCCCGACTTAAAGCCGGAGAATATCCACCCCCAGTCCGGGGGCAGCTGGCGAGAAGGAGACGAAGTGAGGCTGGTCTGCTCTGCCCAGGGCTACCCGGAGCCCAAGTTCCTCTGGAGCGAAAAGGGCGAGAGTGTAAGGGACCCTCCCCCCCGCCCTCCCCTCCCCCCTGCGGGCCCCAGGCCCCTCCCCTCCGCCCTCCCCTCCCCCCAGCGGGCCCCAGGCCCCTCCCCTCTCCCCTCCCCCGGCCCTCCCCTCCCCCCTGCGGGCCCCAGGCCCCTCCCCTCCGCCCTCCCCTCCCCCCTGCGGGCCCCAGGCCCCTCCCCTCCCCCCTGCGGGCCACAGGCCCCCTCCCCTCCGCCCTACGGGCCCCAGGGCCCCTCCCCAAGCTCCCGCGGGGCACGGACGCAGACGCTGTGTCCCCTCTCCTACTTCCTGAGGGGCTGGACGCCCCCTCGTGCCCTCACCCCAGCCAGCCCTGGATCTCACGGGCCCAGGCCTGACCCGAGCCCCCGCAGTCCACAGAGCCGGTGCCCGGCGGGCAGGGCTGGGTGAGCAGCTCCCTGACCCTGAAGCTGACCACCGCCATGAGCCAGCGCGGCGTCTCCTGCGAGGCCTCCAACCCGCACGGGAGCGCCCGGCACCTCTTCTACTTCGGGCCCCGTGAGTGACCGCCGGGGGGACGCGGGGCCGGGCCGCGGGGCGTGGGGAGCGGCTCGCGAGCTCCCACCCCGTCTTGTCCCCGCAGTGGCCCCCCAGACCTCGCAGGCCGGCGTCGCCGTCATGGCCGTGGCCGTCAGCGTGGGCCTCCTGCTCCTCGTGGTCGCCGCCTTCTACTGCATGAGACGCAAGGGGCGCCCCGGCTGCTGCCGGAAGGGGGAGAAGGGGGCTCCGTGAGTGCCCTCTGTAACCAGCCCCGCCCCTAGGTCTGCCTGACCTCAGCCCCAAGCCCTGGCCCATGACCAGCCTCGATAGAGAGCATCCGGTCTCCAACGCCAAACCCAAGTGCAATGCAATCCCGTCTCTCACCTCAAACCTAGTCCATGGCCATCCCCTCCCCCAGCTTCATCCCCAACTCCAACAGCCTCCTCCAGCTCTGTCATCCTCACACCCACCCGTAAGCCCAGTTAGCACCCTCCCTGGCCTCTCCAACCCCAATCTGTCCCCACCTCCAATTCCAACCCTAATATCACCGTCATGTCACCAAACACAGCGTAACCCCATAGAATCCCAGTCTCCTCTCCGACCCTGATCTCACCCTCGCCCCCACATCCAGCCCCACCTCCAGGCCCTGTCCTCCCCTCATCCCCAACCCATCCCATCTAACCTCTCCAACCCCGACTCTGTCCCCATCTTCCACCCCCCCATGACCACCCCATCTCCAGCCTCCGTCCCAACCACACCCCTCACTCCTTCAACCCTGAGCTCCGACTTCTTCTCCAGCCCCAACCACATCCCAGCTCCAACCAGAACCGGCACCAAACCCAGCTTCCACCAGTCCCCGCCCCCTGGCCCCTCCAGCCCACCTCACTCCCGTTCCTAACACCAAACCCACCCCTATTGCACCTCATCTCCCACCGCCACCACATGGCCACCCTCAGCTCCCATCCGTAGCACCCCCCCAAAACCTGCCCCGGGGGCTGACCCCAACTCAACACCATCTCCAACTGCAGCAGCATCCTGGACCCTCGCCCCAACTCATCCCTAACCCCGATGCATAAACACCCCCTCCCCATCCCCAACCCATTCCCACCCACCGCCCTCCGAGTCTGTCTCCTCCATCCGATACCGCCCATCCCCAACGCCTTCCCCAGCGGGACTCCCTCCAACATGGCGCCTCTGCTCCCCAGGCCCGGGGAGCCAGACCTGAGCCACGCAGGGGCCCAGCGGCCCGAGCAGACAGGCCTTCTCATGGGAGGCGCCTCCGGAGGAGCCCGGCGTGGCAGCGGGGGCTACGGAGACGAGGTGGGTGAGGGCCTGGGCACCCTGATGAGAAGGGAGGGAGCGGCTGCGGGGGGGGGTGGGGGGGGTGGGGGGGGACACACAGCCCCCTGGGGCCCAGGCTGACCTCCCCACTTTCTCCCCAGTGCTAAGCCCGAGGGCCTCCCGGAGGCAGCCTTCGGATACAACCTGGAGTTGCAGGCATCGGAGAAGCAGCCCTGCTCACGCCCTGCCCTCCCCCGCCTTCCCGGCCGGCCCTCTTCCCTCTCCGGCCCTCCCTTCCTTCCTCTGCCGGCACACACAGCCGGGAGGAAGGGAGGGGGTGCGCTCGCTCGCTCGTGGGTGGGAGGGGACCTTCCTCGGGGAGAATGACTCTCCCAGGCCCCAGAATAGCTTCTGGCCCCGCGCCTGGGGCCCGGCCTGGGACCAGGCTCCGAGGGTCGGCCGGCCGAGGCTATTTTTACCTCCTGCCTCCATGGCGGGCCCCCCACCTGATCCTGCTGCGTAGTCTGACACTGGATCCCACCCCCGCGCCGCCCCTCCTCGTGGACACTGGAGTCTGGAATAAACGCTGTCTGTCACTTTGGACACCATGCCGCGGCCGGAGCCTGCTCTGGGGGAGGCGAGGGGAAGGGGCGCAGGTGATGCTCCCCTCCCCGCTGCTCCTCCGCCCCCTCGCCAGATCTGGGAGCGATCTGACGTCATGGAGAAAGGCATGAGAGAGAGAGCGCGCGCGCGTGCAGAGGGTGACTCAGCCACCGAGGATGGAAGAAAGATGCCGGGGTCTAGAGGGCGCTGAGCATGGCCCCTGAGGACCAGGGCCTGCTCGGCGGCGGGTGGGGCGCCGTCCCCTTAAGTACAAGTTCCCAGGCTCTCCTGCCAGCGCCCTAGAGGGAATTGAAGCTGGGAGAGGAGAGCCTCTCTGAGCTGCCGGCTGGGGCTGGATGGAATCCGAGATGGAACTGCCCCCTCTGGGGATGGCATCGCTCCGCAGCTTCGGGAGGAGGGGTGGCTGGGAGAGACCCGGACCCGGGGGCCTGGGGCAGGGAGAAGAGGCGGCAGGGGCAGCGCGGCCCGCCGGAGAGACGCGCTGAGGAAGGAGGGTTTGGGAGAGGGGTGGAAGACCTGAGGGAGAGGGGGAAGCAGGCTGGGGCCACTCAGAGATGAGAGCCCCGGAGTCCGACAGACAGAAAGGTTTCGGGAGAGGGCGGCGGAGACAGTCAAGCAGAGACAAAGGGAAGCAGGGAAAGAAGGGAGGCAGAGGGACCAGGACAGCCCAGAAGCGGCGGTGGAGGCGGCATGCTGACCCCGCGCCCATCATGGCGATAAATGACACTCGGGCTCCAGGCCCAGGGAGGCTGCGGGAGGAGGGGACCGCTCTGTGGGACACGGGCACGGAGGTCTCCGCTCAGGAGCCTCCGATCTCAGCGAGGGCCTCCACCTCGCCGTCCTCAGTTTGCTCGGCCACGAAACGGACAAAGTGGGCCCTCATGGCCGTGGCCGGGGAACCCCACGAGAGCCTCTCGAAGCCGGGCAGCACAGAGCAGCCTGCCCTGCAGAGCCACAGAGGCCCTTGCCCCTCTGACTCAGGGGCTCCCGTTCCACGGTTGGTTGAATCCGTTTAAAACAAACACAAGAAGCAAAAAGACACGGGCCAGGCGAACACCTTAGTTCGGGCAGGCACCGGCCATCCACGGTCCCAGCACTGCGTTCCCGGGTGCGTGTGGCTCCGTGTCGGTCTCTCTCACGGCAGCGGTGAGTCCAACCCTCGGAGGAGGAGGGGAGCCGCAGGGCTGCGCCTGGAAGGTGCCAGGGTCCCGCAGGGCGTGGGCACGGGACCCCGGGGACAGAGCCGGTCTCCAGCGGGGAAGCCCCTTAAGGGTGCGTGGAACGTGGGAGTTTACTCCTTCCTTACCTCCTTCCCACCCATTAGCTCACAGTCCTCACCTCTCTGACAGGCCTCACGAGTCCATTTTTTTTAAAAATATATTTTATTGATTTTTACAGAGAGGAAGGGAGACAGAGCTAGAAACATCGATGAGAGAGAAACATCGACCAGCTGCCTCTTGCACACCCCCTACTGGGGATGTGCTCACAACTAAACGTACATGCCCTTGACCGGAATCGAACCCGGGACCTTTCAGTCCGCAGACTGACGCTCTACCACTGAGCCAAACCCGTTTCAGCACGAGTCCCTTCTTAACATCCAACCTTTGTTTCATCTGTCTCCCTCCTTTTAAAAAAAAATATATTTTAGCCGAAACCAGTTTGGCTCAGTGGCTAGAGCATTGGCCCGCGGACTGAAGGGTCCCAGGTTCGATTCGGGTCAAGGGCATGTACCTTGGTTGCAGGCACATCCCCAGTAGGGGGTGTGCAAGAGGCAGCTGATCGATGATTCTCTCTCATCCATGTTTCTAACTATCCCTCTCCCTTCCTCTCTGTAAAAGAAATCAATAAAATATATTTTTTAAAAAAGAAGTTCCATTAAATATATATATATATATAATCAATTATATATATGTATATTATTGATTTTTTTACAGAGAGGAAGGGAGAGGGATAGAGAGTCAGAAACATCCATGAGAGAGAAACATCAATCAGCTGCTTCCCGCACACCTTCTACTGGGGATGCACCCACAACCCGATGCTCTATCCACTGAGCCAAACCGGTTAGGGCTCATCTGTCTCCTTATCCGTGTGACTTTATTGTTCTCTCTGTAACAGAATTGAGTATTCTTTTAAAAAAAAAATAATAATACAGCAGACACACACAGAGGGTCCCGGTGTGATTGGGCGAATTTGATTGACAGCAGCGGGGAGTGTTCAGTACGAAGCCTGGACAGAGGTGGTGCTCTGGACGTGGTTACTAGGCATTCTTCTCCGAGGGAGACGGGCAGAGCGGAATGCGGCCCTTGTCGCGGGGAAGGAGCCAGGAGGAGGGAGAGCCCGTTCTAAGAGCGGGCCGTGGTGAGGAGCGGGAGGGGTAGGGAGCAGATGTCTCGGGGAAGGGGCGAAGGGAGACTCCAGGGAGGAAGGGGTTCACCCGCCGGGCACCTGGTCCCCAAGTTAATGAGGGGAGCGTCCGGGCCCACCTCCCAGGAGGGCGTACATTTGCATAGGATCCCTCATCTGCATAGCATCCGGCACATTTGCATGCAGATGGCAGCCTGAGCCCTCCTCCCACCTTGGCTGAGGGTCTGGGGAACAGGGGAGGGGGGCGGGGGAGAGGTAAACTACAGGATCTGGGGCTCCAGGAAGTGAAGGCGAGTTTAGAGTAGACTCCCCTAGCTCCTCCGCTTTCTGTGGCTCCCGATGGCTCTCAGGAACAGGAGCAATATGACCCTTCCCCTGACATTCAGGACCCTCACACCATCCAGGACTCGCTGACTCGCTCTCACAGATGTGCCCCCTGTGCCTTTGTGACTTTACTACCCCCTCACCTGGAAGGTCGCCCCCTGCCCCCCATGACAAAGCTTACTGGTCCTTCAAAGCTTGCAATTGTGTGTGTTTTTTGGTATAGTTTTATTTTATTGATTTTTCACAGAGAGGAAGGGAGAGGGATAGAGTTAGAAACATCAATGAGAGGGAAACATCAACCAGCTGCCTCCTGCACAACACCTACGGGGGATATGCCCGCAACCAAGGTACATGCCCTTGGCCGGAATCGAACCTGGGACCTTTCAGTCCGTAGGCTGAAACTCTATTCACTGAGCCAAAGCTTGCACATCTTGAAGGTGTAAGTGAAAAGGAAATGTGTGAGTGAAAAGGAAAAGTTATTCCCTCATAACAGGAATATCAGAGGTTGACTATCAGTAGGGATTTTCCATAAGGAAACAGGTGGGCCCTGGCTGGTTTGGCTCAGTGGATAGAGCATCCACCTGTGAAATGAAGGGTCCTGGATTTGATTCCAGTGAAGGGCACATTCTTGGGTTGTGGGCTCAATCCCCAGTGGGGGGCAGGGGGGCTGCAGAAGGCAGCCAATCATTCATTCTCTCTCATCATTGATGTGTTTTTTTTTAAATATATTTTATTGATTTTTTTACAGAGAGGAAGGGAGAGAGAGAGCTAGAAACGTCGATGAGAGAGAAACATCGACCAGCTGCCTCTTGCACACCCCCTACCGGGGATGTGTCCACAACCAATGTACATGCCCTTGACCGGAATCGAACCTGGGACCTTTCAGTACTCAGGCCGACGCTCTACCACTGAGCCAAACCGGCTTTGGCTGATATTTCTATATCTCTCTCTCCCTCTCCCTTCCTCTCTGAAATCAGTAAGACATATATTTCAAAAAGAAAGGAAACTGGGGTGGGCCGGGGAGAAGGGAGCTGAGAGAGAGAGGTTGCTGGGCAAGTGAGAGACCCTTGCCCATGGGACAACATGGAGGCTGTGGGCGCTGCCGCCTCCTGCGCGGCAGGAAATCTGCATCACCTACAACCTGGCGCCAACCCCACCGCTCCCGCTCCCTCCGATGCCTTTGGCCCTGGGCCCCCACTCCTCGTGGCTATGACGCTTCAGTCATTGTTGACACTGGAAGTTGGCTCCTCAGGCATGGGACCCACCTAGTCCTTTGTCAACAGAACCGCACTGCTCAGCCTCAAAGGTGCTCCTGGGGGCGGGGGCAGGGTGGGGGCCGGGGCGGGGGCGGCGAAACTCTTGCCTGCTCTCCCCGGGTTTGCCTCCGGCCTCACCTGTGCCCACAAAGAGCAGCGGAGAGCGGAGCCCGGAGGAGAGGGGGTACGCAGGGGCCTCCCAGGAAGAAATCTCTTGGAGACTCGCTATTTTGCTCAAGGGAGAAACGGGGGCCCAGGATTTTACAAAGCAAGTGAGTAGCAAAAGCTGCTCATAAAACTCAGAGATCCTGCCGAAACCGGTTTGGCTCAATGGATGGAATGTTGGCCTGCAGACTGAAGGGTCCTGAGTCTGATTCCGGACAAGGGCATGTACCTTGATTGCGGGCACATCCCCAGTAGGGGGCGTGCAAGAGGCAGCTGATCGATGTTCCTCTCTCATCGATGTTTCTAACTCTCTATCCCTCTCCCTTCCTCTCTGTAAAAAATCAATAAAATACATTAAAAAAAACAAAAAACACTCAGAATCAGAGATATGGGAGGGGGGTGGACTGACAATTCTCGGGGGGAAAAGGGGAGTGGTGGATGCGGGAAGAGACTGAACATAAACTGTGCACCTATGGATGAGGACAATGGGGGGTGGGGAAAGGGCAGAGGGTGGGGTGGGAACCTGCGGGGGGGAGGGGGGGAATGAGGAACTTTTGTAATAATATGAACAATAAAGACTGATTAAAAAAAAACAACACTCAGAGATCCTGTGGTAGGCAGGTAGACAGACGTGAGCAGGAGCAGGGCAGGGCCAGATACAGGTCAGCAGAGCGGAGAGCCCCAGGCGCCTCACAAGGCAAACAAGGTTCTGCCCCCAGGGTAACCTTCCCTCCCCTTCCCTATAGCTGATCCTTCCGTTTGGATCCCCTGGCTTTTCCTCCTTCAAGCCACTTCCAGGCCCCTGTTGTATTTCAGCTCCAGGCTCAGAAAAGAAGCAACAGCCAACACCGGTTTGGCTCAGTGGCTAGAGCATCGGCCCGAGTTCGATTCCAGTCAAGGGCGTGTACCTTGGCTGCAAATACATCCCCAGTAGGGGGTGTGCAAGAGGCAGCTGATCGATGATTCTCTCTCATCCATGTTTCTAACTCTCTATCCCTCTCTCTTCCTCTCTGTAAGCCCAGTAGGGGGTGTGCAAGAGGCAGCTGATCGATGACTCTCTCTCATCGATGTTTCTAACTCTCTATCTCTCTCCCTTCCTCTCTGTACAAAATCAATAAAATATATTAAAAAAAAAAAAAAGAAGAAGAAGAAGCAACAGCAGACAAGCGAAGGCTGCCTCAGTACGGGGTGCACTGACTAATGACCCCCTGCCCTGGCCCCCACCAATCAGGGGAGACCAGGACCCCGGAAGAGCACACCTGGAAAACGGATGAATAGTCTGCCGAAACTCTCTCTCTGAGACCTATCCCAAGATTCCCACCTGCAAGAGAGAAATGAACACTCTCAAGACAAAAGATCCAGCAGGTGCTCTCCCTCTGGGGAGCATCCCCCGGCCATTCCCCCCCCCACCCCCCCCCCCCCGCAGGCACCTGTCTCCAAACTCTAAGAGGCCCCGTGAGTCTTGCAACCAGGGGAGCAGTGGGTGGCGGCAGCCGGTCCTGCGATAACCCCAGCGGCCTGTCTCCCAGCCCCTTCCCTCAGTCTTCCCCGGGAGCCACAGCAGCCCCGCCCGGCTCTCCTGCTGCCCCTTCGAAGCTAAGCCCCTCCTGGTGTCCCTGTCCTGAGTGTGTTTTTGCTGTGGCCAATACAGTGTCCCGCTTGCTCTGCCGCACTGTGTCTCCTGACTGGATTTTCCCCTTCACGTGGACAGGAACCGAGGTCTCGGTCTCCTTGTCTGGCCCTCTCGTCTGGCCCAGATTGGGGGAAGAAGGACACGAAGATCTAGAGCACATTTATTATGCACGTACTTGCCCAGCCAACCTCGCGCTAGGCTGTGCCAAGCCTGAGGTACACATTATCTGGAGGCCCAGCCTGCACCTCCTTGCGGGGTTAGCTTGGAGAAATCTACTCAGGGCCCAGTGTCCTTTTCCAGTGAAATGGGGACCATGAGAGTGTCCCCTTCATGGGGTTCATAGGAGAAATGAACTCAGAGAAGCCAGTCCATTCCGGATCTGCCGGTTTGTAACCCTGGGACTTTGGATCAAGTCACTTCATTTTCTCTGTGCCACGATTTTCTGACCCCTTAGGGTCTGTGTGGGTTATACTCGACCCTAGGCCAGTGGCTAGCACATGGTAAGTGCCAAATACATTTATTTTTTAAAATATATATTTTATTGATTTTTTTTTTTTTTACAGAAAGGAAGGGAGAGGGATAGAGAGCTGGAAACATCAATGAGAAAGAAACATCAACCAGCTGCCTCCTGCACAGCCCACACTGGGGATGTGCCCGCAACCAATGTACATGCCCTTGACTGGACTTCGCAGTCCGCAGGCCGACGCTCTATCCATTGAGCCAAACCAATTTCGGCGTCAAATGCATTTATTAGCAGTATTATTATTACCAAGACATGAACATCGCTCAATAAGTCTCGGCTCCCTGAGCTTCTGGGAAGAGAGCTCAGGTGTATGGCGGAGGGGGCAGGAGGGAAAATCTAAGGGGTGCTCTTTGCTAGCAAGCCCCAGGCATCTGCTCCCACAGTTCAGCTCAGCGCCTAGAGGCACTGGATCGGAGGGATTGGCATCCCCTTCCTCGGCCTTCTGGCTTCCCGTCCTCACCCAGACTAGCTGGGCTGCCTCACCAGCTCCCCCCCCCAGCCCAAGGAATGTGAAGAGGTAGGTGGGGCTGGGGAGGAGCGGGAGCCGCGGGGAGAGACAAAGGGGCAGAGCCGGAGCGGAAACGAGCCGAGACGCGAGGAGGCGAGGAAGATAGGGAAGTGGGACAAGGACACTTGTGCGGTGCCTGGAGGCCAGATCGTGGCTGGGCCCAGCAGAGAAAACCCCGCGAGGGGGCCGGTCTGTGCTGCCCCCTGGCGGACGGGCGTAGGAAGGAGGCGGTGCGGACCAGATGGAGGAGGACAAGGGGATGGATGCACCAGGAACAGAAAACAGAGACAAGGGGCAGAGACATCGGGAGAGAGACACAGAGAGAAGCGAGACACCGAAAGAGAGACAACGCACAGAGACAGGGGCAGACATAGGCACAGAAAGAGACAGACATGGAGATAGATAAAGGCAGAGGCACAGAGACACACAGGACGGAGGGAGAGAGACACACAGGACCAAGTGAAAGATAAACAGAGATAGGAAGACACAGAGAGCCCAGAAACACAAAGCGACACCGAGACGTTAGGAATGAAAGACCCAGGAGACGGAGAGATACGGAGACGCTAAGATAGTGAGAGACACAAAGACGGAGGCACTCAGAGACATCTAGAAAGAAACGATGCAGAGTCCGCCGAGGTAGGGGTGTAGGAAGAGAAAGAGGCCGCTCTTAGGGGCCCCCCCAAACGGGAGACAGACACACAGCGAGCGAGGGGCGAGAGCAGAAGTCGGAAGGCGGGGGGGGGGGAGGTTGTGGGTCCGGGCCCCAGGGCGGGGCTCCAGAGGGGGCGAGCCTAGGAGAGCCCGCGAGCCTCGCGCAGGTGTGGCGGGAGGGCCAGGACCTTCGCCGGGGGCGGGGCTAGAGCTGTGGGCGGGGCTAAGGCCGGGCAGCGGGCTCTCGGGTTGGAGAAGCTACAACCCAGATGATGGGGGCGGGGCCCCGGGGGGGGGGGGGGCCTCACGGCGGGGGCTCGCGGAGGGCGGGGCCTCACGGCGGGGGGGGCTCGCGGAGGGGGGCGGGGGGCGGAGACGGCCGGGGCCTCAGTGGAGCCCCCAGGAGGCGGAGAGCGGAGCTCCTGGGGAGAGGGGGCGTGGCCAGAGCACGAGGGGGAGAGGCTTGAACACCCGAAAGGGTTAGAGAATTCGGGGGGTGGGCCGAGCATCGACCCCGGAGGGGCGACCGTGGAATCCAGAGGGGCGGCAGGTGTGGAGCCGTGGGAGGGGGCGGGCGGAGTGCGGGGCCGGGAGTGTGGGATCATGGGAAGCGGAGGGCCGGGGCGCTAGGAGGGCGGGGCGCGCTTCCCGGGTAGGGCCTGTTTGGAATCCCGGGAGGGGGCGGAGCCGCCGGGGCTCGGCCGGGCTGGGCTGGGGCAGGGAAGGGGTGGGTCCTGTGACGTCGTCCTAACAGCCAGAGAGGAGCTTAGCGGCCCGGGGGCACGGAGCCCGGAGAGCCGGGACCGAGATCGACGAAGCCGGGGGACGGGAACGCTGCGGGCGGGAGCCGGCCGGGAGCCGGAGCCCCTCAGGCACCTGCTGGTTCGCCCAGGCGGTTGGCGCTCGCAGAGTGGTCCGCAGGCCTCCGCCCGCCCGCCCCCAGCCCCTCCCCGGGCCCCCCATGGCCCGGGCCGCGGCCCTCCCGCCGTCGAGACCGCCGCCGACTCCGCTGCTGCCGCTGCTGCTGCTGCTGCTGCTCCGAGAAGCCGGTGAGCGCCCCTCCCGCGCGGACCCAGCCCCCTGCCCCCTCCCGAGGGGGCCCTGAGCACCCTCCCCACCCCTCCCCCAATGCGCCGGACCCCGGCTTGCGCGCCCCCCTTTCCGGACCGTCCCCACCGACTCAGACCGCACCCCTTCCCCCCCGACCCCCGATCTGAGTGAGACTCCGACCCGACCCTCTCCGCCGCCCTCCCATCCTAATCCCAAACTCCCCAGCCTTCGCCGGACCCCCGTCCCCCCCCCCCCCCGCGCCCCTTCCCGAGGCTCTGATCCGGGGCCGAAAGGGTTAAAGCCCAGGCCTCTCGCCCCCTCCCCGCCCCCCGCCGCTCAGCGCCTCTGGACCTGGACATCCGTCCCGCTTCCTCCCTCAGGAATGTGCCCCCCCCCCCAGCTGGGGCGTCGGGAAGACGAGGCGGCGAGATCAGGGTCGGTGGGGCCGGTCCGGAAAGGGGGGCGCGCAAGGGGCGGGGCTGGGCCTCTGAGGTTCGCCCTGGGAATGTGGAGGGCACGGCCTGGAGCAGGGGCGGGAGCTGGACTTTCGGCCCCTCGGAGAGGCCGGGATGGGAGTTGGGGCGACCCGGGGAGGGCCTTCGGGGAGCCGAACCCCGACTCCGGGAAAAATGAGGGGCTGGGAGCTCTGCGTTCTGGGTCCCCGGGAGGATGAAGGCGAGGGGCTCTGCCTCCTGGGGTTCGGGTGAGAACCGGGGGCGAGGAGCTCACAGATTCCTGGGTTCTAGACTCCTTGGGGGGTGGTTGCAAGAGGCAGCCCCTGTCCTGGGCTTCGGGGTGTGCCCTGAGGTCCAGGCCTGCAGACGGGCAGGGGCCCTGTCACTGGGGTCCTGCGTGTCCCCGGGGGCGCGGAGGAAGGGGCGCGCCCCGCGGGTCTGGAAACTTCCCGGCCCGGCCGCCGGCGGGGCCCTCCCTCCCTGGGGAAGTTTTTCCCGTTTCACTTTCACCTGAGCCCGGCCGATACCGGCGGGCGCGCCCGGCTCCCGGCTCCGCTCCCGAGTTTCGGGGACTTTACCGCCTCGGGCCGCGCCTTTGTCCTCCGAGCCGCCGCCGCGGGAGGGGAGCCGGCGCCGCCGCCCTAATCCCCGCCCCCCGCCTCCCTCCGCGGCCCCGAGCCCCTCCAGCCCGGCCCCGGCCCCGGGGGGAGGGGCGCGGCCCGGGGAGGTGGGGGAGGGGGAGAGAACAGGTGAAACTGGCTGCGGCCCCGCCCCTCGCAGGTGACCTGGCTTTTCATTCCCCAACCGGAAGCTCGGGACCCTGGGTTTCCCTAGGGTTTGCCCAAGGGGATCTGGAGGGAGAATGATCTCGGGTCACCTCTCTGACCTCATTTCCCCCAGCGTGTCTCCGAGCCCTGACCCAGAGCTGAGTGAGGGCCGCCTTCTCCCTTCCCTGCCTCTCCTTCCTGGGGGAATGCTCAGACTGCACCCCGCTTTGAGCCAGCCAGCGCAGGGAATGCTCTAGATGGGCCCTAGGTCCTGTCCCTGTTCCCATTTTTCGGATGAGGGGACAGGCTTGGGAAGGGCCCGCCGCTCTCCCAGGACCAGGCTGAGAAGCCTGACTTCAGATGTAACCCAGAGCCTTTCTTGGCCCCGAGCTCAGGGTGGGCTCCAGGCAGCCCCTCCGAGCCTGCATTTCCTCCTGGGTAACAGGGATCACCGTCCCTGCCGGCAGGCCGCTGGGCGGACTCGGAGCCCTGCTGATCCGTGTGAAAGCTCTTAGCGCCCGCATGCCTGCCCGCCGGCCCGCAGGGAGGGAGCCTCCCCTCCTGACCCTTTCTCCTTGTGCCTCTGCTCTCTCTGACTTTCTCTCTCTTGCCTTTTCCTCCCTCCCTTTCTCTCTCTCTGTCTCTCTCCTTCCTTCCTTTTCCCTCACTTTCTCTCTCCCTCTTCCTGTCTTCATTTCTCTCTCCTTCTCTGTCCCTCATCTGTCTCCATCTCAGAGCGCTATCTCTCTCTGTCTTTCTGTCTCTCTCTTGTCCCTTCTCTCCTTCTCTCCTTTCCTTCCATCTCTGTGCCTGTCTCTGGCTCTCCGCTTCCTTCTCCTTGGCCTGACCAACAAGGGTGCACCACCAGGGCCTCCCAGCTCTCACTGCCCACCCGTGTCAGCCAGGCCTCCCATGGCAGCGAGGGGGATGGGAGCAGAGGGGACTCCAGGCCTGCTGTCTCTTCTCATTAGGGAAGGGACACTGGCAAAGGGTGTGCGTCTGCTCACATCCTGGGGAGAGGAGGAGGGGACGCATGGAGACAGCAGCCAACAGACACAGATTTAAGGATGGGGTTAGAAACACAGGAGGTAAGGGAAAGGATGACAGAAAAACACTGGGTGGGACCGAAACCCCAGGATAAAGGAAAATGGCCTTTGGAGAGAGACTTCGGAGCCCAGAAGAACCCCTTGGTGACTGGAGGAGGTGTTAGGACACTGGGAGGTCAGGGCACAGGCTCCTCAAGGCCAGCATTGTGTGTGAGCCACAGGGAGTGGGGGACAGGGAGGGACAGGGAGTTGGGCACGCCGGCCAGCTCCCCCGCCACCCCACCCCCTGCCCGAGACGCTGTTACATTTTTAATGTCCCCGAGATACAGAGAAATGAAGCGGGGGAGGAGGAGAAAAAGGGACCCAGCGAGATGGCCCAGGCAGAGAGAAAGTATGTCAGAGATGAGGAGAGACGGGGGAGACCCAGGAGGCAGAGAAGCAGACCCTGAGAGATGTGGACCCTTGAGAGATTCCAGACCCAGGGAATCACTTCAGAGAGCCAGATTCCGGGGACTGGCAGACAGGACCCGGGAACACCGAGACCACGGATGTCAGAGATACTGAGGAGAGAGTATGGGGACAGCTAAGGCATGCGGGTATATCTTCTCGGGCCAGGAAAACTGTCCTGGAATTGGTGGTGCCGATAGAAGCGCAAATCGATGAATATACTAAAACTGGACACTTAATTTTTAAAATATACTTTTGTTGATTTCAGAGAGGAAGGGAGAGGGAGAGAAACATCAATGATCAGAATCATCGATTGGCTGCCTCCCGCACACCCCCTACTGGGGACCGAGCCTGCAACCCAGGCATGAGCCCTTGACCGGTATCGAACCCGGAACCTCTCAGTCCGCAGGCCGACGCTCTATCCACGGAGCCAAACCGGCCAGGGCTAAAACTGGATCCTTTAAATGGGCACATCGTACGGTCTGGGAATGTATCTCGCTGAAGCTGTTAGAGAATACGAAAGAAACGTGCGGAGACACAGGAGTCAAAGTCAGACCCTAACAACCAGCTGCAGAGCGGGAAACAAGAGCAGAGGAACAGAAACATGTAGAGCGGCCTCTGAGGGGCTCCTCTGAGGGGCTCAGCCAGGGAGAGCAGCCTAAAGATCCACCCCCAGCAGTGGAGACCCCCCCAGGGGAGGGCGTTGGGGTACCGAGCTCCTGGGGGAGGGAAAGCAGGTGCAGAATCCAGGCCGAGGCAGGCAGCCCCGCATCCTGCCAGACTGCCTCCGGATGTCTGCTGCGAGGGTGGGCCCTGTGATTAATGCAATTAATTAATTATCGGAGGTGGCTGAGGCAGCAGCTGGGGCCAGCGCGTGGAGCACACTGGCTTTCAAAGGCCTGCGGAGCCTGGCCTCACCCTGTGGGGAGGGCGGGTCACGCTGGGGCTTTATAGGGTTTGAGTGGGTGAGCCAAGCCCAGGAGCCAGCCAGGTGGGGCCGTCTCAGACCCTGCAGGACAGCCCCCGGCCTCTCCCCCTCCAGGGCTCCATAAGTTCTCCGCCTGGATCTCCCCTCCTGGGCTCACACCACAGGAAGCCTGCAGGCCGGGCCGCGGGGAAAGGAAGCGTGTCTGGGGCCCGCTGACACCTCATGAAGCTGTCACCAGTCTGACCTCCTGGGGGAAGCCGGGTTCCCATGGCCGCTCTCCCCCACGTCCCGGCCAAGGTCAGAGCGTGGGCACCCGCCCAGCAGCGTGCGGGATACGAGGGCCCTGCCTCCAGGCCAGCCATCTTCCTGGCTTTGTTCCTCCCTACTCCACCCGAAACTCAAAATGTCAGGGCGTTGGCCCCCCCACCCCGTCCCCCTCACCCCCACAGCCTATCAGCACCCCCTCTTCCTAACCATTCTAACACCTGGACGTGTTCCAGTCCAGCTTGTCCTCCATCGCCATCACTCCCACCCTGGTCCAGGTGCCTTTTCTTCCCCTGGGTCCCAGCCCCACTCCATTCTGAGGGCTTTCATCTAAAACACAAACCTAACCCTGTTCCCCCGCCTCCACCTCCGCCTGTCTATAACTCTCTATGGCTCCCCAGTGCCCTCAGGAAAAAGTCCAAGCCTGTACTCAACCTCAGCCTGTGTGGCCCAGTGTACTGTTGATTTCTCATCCTCATCTCATTCATTCACCACGTTTGTGAAACTCCCGCAGTGTGCCAGGCACTGTGCTAGGCTCTGGGGAGGCTGCAGGAAACAGGACAGAGGCCGAGAATCCCTGCCCCTCCCTGCACTGGTATTGTAGCGGAGAAGATACAGGGGAGCCGGAGGGAGAAGATTTGGTGGACAGACGAAGAAAGTGAGGGCGGGAGCTGGGGAGACACGTGGGGGGGAGGTCTCCCGAGTCGGGAACAGCGAGTGCAGGGGCCCTGAGGTGGGACTTGCCTGATGTGTCTGAGGAGCCGGAGGAGGCCAGTGCGGCCGGAACAGGGTGAGCCACGGGGGAAAGGGTGGGAGACGAGGTCAGGAAGAGGACGAACCAAAACCAATTTGGCTCAGTGGATAGAGTGTCATTCTGTGGACTGAAAGGTCCCAGGTTCGATTCCGGTCAAGGGCATGTACATTGGTTGCAGGCACATCTCCGGTGGGGGATGTGCAGGAGGCAGCTGGTCGATGATTCTCTCTCATCGATGTTTCTAGCTCTATCCCTCTCCCTTCTTCTCTGTGAAAAATCAATAAAATACATTTTTTTTTTTTTTTTTTTTTAAAAAAAAGGAAGAGGACGAGCACAGACCATGCACCTTGTGACCGCGGTAAAGACCTGAGCTTTTCTGAGCGGAGAGAGAGCCATGGGAGGACTCGGAGCAGAGAGGAGGGGCTGGATCTGATATAGCGTGGTCGGCAAACCGAGGCTCTCGAGCCACATGCGGCTCTTTGGTCCCTTAGTGTGGCTCTTCCACAAAATACCACGTGCAGACGCCCGTACAGTGTGAATGAAACTTCGTGGCCCACCTGCAGAAGTCGGTTTTCTGCTTTCAAAAGAAGTTTCAATTGTTGATATTTGGCTCTGTTGACTAATGACTTTGCCAACCACTGTGCTATAGCGTCTAACGGGACCTCTCTGGCTGCTCGTGGCAACACACTGTGAGGCAACTGCCATCCTACCAGGAGCTACGTGACAGTTGCTTGTATATTTTTTTTTTTAAAGGAGAGACTTTTAATTGATTTCAGAGAGGAAGGGAAAGGGAGAGAGAGAAACAGAGAGAGTCTCATGGATCGGCTGCCTCTTGCACACCTCCTACTGGGAATCTAGCCCACAACCTAGGCATGTGCCCTTGACCGGGATTGAACCCGGACCCTGCAGTCTGCAGGCCGACGCTCTATCCACTGAGCCACACCGGCCAGGGCTGTAGATGTGTTTTGAAGGTGGAGCTGACAGGTTTCCTGATGGACTGACTGCATGTGGGGTGGGGGGATGGTGGGGAGACACTCAGGGATGACTCCAAAACTCTGATCCTAAACCTTTACCTGAAGTGGAAATGCCTAAAAATCGGGCTGTCCCCTCACAGGGACAGAGCCATCCTGGTCATTGACCCAGAAGTAGAAACTTAGCACGGGAGGCTTGTAGCTGCGGGATCTCAGCTTGTCAGCGCGGGGAGAGGCGTGTGGCCATCAGGGCCAGGGTCCGAGAGGGAAATGACCTGGGGAGTTGGCAGCTGCAGAAGCTCCAAGTGGGTTGGTTGGTTTTTAAATCTGAGGCTGGCTGCTGAGGCGCCACCCTAGTTGTGCAAGGGCAGCCTCCCTCTGAGGAGAGAGGGAGCGTCTGGCAATCCCAGGACCCAGATGGGTGTGAGGCTCTGGGCCTGGAGTTTCCCTGGGAAAGGAGTCAGGTTTGTTCCTCCAGGAGAACCTCCCAGCCCCCCTCCGGTGGGTTATCCCCTCCTCCGGGTCCTCCCCCCACTCCCACCTCCTTCAGGCTCAGCCACATCCGTGGTGCTGCCCGTTTGTGCAATGTTTGCCTTCCCTCCGGAATGTCACCTCCTGGAGGACGAGTGCCGGATTTGGCCTGGCACTTCTGTGGCACTGGCTCCGAGCACAGTCCTCAGCATTTCTTGAGCACCGGCTGCTCGGGGGGCCCTGGTGCAGGCTGTGGGGATACAGGAGGGAACCAGACAGACAGGTCCCTGTCCTCAGGGGCTGGCTCTATCTAACACCCAGGCCTGTTTGTCAGCCACCATTTGGGTTTGCACAGAAGGGGAAAGAATGGCCGGAGAGGATCCTCCCAGGTCCCTACATCCCTTCAAGCTCTGCACCAAGTCTCCGTCTTAGCGTCTGGATCTTTTTATCCTGCCCTTTTCGGGGGGCCTTTTCTATCTGACGATCCGTTTCCGTCCAGCTCCCCCCTAAGCCGAGCCATTCTTCACCTGAGGGACCCTCCGCGCCTCCCACCTGCCTCAAGGAGAAAGCCCACCTCCTCGGTCCCACCTCCTTTGCTCTCTGTAGCTCAGGGTGTTTTTTCCTGACGGAGTGCCCTCCCTCCTCGGCTGGCTAGAGCGGGGCGGAGCCTTGAGGGCCCTTGTCCCGCTTCCTGCCTTTGGAGGCCAGGTGGGTGAAGGGTCCTGGCACCCCAGGGGATGTCCTGAGGGAAGGGGTGGCCCCACCACAGCTCCTCCCAGCTGGCCTCCCACCACGTCCATTTCCGTCTGGATTTTGGCGGTCAGTCTCCGGACCCACTGGTTCAGTCTGAGAGTGGCAGCTGCCACCTGTGCTTGGCTCCGCCGTGCCCGCCCTTCGAAGACTTGGGCGAGGAAATCATTTCGTGGAACTTCCCACGGGCCCTGAAGAGCAGCTTAGACACCCCCATTGAACAGATGGGGGAAACTGAGGCTCAGGAACAAGTCACCCTCCGGAGGGAGCCAGAGGGAAGCCCCCAGGGATCCCACACGCCCGAGTCTGTGGAGCTGCCCCTGGAGGGGAGCACCCCTCCCTGGGGGGCGCCCTCGGGTTCCAGGGGTGTGTGTGTGTGTCACACAGTGGCCTTCGCTGGTGGATGGCTTCTTTCCAAAGGCCCCTGGCACCGGCCCCACCCACGGGCGGCCTTTGGTGGCACCCTCTCATTAGGGCCCCCGCTGCTGCGCTTTGGTGCGGAGGCCACGCTGGGTCAGGCAGAGCGGGGCGTGTGCCGGTGGCCGGCCTTGCCCCAAGGCTGAGTGCCAAGGGCCTCTTGAGATGATGCTCAGCTTGTTTGCTTAACACGCAGTGGTCTGTGCTTCCTGTGGCCTCGCACAAGTCCTCCACAAATATCCCTAAAGTTCATAGCAGCCCCTGGCCGTGCACGCGGCTGTTATCCTGTGTGACCGCGGAGGAGCTGAGGCACAGAGAGGTTACGTGGCTTGCCCAAGATCACACAGCCAGCAAGTAGGTCGTCTTTACCCTCAGTTGCCATAGAGATATTCAATGTTTCTCCCTTTCTCCTTTTCTCTCTCTCTAAAATCAAGTTTTTTAAATGTTATTTAAAAAAAAAAAAAAAAAAAAGCGAGAAAACTGCCTGGCCAGGGTGGCTCAGTGGTTGAGTGTCGGCCCATGAACCAAGAGGTCACCGGTTAGGTTCCCAGTCAGGCAGATGCCCGGGTTGTAGGCTCAATCCCCAGTAGGGGGCGTGCAGGGGCAGCCGATCAATGAAGTCATGGTTCCGTTCCCGGTCAGGGCACAGGCCCAGGTTTTACAGTCCATCCCCAAGGATAGCTGTAGGCGGCAGCCGATCAATGATTCTCTCCCACCATTGGTGTTTCTATCTCTCACCCTCTTCCTTCCTCTCTGAAATCAATAAAGACATACTAAAGAAAGATAAGATAGGGAAAGAGAGCTGTAGGTTTTGGGGGTTTTTAAATATATTTTATTGCTGAAACTGGTTTGGCTCAGTGGATAGAGCATCGGTCTGTGGACTGAAAAGTCCCAGGTTCGATTCCGGTCAAGGGCATGTACCTTGGTTGCGGGCACATCCACAGTAGGGGGTGTGCAAGAGGCAGATGGTCAATGTTTCTCTCTCATCGATGCTTCTAGCTCTCTATCCCTCTCTCTTTCTCTCTGTAAAAAATCATAAAATATATTTTAAAAATATATTTTTTAATTGATTTTTTTATAGAGAGGAATGGAGAGAGAGAGAGAGAGAGAGAAACATCAATCAGCTGCCTCCTGCACACCACCCACTGGGAAAGTGCCAGCAACCAAGGTAATGCCCTTGACCGGAATTGAACCTTCCGTCAGCAGGCCAACGCTCTATCCATTGAGCCAAACCAGCTAGGGCTCAAGGATATTTTTCCATTGATTTTTAGAGACAGTGGAAAGGAAGGGAAGAGACAAAGAGGGAGAAACATCCGTGTGAGAGAGGATCAGTTGGTTGCCTCCCACACGTGCCCCCTGGGGCAGGGGATGGAGCCCCGGGGTGTGTGCCCTGCACCAGAATTGAAGAACCTGCGATCCTTCAGTCTGAGGGCCTACGCTCTGTTCACTGAGCAAAGTGGCTACCGCTCAAAATTTGTGGGTTTTTTTTTTCTTTATTTTTTCTTGTTTTTGTTTTTTTTGGGGGTGGGAGGGAGGCTCAAAGTTTTAAAAAAATTTATTTTGGGATAGGCTATTTTTAAAAAAATATATTTTATTGATTTTTTACAGGGAGGAAGGGAGAGGGATAAAGAGCTAGAAATGTCGATGAGATAAATATCGACCAGCTGCCTCTTGCACACCCCCTACCAGGGATGTGCCCGCAACCAATGCACATGCCCTTGACCGGAATCGAACCTGGGACCTTTCAGTCCTCAGACAGACGCTCTACCACTGAGCCAACCCGGCTTCGGCAAGGCTATTTTAATTAGTTTTGTTTCAGAGGATTTTTTTTTTTCCTTCCAACATTTGAACTGAAAAGTTTCAAACATACTTGTATGAGTTGGAAGCACAGCCCTTCCCACTACACTTGACAGTTTGTAACATTTCATCACATTTGTTTCACCACTTTTTCTAGACCTTTTTATAGTTTTTGCTGGGGGAAAAAAACAGTTGAGAGTATGTTGCAGACGTGACATTTAATCCTATATTTTCATTTGTATTGATTTTAGAGAGGAAGGGAGAGGGAGAGAGAGAGAGAAACATCCATGATGAGAGAGAATAATTGATTGGCTGCCTCCTGCACGCCCCCCACTGGCGATCAATCCTGCAACCTGGGCATTTGCCCTGACCAGGAATCGAACCTGTGATCTCTTGGTTCCTGGGTCGAAGCTCAACCGCTGAGCTACACCTGGCTGGGCTAATCCTATATTTTCTAAGAAAAAGGAATACCCTATAACCATAATTTATTCATAGCATCTGAGAATATTAACAGTAACTCCATAATAACATGTCATATAGTCCGGACTCAAATGTTCTTAGCTTTTCGCAAAACATCTTTTCTGGCTGGCCTTTTTAGAATCGCGGCTTCCCGAAAGCTGAGCATGTGTTTTCCCAGGAGGTTCCCTCCCCCCTGGAGGTCTGGATCCTCCCCTCACCCATCCCTCTCTCTGCTCTCTCCCCAGGAGCCCAGAATGGGCGGGTCAGCATGCCCCCCGAGGTGCGGGGCCGCCTGGGGGACACGGTGGAGCTGCCGTGCCACCTGCTGTCGCCGGGGCCTAAGGGCAACGTCTCCCAGGTGACATGGCAGCGCCTGGACCCGTCCGGGGACCTGCAGAGCGTGGCCGCCTTCCACCCGTCCCACGGCCTCAGCTTTCCCAGCCGGCAGTTCCCCAAGGACCGGCTGTCCTTCCGCAACATGGGCCAGAGCCCTGGCGCCCGGCAGGGCGCCGAGCTGCGGGACGCCACGCTGGTCCTGCAGGGGCTGAGAGTGGAGGACGAGGGCAACTTCTCCTGCGAGTTTGCCACCTTCCCCCTGGGCACCAGTCGTGGGGTGACCTGGCTCAGGACCATAGGTGAGCAGGGGCGAGGGGTGGCGGGCAGGGTGGGAGAGCCCCCGCGCTGGTCTCTTTCTGTCTGCTTTCTCCGCAGTCTTCAGTCAGGCGGCAAGCATTAAGCAAGTACCGTTTGCCGGATGCTATTCTGGGGAATATAGCAGCCAAAACATGACATTCAACAGACATACATTGAATACCTACTGTGTGCCGGACACTATTGTAGGCTCCAGGGATAAAGTCCTCCTTGGCTTATAATCTGAGAAAGGGGTGCCAGGGACTGAGTAAAAAGAAAAAGGAGTGAGTCAGGTGGCGGTAGGTGCTATAGAAATTGAGGGGGAGCAGGTTACAAGTTTAGCAGGGAGTCTGGCGATACCTGAACAAGAACTGGAATGAGGTGACGGAGCCGGGCAGGCCTGCGTGAGGGAGGAGAGGTCAGGCAGGGGGATGACAAGTGCAAAGGCCCTGAGGTAGGGTGCATCGGGGATATCTAAGGAGGAGTAAAGAGGAGCAAAGACGTCTGTGTGGCTGGAGGTGCATGAATGGAGAAAGCAGGCAGGGACAAGGTCAAGGAGGCGATGGGTTGTAGCTGGCCGTGCAGGCGACGTGAAGACTGGCCAGATTCTGGGAGAACAAGAGCTGCGGGAAGTTCTGAGCAGAGACGGGCGTGACCGGCTTGGGTGTTCACAGGCTCCATCCTGCTGCGTGTGGGGGGGAGAAAGTGGAAGCTGGGAGACCCCAGAGGAAGCGACTGCATAAGTTTGGGGAGGAAGTGATTGAACCAAGGTAGAGGCTGTGGAGAGGGGGGGACATATATCAGAGGTGAGGCCAGAGGAAGGTCAGTTAGTGAACAAGCCAGCATGTTGCAATGCTCCCTGGGAGTAAGAGCTCCAGTGCCGTATGGAGAGATCCAGGGCCGCGGAAGGAGGAGGCCGCCCATGGCTGCAGCCGCCAGCAGAGGAAGGAGGCATAAGCAGGGGGAACAGCGTATGCAAGAGCTGGGACGTGAAAGCGAGCTTGACATGTTCCAGGAACAGGAGGAGGCTGATGGCCAGGGCTTGAGTGGCCTTCAACAAGGCAGGAAACCAACAGGGCCAGTCTGCGTGGGCCTCACAGGCTAAACCACAAAAGCACCCTGATCAGATTGTTCCAGTTACGGAAAGATACAGCGGGGGGAGGAGGGGAGAAGAGGGGGAGCTGGGGGGCGGGAGGGGGGATTGAAGGCGGAGACAAAGGTAGACCAGAGGAGAGAAGGCATTGGCTTCCAGAGGAGGGTGCGCTGAGGCGGGTGGAGAAGTGGGCGCCATGCGGGCTGCTCGGAGGAGGACCACCAGGAAGGAGGACCACCAGAAGGTCCACCAGGACCTTCTGGCCCCAAGCCTGACTGGCACCGCCCTGACTGAGCGGAACGGGGCGGCATCGGGGAAGGCACTTTTCCGCAAAGATGCCATTTCTTGCGAAGTCTTGGCATTCCCCTGGAATCCCTACCTTTTCCCAGCGACTTCCCAGCAGCCAGTCACCCTGGCAGTTCATTTCCCTGCTCAGCCACCGCGAGTTTTGGAGGACTGTCCCCAGCAGTCCCCGGAGCGCTCACTTCTCTTTTTAAGGAGGTGAGATCAGCCCCAGCTCCCCCCTCCCCCGCTTCCCAAAGGTCTCTCTTGTGTAGTCATTGTTCTTTGAAGAGACACAGCGAGGGCCCGGGCTGCGGTGGGAGCGGGGACAGCCCCCTCGGCTTTTGGGGAGAGCATGTGGTGTGAGTGAGTGTCACTGAGTCAGGAAAGCTCCCGTGAGGAAGAGCAGCTGGAGTCTGGAGGAGGAGGGAGAGCATTGCAGGCGGAGGGTCACCGAGGCCCCCACTGTGGGTAGGGGGATGGGTGGCGGTCCTGGGGCCGTCAGAGGACAGAGAGAGGGGGAGGGGGAGGGGGGAGGCCCATTGGAGGCTCTGCTGGTCGGGGAGAGGTGGACTACACCACATGAAGAAGCTCAGGAGAGCCGAAACCGGTTTGGCTCAGTGGATAGAGCACCGGCCTGCGGACTGAAGAGTCCCAGGTTCGATTCCGGTCAAGGGCATGTATCTTGGTTGTGGGCACGTCCCCAGTAGGGGGTGTGCAGGAGGCAGCTGATCGATGATTCTCATCAATGTTTCTAACTCTCTATCCCTCTCTGTAAAAAGTCAATAAAATATATTTTATTTTATTTTTTTAAAATATATTTTATTGATTTTCCATAGAGAGGAAGAGAGAGGGATAGAGAGTTAGAAACATCGATGAGAGAGAATCATCGATCAGCTGCCTCTTGCACACCCCCTACTGGGGATGTGCCCGCAACCAAGGTACATGCCCTTGACCAGAATCGAACCCGGGACCTTTCAGTCCGCAGGCCGACGCTCTATCCACTGAGCCAAACCGGTCCCGGCAATAAAATATATTAAAAAAAAAAAAAAAGAAAAAAGAAAAGAAAAGAAGCAACTCAGGAGACACCGATGGGGTCCCGAAGGCAGCTGGCGATGTGAGCAGAACTCGGGGCCAGTTCTGGTTAGGTTCCCGCATCCATACCTGGGGGTTGGCATTGCTCCTCCTGGAGGTTTTTATTCCTCCTCACATTTGCCAAGAGGATGGGTGAGAAGGGGAAAACAAATTACGAGCTTTGGGTTTCTTCACCGCCTTTATCCCACTTCTGCCACCAAATTAGTGGTGATCGTAGGGAAAGAAGGCCTTCAGCGGGACCTCGGGACCACGCGGTTCTATTTCTTTAATAGTCCCAGGCTCTGGGACACTCCGCTTGTCCAGCAGAGCAGAAAGCGGACACTGGCTGCAGGACGTAACGGCTAGCGCTCAGGTTGAGCAGTGGGTGCCAGGCACTGGTCGGTGTGCTTGGATATCCGCGTATTTAGTCCACAACGCCATTCCGTGCAGTGGGCGCTTTTATTATCCCCGCTTCCCCAAAGCGGGGCCTGAGGTGCCGGGCTGGGAAGTTCCTGGTGCTGAGCAGCAGAGCCGGGGTTTGAACCCGGCGTTTGGGCCCTCGCTGCTCAGCTCCGCGGTGACCACCCCGCTGCGTCCTCCAGCCCCGCCCCGGAACCACGCGGAGACCCAGGAGGTGGCGCTCAGCGCCGAGCCGGTGCCCGTGGCGCGCTGTGTCTCCTCGGGGGGCCGCCCGCCCGCCAAGATCTCCTGGCTCTCGCCCCTGCACGGGGAGCAGAAGGAGACCGAGACCTCGGGGCCCCTGTCCGGCACGGTCACCGTCACCAGCCGCTACGCCGTGGTGCCCTCCAGCCAAGTAGATGGCGTCAGGATCACCTGCAAGGTGGAGCACGAGGCCCTGGAGGAGCCCGCCCTGATGTCCGTGATCCTGTCTGTGCGCTGTGAGTGCCTCCCCGTGGCCGCAGCGCCCGCGTCCGTCACCGGGCTCGGCCACATCCGCCCTGCCTGCGGGCCCTGCGTCTGTGCTCCACACCGCCCCCCCCAGGCCACCGCCACACATTGCCTGTGCCGTCCACACTGCCTGAGCCGGCGCTGTCTGCACGCACACGCTCATCCACTCTGTCTCCATCGACTCCCGTGGTCTCTACACCAACTCCTGCCTCCGAAAATGATCCCCCCCGCCACCCCCCCCACCCCCGGCCCTGACAGTGCTGACGCCTTCCAGGGTGTTCTGTGCCAGCTCTTCCCCACACTGCGCACGCGCAGCGCCTCCTGCAGCCCAGAGGCCTCCCTGGCGCTGCTCCCACCAGCCCGCCTCTCAGTCACCCGCAGCTACACGCTCACATCCTCCTCCCAGCAATGCCTTCGGTTAGGCCCGTGGTCGGCAAACCCGGCTCTTTGGCCCCTTGTGTGTGGCTCGTCCACAAAACACCACGTGTGGACGCGCATGCACAGGGCGATTGAAACTCCGTGGCCCCTGCCGGAAGTCGGTTTTCGGCTCTCAGAAGGAATTTCAGTCGTCGTGCTGTGGATATTTGGCTCTGTTGACTGATGAGTTTGCTGACCGCTGGGTTAGACCGCGGCTCGGCCAGATCCCCCGTCCACGCTGCCGGGAAATGGCTGTGTCCGTACAGCCCGGGCACTGCCCCCGAGTGCGGGGCGCGTCCCCTCCGGCCTCGCAGGCACACTGCAGTTCCCGCGGGTCACCCCCTGCCAGCCTGTTCCATTTCCACAGGGTCCCGTCTGTCTGCTTGCCTGTCGTCCCCTTTGAGATTCCCCTCTCTGAGCCAATCCCCCTTTCCTCCAGACCCCCCCGAGGTCTCCATCTCTGGCTATGACGACAACTGGTACCTCGGCCGTAGTGAGGCCACTCTGAACTGTGATGTTCGCAGCAACCCGCAGCCCACAAGCTACACCTGGAGCACGTGAGTCCTGGGGGCCTGGGCTCCTGGGGCTGGGGGGAGGGGCTGGGGCCTGGACTCCTGGGACTGAGGGAGGAGGGGCTGGGGGCCTGGACCCCTGGGTGTGAGGGAGGAGGGGCTGGGGGCCTGGACCCCTGGGTGTGAGGGAGGAGGGGCTGGGGGCCTGGACTCCTGGGTCTGAGCGGGGAGGGGCTGGGGGCCTGGACCCCTGGGTCTGAGGGAGGAGGGGTTGGGGGCCTGGACCCCTGGGTCTGAGGGAGGAGGGGCTGGGGCCTGGACCCCTGGGTGTGAGGGAGGAGGGGCTGGGGGCCTGGACTCCTGGGTGTGAGGGAGGAGGGGCTGGGGGCCTGGACTCCTGGGTGTGAGGGAGGAGGGGCTGGGGGCCTGGACCCCTGGGTCTGAGGGAGGAGGGGCTGGGGGCCTGGACCCCTGGGTCTGAGGGAGGAGGGGTTGGGGGCCTGGACCCCTGGGTCTGAGGGAGGAGGGGCTGGGGCCTGGACTCCTGGGTCTGAGAGAGGAGGGGCTGGGGGCCTGGACCCCTGGGGCTGGGGGGGAGAGGCAGGGGCCTGAACGGGGTGCGGAGGGGGATCCTCCAAAAGAGGGAGCAGGCAGCTCGGGGTCCCTGGAGGGCTGTCATCAAGGACCCGGCCTGTGCTCTGTGGACCCGGCCGTCCCCTTACGTGACCTCCCCATTCCCCAGGACCTCGGGCTCCTTACCGGCCTCAGCGAAAGGCCAGGGCTCCCAGCTGCTAGTCCACCAGGTGGACAAGCTGGTCAACACCACCTTCGTCTGCACCGCCAGCAACGCGGAGGGCACGGGCCGCGCCGAGCAGGTGGTCCTCGTTCGAGGTGAGCGGGCCTGGGGGCGGGTGATGGCCGGTCCGTCCCACGTTCCTCTCGCTGGTTCCGGGCCGCACGGGGGAGGCTGTGCCGCCGGCTGGGGGGCGGGGGTCCAGACCCGCCAGGTGATGGGAGAGGAGGGGGTCTGGGCGGGCTGATAGAGGGCAGGTGTTGGCAGAGGAGTTCTGGGGGTTGAGGCCTGTGCGGGCGGTTCCCGGAGGGGAGAGGCGGGGCAGGGACTTCAGGAAGAGACCAGCTACCTGGCCTGGGCTCCAGCCAGTGACACGCCCACAGAATCCACAGTGAGGTAGCCAGCCGGACACACACCGAGCTTCTCACGGTGAACGCCGGTCCTTTCTGTCCGGAGCCCCTGGTAGTGCGTGGGGGGGCGTGTGTGTTCCTGGAGTCGGTGCTTTGGAAACGGTGACTGGTGATGAAGTGGGTCTGTGGGTGGGAAGTCTCCGAGTCTCTCGATGTGAACTCAGAGACACGGACCCGAGACACACAGCGGAGAGAGCGCGGAGGCAGGCTCAGCCTGTGCCTAGGTGGAGGCGGTGGGGTGGGGTCACGGCTGTGCATCACACCCTGGAGGGCGCAGAGTCCCCTTCAGGTCAGAGCACAGGCAGCAGGGCCGGTGTCTGCAGACACACCCTGAGCTTCGAGATGCACTGGAATCAAAACAGCCTTGCCCATAGCGCAGCCCACCCACTGCTGTCACCATGACACCCCCTCCCCCAAGGCACTGAGCCCAACCCGATCACAGCCGGCCAGAGCCCGACCCCCAGTCCAGGAAGAGCATCCGGGAACACCCCCAGCGTGGCTCTCCGTGGCACCTCCCTGTGCAGACACAACACGGGCCCCCTCCAAAGCACGCCCACAGACCCAGACCCCGAAACAATCTGACATCACACACCTCGAAAGACACCCAGTGACAGCAGACCTGTCTTGGGGAAGGCAGGCACTCGCCAGATCTGATGGGCCCGCTCAGACCCCCGGCCACACAGCCGCTCAGCTGGCCAGTTCTCCATGCGGTGTCACGCTCAGGCATGCACACGCACACGCACACGCACACGCACACCTGAAGGGGGACATGACCTCTGGATGTGCGGGGGAGGGGAAAGGGTCTGGGAATCTGCAGTTCATGCAGTTACAGCACTCCTATCAATACGGAGAAACTCCTCCACCGTCTCGGGATGCACACCTCAGAAACTCCAAAAACCCGTGGTTTGTAGAGGGTTTCTTTCAACGAATGGTCATCTGATGGGTATTTGTCGAGGTTTCCTCTTGGCCAGGCTTTCTCCTTGGTGCTGAGACACCGGCCTTGCCCTCCAAGGCACACCCAGAGAAGGCACCCAACTGGAACCTCCACCCAGAAACACACCTGAGGAACGGGTCCCCCACATGCAGAAGCACTCCCAGGGGTGCAGCCTGCAGAACCCAGACGCGGGCACACTTACCGGCCATCGGAGGAGTGCACGTGCGCGCACACACACCCCAGGGCTGTCCGCTGCTGGAGGTCAGCCCATTGGCTGTGTTCACCCAGTGAAACACGCAGGCCCACGGGGACCGGGACGCACACAGAATCACAGCCCCACAAAGAGTGAGGAGAGCCGCTCCCTCCCCTGACTATCCCAAAGGAAGCCACAGACCCAGGAGCAGCCAAAACCGCCATCAGGCCACGCCCACAGGTAGATGCCACAGGAGCACGGCAGGTCCAGGCCCGGCAGTGAGTGTGCCAGCACGTGGCCTCGCCCGGAAAGACCCCGCTCCTGGCGGGCTCCCCGGGTTTCGGGACACACTGCGCCCCCCACGCTCACAGACCAGAGGTGCTGTCATCGCCGGGGTGGGGTTCACGTGTGCAGACTGGGCACGGCCACACCACAGGCCGGGCGTCCCTTCAGGGAGACTGAGCTTTCAGCCTCCAGGCAGGCGCCCCCCCAGACGTGTGGACTGTGCTCCGCGCCCCCCCCAGGATCCAGGGACAGGCGCCCCCCCCCCCCTCCCAGACGTGTGGACTGTGCTCCGCGCCCCCCCCAGGATCCAGGGACAGGCGCCCCCCCCCCCCTCCCAGACGTGTGGACTGTGCTCCGCGCCCCACCCAGGATCCAGGGACAGGCTTACATTTTCCCCAAAAGAGGTTCGCAAAGTAGTACTTACCCTTCACGCTTGAGGGGCGTTCCTGTTCTTTTTAACTGCTGCTTGCGAGTCACTCAGCTGCCTTGTCAGCCCCCTTTTTAAAACACCCAGAAATAGCTGCCCTGGGGCCTCTGACAGAGGCTGGGGAGGGAGGGTCTGGTGTGAGTGGCCCCTCTGGTCTTGCCCCTGCGTACAGAGGGTGGGGAAAGCCCATGTGTGATCAGTTCCCATTATACATGTCTGTCCCTGGTGTGGAGCCCAGCCACCTCCCCCTGCCCCCAGGCCTCCCCCCTGCAGTTTAGCCAGTGCAGGGAGCACCAGCAGGCAAAGGGACGGTTTGAGCCCCGTTTTCTGTGCTGGGGACGGGTGCCCAGGCGGGAGGCGGGTGGCCCAGGCGGGAGGCGGGTGGCACAGGGGACGGGTGCCCAGGCGGGAGGCGGGTGGCCCAGGCGGGAGGCGGGTGACACCAGGGACGGGTGGCCTAAGCAGGAGGGCGGTGGCACAGGGGATGGGTGGCCCAGGCGGGAGGCGGGTGACACCAGGGACGGGTGGCCCAGGCAGGAGGTGGTGGCAAGGGACGGGAGGCCCAGGTGCTCCGAGCACTCCAAGGGAGTTCTCAGAAGGTCCCTTCTCCTCTGAGCACAGAGAGCTTTGAAGGCAAAGCTCAATCCGCCTCTCCCTCTTCCTGGCTGGATCCACTCCAAGGTTTTGTGACCATGACCTCAGCTCATCCTCAGGGGGTCACATGCCTCCTGGGTCCTGGCAAGCGAGCTGGTGGCCAGTGTGGAACTCTGTTCCCTCCCCAGGCACAGCCTCACTCGGCCACAGCCCATCCCAGGTGGATGTCCTGAGGCTCTGGTGTTGCCAGATCTGACCACACACACACACACACACCCGCTACGGAACCGGGAATTTTCAGTGACATCACCTGGTTTCTGAGGTGTCGGCCAGGAAGTTTAATAATGCTGTGGGTATAAGGAGATCTGGGACCGGCTGGTACCCTCCGCACACAGAGCACTCAGCCTGTAGCAAAGAGTGAACGGGTTCTCCCTGTCCCCCCCCCCCCACCCCCCCCCCGCCATTTTGCCAGTCAGTCCCCTCCCTGTTCCTGTCACTCCCCTGCCGGGTCCTCCCAGGCGCATCCTCTTGACCTGTGTCTCCCTTTCTCTCTCTCTCTCTCACCCCTCCTCTCTCCTCAGAAGGCCCCCGGGCCTCTCCCCGAGACGAGGGTCCAATGGTGTGGGGGGCCGTGGGGGGGACGCTGCTGGTGCTGCTGCTTCTGGCTGGGGGGATCTCGGTCTTCGTGCTGCTGAGGAAGAGGAGGAGGAGGAAGAGCCTCGGAGGAGCAGGGGGAGGACCGGACATCGGCCAGGGATCCTACGATCCGAAAACTCAAGTGTTTGAGAACGGGGGCCCCGTCTTCTGGACCACCACAGCCCCGGGCCCCCCGAGGCCGGACGGCAAGGTCGCGGAGGACTATGCGGAAGAGGAGGAGAAGGCCGAGAGGGCCCTCATGCTGCCGCCGTCCCTCACGCTCGAGGACGACATGGAGTCCCAGCTGGACGGCTCCCTCATCTCCCGGCGGGCGGTGTACGTGTGACCCCCAGACAGAGACAGAGACGAGCCTGCAGGGGCCCTGGGCTGCAGACTGGTTGGACTCGTTTGTCTGGATGACACTGGAGCGCAAGTGCTACCTCCCACTTTCCTGGGATTCGGAGGGAGGTGGAATATCACACACTGGACTTACAGTCTCCGGGGCTGCGTGGGGGAGGGGGAGGGGGACCGCAGAGGACCCCCACCCCCAACAGAGACTCCGTTTTGGCTCTGGCCTGCCCCAGCCCTGCCCTGTGACACTCAGGAGTTAATAAACGCCTTGGAGGAAAAATCAGGGTGTCTTGTAGTACACTGGACCCCCTCCTGGGGGGAGGAAAGCTGACCTGGGCTCCGCGGAGTGAGGGGCTGGGGCACTTACTGTCTGGGTCCTTGAAGGACACCTTGGTTGCTGAGACCCCCGGGGCCAGTGGGACGGGACCTGGGCTTAGAGACGGAGTGCGTGGACTTGGAGGTTCCAGCACGGAGGCTGCCTTCCCGTGCAGTGGCCAGGCCAATGGGAGGCTGACCCCCGGCCACACTGGGGTCCCGGACCCCTGGGCGCTTGCAGAGCGTGCTGTGGTCTGATTACCCGGGAGCAGCGCTGCCCCCACATTCTCCGGGCCCCAGGAGGCCAGGCAGCGTGAGGGCTGAGAAAACAGGGAAGTCCCACTGATCTGCCCCAGCCTTTCCCCCTTCCTTCCTCTTCCTCTGCCCCTGGGAACCAGCCAGAGGGAATTTTCGGTGATTCAGAGGCAGGGCTGTAACTGCTTCCCTGCTAATTCCCCACAACCAGATCCTCTCCCCACCCGGGGCTGGGGGCTGAGGTGGGGACTGGGAGGGGCCGAGTAAGTCCCAGCCACCTCCCTCCCTGCCCCGGGCTGTCTGCTCTGGAGGCTGCAGCCTGCTCAGCCGAGCCCCTCTGCCCAGTGGGCTGGCTGGTCGGGAGGGGCTTGGTGAGTTCACTCTCGGCCAGTTCGGACTTCCACTGAACTGCTGGGGATGCAGCAGGGACGTGGGCAGGCTCCCGTGCAGTCCGGACGCCTGGAATGACAGTAACTTGAGGATGGCCGCCACTCTGTTACCCTCCCACATTCAAGCCCTCCTGAGCAAGCCGGCTGTGGACCAGGAAGTGTGGAAAACGGACAGTCCTGGGTTCCAGACACGGTTCCTCTGGGGGCTGGATCCCCTCTGTGGTCTGGGCTTCATGGGAGGGGTGGGGCCCATGGCCAGGCCTTTGCATTCTGGGTGCTTATAGTCTAACACCCCCTTCTAGCCCCCCTTCCCACCTAGAGGGCAGGGCGGGGATTTGTCAGTCTGGCTCCTAGCAGGTCCTGAGCGCCCATACCCACCCTCCCTCACACATCCAGCCAGACCAGCCCGTCCGGAACGTGCAGCCCAGAGTAGAGACGGGCAGATACACGATAATGACTCCAATAACAGCGCGAGGAAGTGTGAAGTGTGCTGCACAGGAAAGGCCTTGGGGCCGTGAGTTTCTCTCCTGGCATTTCCTGTTGAGTTGGCTCTGATCCTCGGACCAGGATGACTCCATTCCCCGTAATGAATGCCCGGCTATGATCCTAACCCCTCCTACCCCCCTACGTTCTCTGCCTTGTAGCTCCACTTCCCTTCCCACCAGTTCCCTTCCCTCTCCGTGCCTCCCCTCACTGGCTGCTCCTTGCTATTCCTTAAAAACAGCACAAAGCTTCCTCCTCAGGGCCTTTGCACCCGCTGCCATCTCTGCCAGGAATGTTCTCGCCGCCGCCCCCCCCCCCCATCACTTACCCCCTTACACCTCCTTCAGCTCTTTGCTCACATGTCACCTGCAGTAAGGCTCTCTCTGATCACCTGCTCTGTCACTTCCTACCACCTCCCCCATTTTGCAGTTTTGTTTGTTTACTTAGATTTTTTAAAATGTATTTTATTGATTTTTTACAGCGAGAGGAAGGGAGAGGGACAGAGAGCTAGAAACATGAGAGAGAAACATCGACCAGCTACCTCCTACACACCCCTCACCAGGGATGTGCCCGCATCCAAAGTACATGCCCTTGACCGGAATCGAACCTGGGACTTTTCAGTCCATTCAAGTCCGCAGGCCGACGCTCTATCCGCTATAAGCCAAACCGGTTTCGGCTTCTTAAAAATTTTTTATTTATTTTTAGAGAGAGGAAGGGGGAGAGAGAGAAATATTGATATAAAAACAAAACATTCAATGGATCTCTCTCATTATTGATGTTTCTATCTCTTTCCCGCTCCCTTCCTCTCTGAAATCAATAAACACACATTTAAAAATAAAAATAAAAAATAAAAAAACATTGGCCCTACCTGGTTTGGCTCAGTGGATAGAAGATTGGCCTGCGGACTCAAGGGACCTAGGTTCCATTCCAGTCCAGGGCACACGCCCAGGCTGTGGGCTCGATCTCCAGTAGGGGGCGTGCAAGAGGCACCCAATCAACGATTCTCTCTCATCATTGATGTTTCTATCTCTCCCTCGCCCTTCTCTGAAATCAATAAAAATATATATTTTTTTAAAAATATGAAGCTTTTTCAAAAACAAAACATTGATCGGCTGCCTCCTTTGGGGCCCCTATGGGGGGGTTGAGCCCACAGCATTTTGGTACATGGGACTACGCCCAGCCCACTGAGCCATACCGGCCAGACCCACCATGTACCTTTATCCTATATCACTTAATTGCCGCCAGGCACGTTGTAGCTGTGTCTGTACTGTTGTCTCCCTGCCCAACTACGACATAAATTCTGTCGGGATGGGGGCTTTTGTATGAATAAATTCCCCAAAAACGGCTTGGTAAGGATGCGTTGAATGAAAGAACATCCCCTGCCTTTAAGGCGGGCAGGTGGGTGACTTGGGCTGTGAGTGAGGAGCTGTGGCCTTCCCCCCGGAGATCCCCTCACACTGTCCCTCTTCTTGCAGAGTCCCCCAACACGTCAGGTGCAGGAGCCACCGGGGGCATCATCGGGGGCATCATCGCTGCCATCATTGCCACCGCGGTGGTCGCCACGGGCATCCTCATCTGCCGGCAGCAGCGGAAGGAGCAGAGGCTGCAGGGGGCGGAGGAGGAGGAAGATGAGTAAGTGGCGCGTACCACGCAGTGGAGGAGGGAGGGGTCCCAGAACCGGGGACCCTGCGGTGGAGGGTAAAGATGGGAGAAAACCATCCGTAATGGCTCCGTGAACCAGAGGCACCCCAAATAACTTATAGCTTAAATAGGACAGAGAGGAGAGTTTGCTTGTGTCTCGTAAATCACGGATATGACAGCTCTGCTCTGTGAAGTCATCGGAGCCCAGGCTCCTGCTAGCTTGTTGCTCTGCCTTTATTCACATTTCAAAGGCTCCTCACTCTCCTGTCATCATCCACATACGTCACAGCCAGACAGGGCTGTCCTGGCCTCAGAGCCCCATTCCTGCCAGTGGGAAAAGGAAATAGAAATACAGGGTATTCAAGCCTGACTGGCGTGGCTGATTCAGTGTCAACCTATGAACCAGAAGGTCACAGTTTGATTCCCGGTCAGGCCACACATGCCTGGGTTTCAGGCTCGATCCCCAGTGGAGGGTGTGAAGGAGGCAGCCGATCAATTCCCTGTGACACTCACTATTCATGTCCCTCTCTCCCTCTCCCTTCCTCTCTGAAATAAATAAAAATAGATTTTATTTTACTGAATTTTTAAAAATATATTTTATTGATTTTTTTTTTTCAAGAGAGGAAGGAAGAGGGATAAAAAGTTAGAAACATTGATGAGAAAGAAACACCGATCAGCTGCCTCCTGCACACCCCCCACTGGGGATGCACCCACGACCGCAGTACATTCCCTTGACCAGAATCGAACCCCGGTCCCCTCAGTCCGCTGACGCTCTATCCACTGAGCCAAACTGGTTTCGGCAAAAATAGGTTTTTTAACAAAGGAAAGAAATACAGGGCATTCAGTCACCCTTTAAGGAAATGCATCACTTCTCACTTCCATTGACTTGAACCTGTCACATGGCTGTCCCTAACAGCAGGGCAAGCTGGGAAATGTAGTCTTTATTCTGGGTGGCCACGTGCCCAGCCAAAACCTTCATTAGTATGGGAAAGGAGGAGCCTGGGTATTGGGGAAAACTGGCCACACTCAGTGTAGAGCACTGTATGTGCCAGGCTTGACGAGATGCATTTGACATGTGTAACCTGGACACAGTCTCACATCCATTCATCGAGTCAACAAGTATTCAAACAATAGCACCCAGGCCCAGGCCCTGGAGGTAGGGACGCAATGTTGAGACAAACATTTTTTAGAAAGTGCCCCCACGTGGCTCAGTGGTTGAGGGTCCTGTGAACCTGGGTTGCAGGCTCGATGCCCGGGAGAGGCCTCCAATCAGTGATTCTCTCTCGTTATTGTTGTTGTTTTTAAAATATACTTCTTTTTTTTTTTTTAATATATTTTATTGATTTTTGTACAGAGAGGAAGGGAGAGAGACAGGGAGCTAGAAACATCGATGAGAGAGAGTCATCGATCAGCTGCCTCTTGCACACCCCCTACTGGGGATATGCCCGCAACCAAGGTACATGCCCTTGACCGGAACCGAACCCGGGTCCCTTCAGTCCCCAAGCCAACGCTCTATCTATTGAGCTAAACCAGTTTCGGCTAAAATATACTTTTTTATTGATTTCAGAGAGGAAGGAAGAGGGGAGAGAAATAGAAGCATCAATGGATGAGAGAGAATCATTGATTAGCTGCCTCCTGCACTCCCCCTACTGGGGATCGGGCCCACAACCTGGGCATGTGCCCTTCGCCAGAATGGAACCTGGAACCCTTCAGTCTGCAGGCCGACGCTCTATCCACTGAGCCAAACTGGCTAGGGCTGTGTTGGGTTTTTTGGGTAATATTTGTATTGATTTTTAGAGAGAGAGGAAGGTTGATGTAAGAATGAAACATCAATCGGCTGCCTCCTGCATGCCCCCTAGCGGGGAGAGAGCCCACAACCCGAACATGCGCCCTGGCCAGGAATTGAACCAGCAACCTCTTGGTGCACAATATGACACCCACTAACTGAGCTACCCCAGCCAGAGCTGAGTTGGGTACTGAAGGCATAGTAAGTGCCCATCATTATTATATACACAGGATGCTCTGAATGAGGGAACTTGGCATAGTTTGGAGCAACGGTCGCCAACCAGTGGTCCATGGACCACTGTGGTCCGTGAGGTCTGAAGGGTCGGCGGCCACTGGTTTGGAGGATAGGAAAGCGTTTCAATCCTATATTCACTCTCTTAATGAATATTTACTGAATTCTTCATGGTGGGTTCTGGGAACACCATGTTAATCAAGATCTCATTCTCTCCCTCATTTTGCTCATGGTTGGTTACAGTCATTGAGTGATATCAGAAATAACATGTCAGCCCTGGCCAGTGTTGCTCAGTGGTTAAAGGGTCGCTGGTTCGATTTATGGACAAGGGCATGCACCTGGGTTGTGGGTTCACTCCCCACCTCCACCCTGGTTCAGGTGTGTGCAGGAGACAACCAGTCAAAGTGTCTCTCTTATCTATGCTTCTCTCTCTCTCACTCCCTCCCTTCCATTCTGAAAAGCAGTAGAGAGAGAGAAAAAAAACACAAAGACACTTCACATACAAACTCAGTTAAGTGCCCTAAGAGGGAGGTGTACAGCCCGATGTGACCTCTCACAAGCGATGGTTATCCTCCTGGGGAATCGGAGGCCTCCTGGAAGAAGATTCGTGGGGTGGAGAGGAGTGAGCTGGGCAAGGGGAATGGGTGTGTGTGTGTGTGTGTGTGTGTGTGTTAGAGAGGGATATCAGGCAGGAGGAGGAGCTTGTACAATGGCCCTAGGGTCGGGGGGCTTAGGTCTGAGCCTCTACCTGGTCTCCCTCCTACCCCACAGCCTGGAGGGGCCTCCGTCATACAAGCCACCAACCCCAAAGGCAAAGCTGGAGGAGCCAGAGATGGTAAGCTCTTTGCCCGAACCCAGGGCTGCGCCCCCTCTCCCCCCCGCCCGCCCGCCACCTTTCCCCAGTAAGGCCATGGTGGGGGAGAGGGTGTTGGGGAAAGGAGGTGGGCTAGGCGGGGTCCTGACCTATCCCGCCCCCTCCCACTGCAGCCCTCCCAGCTCTTCACTCTTGGGGCCTCAGAGCACAGCCCACTCAAGACCCCCTATTTTGATGCTGGCGTCTCGTGTGCTGAGCAGGTAGGATCTCGGGTGAGGATGAGGCTGGGTACAGTCGCCGACACAGAGGGTAAGGGTTAAAGGTCACAACTCAAGATTCAGAGCTGTGTCTCCGGTCAGAGCTCATGTCACGGAGCTATGTTTACAATTCAGTGGGGGAGGTCACGACTGAAAAATCCCAGGGACCTGAGGTTAGAGTGAAGACTGGTTCAACATCTCTACATGTGCTAGATACCGTAAGACAAGACATGTAGTCCCATCAGCCGTCTGCTGGAAGTCAGGGGTCAGATATTGAAGTTGTAACTAGTGAAAGTTGAAGGGGCTATTTCAGGCTTAAGGTTAAACAGTTGAGATCAAGATCAAAGTCAAAGGTTCACCGGGAAAGACTCAGATCAGAAATCAAAAGCAGGGTGAGGTCCATGCTTTGAATTAGGAACAAGCCATATGATTGGCCCCGTGACAAGGGGTAAGATTGGGTCTGGTTGGTGTGGGGAGATGGTCATGATTTTGGAGTCCAGGGGATTCTGTGTCAAGCTCAGGAAGTGACCCTGAGCTCCTATTCCCTCCTTGTCCCCAGGAAATGCCTCGGTACCATGAGCTGCCCACCTTGGAAGAGCGGTCGGGGCCCCTGATCCTGGGGGCCATGAATCTCGGGTCCCCCATCCTGGTGCCTTCAGGGCCGCCTGTTGTGGAGAGGCTGCCCCTGGATCTGGAGGACTTGGATGATGATGAGGAAGACTACCTGGACAAGATCAACCCCATCTACGACGCCCTCTCCTACGCTAGTCCCTCTGATTCCTACTCAAGCAAAGGCTTTGTCATGTCCCGGGCCATGTACGTGTGAGCTGCCATGGCCCTGGCTCTTGCTTCTCTTTTTGATCCCTCAGCTTTCTGCCAGGAATCTAGTGCCGCTTGACCTCTGGCCAGACCACTGTCAGCCAACACAGGCATCTCATCTGTGACTTCTACCTTTTTTTTTTTTTTTTTTTAATATATATTTTATTGATTTTTACACAGAGAGGAAGGGAGAGGGATAGAGAGTTAGAAACGTCGATGAGAGAGATACATCGACCAGCTGCCCCTCTTGCACGCCCCCCACTGGGGATATGCCCGCAACCACGTTACGTGCCCTTGACCGGAATCGAACCCAGGACCCTTCAGTCCGCAGGCCGACGCTTTATCCACTGAGCCAAACCGGTTTGGCTGTGACTTCTACCTTGGTGGGTCCATTGTGATCTCTAATTCATTATCTCTGACCTAGAGATACCGGCCATGACCATGGAAACCTGGCAATCTTATCTCATGAGTTGAGGGAGGGGAGATACGTTTCTGCACAATCTGGCCCAAGGACTCCTAAAACTGACTCCTTAGTTCATACCTCTTCCATCTCAAGTTCTGCAGTCTCCTTCCAAATTCCAAAGAAAACCCCAAACCTCTAATGTGTCCTTAGGTAGTTAACTCCCAATAGCTCTGCTGGGTTGGATGTTGGGGGGCAGGCACCTTGCTGCTCAGACCTGAGCCCTCCAGGCAGCAGAGCCCCACTTGTCCCCTCCTACCCTGTCCGTTCCCAGTGGTGGGAAGGAGGGGAGTCCCCAGCCCAAGGTATAGCTTCCCCATCTCCCTCCTGCAGGCAGGAGTCACAGGGTCCGGACCCTTCCCTGAGTCCCCACTTCCCCAAATCCTGTCTTCTGGGAATTAAGCCCCTCCGCCCCGTCAAGGACTAGACAAGGACTAGATAGGGTGAGTGTCATGCAGAGTGTGCCTTGCTGACCCCAGCCTTGAGAGAACAACTCCGTGTTACTTTGAAGACTACTGCGTCCTTTTACTGCTGCCCAGTGGAATGGGACACAAACATCTGCCAGGGGGGAGGAGGAGAGGAGGAGAGGAGGAGATGGTCACCTGGGTTGGGGTAAGGGATCTGATATTGTTTTGTAACAGGGACTTTCCTACCAATATGAATTTGTACTTTGACCAGGTCTCAACTTGCGTATTCTGTGGGATGTGAAGGGGAGGAGGGTGGAACATGACGGTGGGTAATAAATAGGGGGCCCAGGACTTAAGGGGATCGGTAGACAAAGATGTGTTATAGACAAAAATAAGAGCCAAAGACATGACAAAAATAATGGAAGGGATAATGACTAAATATGCATAAGAAAAAAAAATGTAATGATGGGTAATAGAAGGAAAGGGGGAGAGAAATCCTGAACTTGTAGCTAATGAAAAGGAAACTGCAACAGCAGTCTAATGGCAGAAATAAATGGAACAGATATAAATGGTAGTAATTAAGTATGAGGGACTCGGTTTAATGGATAAATGGCAAGTAAGAATAGACCAAAGTCAAAATTATGAGTAATGTAATAAGAGGTGATGATGGGTAATAGATCTGGATGAATGAACCAAAGGCAGACAGATGAATAAATGGAGAAATAGGGGCCGCAGGCATGCTAGATAATAGAGCCAAAACATGATGGTTAATTTAAGAAGCGCTAGAAGGACGTCGGAAGTGCACAGACAGAAATGTGCTAAAGGTAGTACAGGCAATGGAGCTGAAATGAATGGGACGGGGGCATGCTGGGTAATGGGACAGAAATGAATGGGCCAAAGATAGAAGCCGCAGTGACGCAGGTCCGGGGGGGAGGGAAGGGGGAGCAGAAGGCATGATGGGTAACGAGAGATCGGTGGGTCTAGGCAACTGTCGCGTTAAACAGGGAAAGCATTGTGGGTAACAAGAAGCCGGCGAAGGTCCACACAGCCGGTTAGAATTCTCCCAATGCACTGTGGGAAAATCCAGAACTTCCGGTTCTCGGTCGCTGACTCCGGACTGGGGCCTGCCCCTCTGCCGCGGTGCCTGATGGGACGCGAGGCCTGACCTTGCTGCCTAGCAGCCTCTGCCGCGCAACGCACCTTTACCCGTGTCCCTCGACCCTGCACGTTAGCCAATGAGCGCACCAGTCTGATTATGTCACAAGGGCGGGACCTGTGCCTGCCGGAGCCAATCATAATGCTGTAAGGGCCAAAGCCTGCCAATTATCAAGGCAACTTCTCCGCCGGGTGCAGTGGAAAGAGGCGTGCCTTCCGAAGAGGGGCGGAGGCGACGAGTCAGGGGGCGTTGCAAAGTACTTAGTACAAACCAATGGTAAAGGAGCGCCGAAACCCGCGGCGTAGCACACCAATAGGCACGGGCTCCGCAGGTGTGCTTTAACCTGCTTGCGAGTGGGAGCCAATAAAAAAGGGCGTTTCGAAGAAATGGGTGGATTCTCATCCGTGGTTCCAATAGCAGGGCCAGATCCTGAAGCTGGTGGGCGGAACCCAGGGCATGTTCAACCAATAGGCTGGGCGGGGCGGGGCGACGGTGGCGGCGGCGGCGGCAGTGGGTTCGGTTGCGCGTGGCGCACGGGGTAGGAGCGGAGCCCAGGCCGGGAACAGGCGCTGCCGCCAGTGAGAACCGGGCCCCAGAGCAGGGCGAGGATTGGCTGGGGCCTGGGCCCGGGGCCACGGGCCCTGACCTCCGCCCTCTGACCTTTTCCCTTGCAGGCGACCATGGGGAACGTGTTGGCCGCTAGCTCGCCGCCCGCAGGGCCACCGCCGCCGCCCGCACCCGCCCTCGTGGGTCTGCCGCCGCCTCCCCCCTCTCCTCCGGGCTTCACGCTGCCGCCGCTCGGGGGCGGCCTGGGTGCTGGGGCCGGCGCGGGTCGAGGTTCCGAACGGACCCCCGGGACGCCTGCAGGGACCGCGGACGATGGGGCCTGCGGCTGCCTCCCCAACCCCGGCACGTTCGAGGAGTGCCACCGGAAGTGCAAGGGTGAGGGGCGAGGGACCCGGCGGGTGTGTGATGGCCTGTACCTCGGGGGACAGGGGGGGAGTACATTGAGGCAACCTTGGGAACTGGCACCGGCTTCCGGAATTATTTAACAGCGTTGGGAGTTGACGTTGGGATCGAGTGGTGGAACATTGGACTTGGGGCTTGGAACGATGGGATCAAATGGTGGAACCTTGGAGTGCAATGGCATAGGAGCGGAGAAAAGCCTTAGGAGCCCCAGGGATCGGCCTAGCCGGCCTCCTCGTGCGATCCGCAAAGAAACTGAGGCCCAAGGTCACAGTGTCAGCGAGGGTCTGGTGGGGACGGAGCCCCCAAAGCTTCTGGATTCTGGCTTGGGATAATCGCGGTAGCAGAAACGATGGAGACTTACTGCGTTCTGCCCTGGCATTTAATGCATGTTCACTCGTTAAGTCTTTGCAATGTTCCCACGTGGTGAGTGTCGTCTGGCCGATGACAGGTTTGACAAGGATAAAGACACTTACCAAAGGCACACAGTAGTGGGGTTTGGACGCAGGCAGAGGCCCTGGTCTTGGCCCCGTCCATCAGGCCATCCTGCCGTTTTACTGGTTGGATACTTTGCGGGACCATTGTGCTGTGGTTCCTTGGAGACGGGAGAGCTGAGATGAGAGGTGGGTGTGGGTGTGGGTGACAGTATTTCTCTTCTTCAGAGCTGTTTCCTATTCAGATGGAAGGTGTCAAGCTCACAGTCAACAAAGGGTTGAGTAACCATTTCCAGGTGAGCCTTCCTGCCTCCTGAGGTCACCCAGCCACCCCCTGCACTTTGGCATACAACCCCCTTGCTCCTCCCCTAAGGGCTGGGCTCCTTGGTACTTGAAAAGACCCAGAGATGGTGCCAGGCTGACTTCTCAGAGGCGGTGTTTAGGGACCCAGAATTCAGAGATACCCCTTCCCCCATAGCATCCAGGTAGAATGAAATGCCAGGTATGTAGTCCACCCCTCAGCGCATTCTTTCTCCAAATCTCTAATCTAGTCCAGCCACACCTCTGAGTCTTAGCTCCAGGCTCCCAGCCAAGAGATGCCGGTCTTTTCCTCCTGGATTGGGAAACCCAACAGGCAAATGTCCCCCATCCCAGGCTGGAGGGGAGCTGTGCTGGAGGTGGGCTCCGCTGGGATGATGGGGGGGTGGCCTACAGCTTCATGCCCACAGCCCTCCCTCTTCTCTCAGGTGAACCACACAGTAGCCCTCAGCACAATCGGGGAGTCCAACTACCATTTCGGGGTAACATACGTGGGGACAAAGCAGCTGAGTCCCACAGAGGTGAGGTTCTTGTCATTTCATTCATTGTGTCATTCTTCTAACGAGCACGTAGCCGAACGCCAGGAGGCTTTGTCAGGGTGAAGCCAGAGCTGTGGAGGGTGCTGTGAGGGGACTGTCTCTCTCCGAGGTGCATTGGAATAGGGGTCCTTCATCCTGAACCCCTGCTCTCTGCCCAATCCTGTGTGGCATGAGGCTTTGAATGCCAAACTAGGCATTTGGACTTTCTCTAGGGGGCACTAGAGAGCCATGGAGAGATTTGAACTGGGGAAGGTCATGGTCAGGTTTATGCTTTAGAAGTGTCTTTCGGGATGGCGTGCAGAGGCTAGGTTAGGGGCGCGGGGGCAAAACTGGGGGCCTGGAAGGAGACCGGGGCAGGATGAGGTGGAGCTAGGAGACTGAATTCGTTAACTGGTTCCATTCAGTAAACGCACTTAGTCAGCAAACCTTCGCTGTGCCTCCATTCTGTGTCCAGCTCTGTGCAGGGGACGCAGCAGTGACGGCCAGTGTGGGGCTCACAGTCTAGTGAAGAGGGGGCAGTCTGCCCCCGGGAGGACCAGTCCAAGGTGGGCGGGGCTGAAATGGAACCCAAAGGCTGTGGGAGCCCAGGGGGGGCCTTCCAACTGAGGCTTTCTGATTCTGAGCTTTTCACCTCGGCCCATCACTTATGCTCTTCTGTACTGCTAGGCCTCTGACCTTTAACCTCTGACCTTACCTTCCCCTCTGCCTCACAGGCATTCCCCGTGTTGGTTGGCGACATGGACAACAGTGGCAGCCTCAATGCTCAGGTCATTCACCAGCTGGGCCCCGGCCTCAGGTCCAAGATGGCCATCCAGGTGAGTGGGAGTCGAGTCACCTGCCCCCCAGCCACCCTGAGCACAGGCTGCCCTCACACGCCCTTCCTCCCCACAGACCCAGCAGTCCAAGTTTGTGAACTGGCAGGTGGACGGGGAGTACCGGGGTTCTGACTTCACAGCAGCCGTCACCCTCGGGAACCCAGACGTCCTGGTGGGTTCAGGTAAGAGGCGGGGCGGGAGGGATCATACATAACCCAGTCCTAGCTTTACCAGGTCCAAGTCCGTCCCCTCCTCTGTGCCTCCTCTCTACCCTCTGAGAGATGAGCACAGGCAGGCGGAGGTTTGCAGCACAGCATCGTGGGGGAGGAAGCAGAGTCAAAGCCCCGCTCTGCGCTGGCCTAATTGCACTGGAACGAAGCTTCCGGCACCGCTGGGCCTCAGTTGTCTTGCCCATAAAATCGGGCTGCCTCACGAGGCCATTGAGTAGCTCATGTAGGTTTATGTGTGTGAAATGCTTCCGAGGGCCAGGCATGTGATCGTGAATCCCGAGGAAATGAGCTGCTGTCATTAACTCGTGGGCCTAGTGGCTTGTGAGGCAAAGAGCAGCTCCCAGGGCGGCAGGCTCCACCTGCAGTTGGGAAGGGGACAGTCTGAGATGTGGAGACGGGCAAGGGAAGTGCCGGGTTGGCCGGGGCAGGAACCATTGGGCTCTGTCTCCGCTTCTAGCTTCTCCGTTGTTTGGGTGTGGGTGTGGGTGGGTGGGTGTTTTGTTGTTAAACGAGGATATTTTTCCCCATTGATTTTTAGGGAGGGGGAACGGGAAAGAGAACAAGAAACATCCGTGTTAGAGAGACACATTGATTGGTTGCCAACAAGGCCGGGGATCGAACCTGCAGCTCTGGGATATGTCCTTGACTGGGAATAGAACCTTCGATCTGAGCGCTGGCGTTCTAACCACTGAACCTCCAGCCGGGCTTTTGTGTGCGTTTGGTTTTTTGTCTCTGGGCGTCTGCCTTTGGTTTCTTTACATTTATCTAGTGGGTATACATTGATCGTGTGCGTGTGTTCTAGGCACAGAGGATAAGATGCTGAAAAAGGAGAGTTAAGTCTGCCTGTGGGAGCTCCCGTCTTAGGGGAGGCACACCCAGGCACAGCGTCCATACAGAAGTGATGGCAGGCGATGGAGGCGAACAGAAAGATTCGGGTCTCAGGAGGGTTGGATGGAGTCCTCAGAGGGCCTCATTACAGAGATAGTATTTGAACAAAGACTGAGGGCAAGCAGGCACAAGGCTTCCAAGCAGCTATGTGGAAAGGGGCTTTTCAGCCAGAGGAAACAGCAAGTGCAAAGGCACTGAGGCAGGACCCTTGCCTGGAACACAGAGGAGGAGAGTGGCTGCCGTGGATGAAGGAGGAGAGTGAGTGTGAGGGTTAGGGGTCCAAGGCTGTGTGAAAGTTTGGCTACCGAAGGCACTTGATAAGACAGGATGTGACTTGGCTTCTACCCTGTTTCCCCGAAAATAAGACAATGTCTTATATTAATTTTTTCTCCCAAAGTTGCACTAGGTCTTATTTTCGGGGATGTCTTATCTTTCCATGCGCTAGGTCTTATTTTCGGGGAAACACGGTAACAGGACCCCTTGGGCTGACAGTGAGGGACAGGTAGGGGCAGTGGGGGGGTGAGAAGCGGCCAAGTCCGGGTGCGCTTTCAATGTGGAGGCGCCGGAGTTTGTAGTGGGTGGGCATGGGAGATAGAAGAGGATCCAGACGACTCCCGAGTTTTGGGCTTGAACAGCTGGAAGGACGGAGTTGGTGATTCCTGCCTCTGATGGGTCATGACACTGGGCTGCGGGGCAGGGAGTCCTGAGGGCTTTTTTGAGGCGGCGCCAGGAGCCTTGGGAGGGCCCGAGCCTCCTGCCTTCTGCCTGCCAGGCTAAGGAGCCTCAGAGGAGGCATCGCCTCTGAGCGTCCAAATGAAGAGAAGCTCCCGGCAGGAGATGGGAGCAGCGGGAAAGGGCGGGGAAGGCCATTCAGGAGCTGGGAAGCTTCCTCCGTGGGGGGAATGCGGGTCCTTGGGCAGGAAGAAACGTTTTCGGTCCCTTCTGACCTCTGATGGCATCACCCCCACTGCAGCTGGGCCGTGTGAGTTTTCTGACACATCCTGGAATCACTGTTCTTTCTACCCTAGGACCTTTACACATGTACACACTTTTTACTGATTTCAGAGAGGAAAGGGAAAAAGAAGCATCCATGATGAGAGAATCATTGATCAGCTGCCTTCTGCACGTCCCCTACTGGGAATTGAGCCCACAACCCGGGCATGTGCCGGGACCTCCTGGTTCATAGGTCAACATTCAACCACCAAGCCACACCGGCCAGGGCTTTTCTCTGGCTTTGCCATGGCTGAGTGGGTCTCTGGGCACACACCACCTCACCGACAGACCTTCTGTGGCTAGAATGTACCTCTGTCTGTGGTGTTGCCTCACCCTGTCCCATAGTCTTTATGCGCTTCCCTTTGAATTGTCTCACTCTTTTTTTTTGAAATATATTTCTACTGATTTCAGAGAGGAAGGGAAAGGGAGAGAGAAATAGAAACACCAGTGAATGATGAGAGAGAATCATGGATCGGCTGCCTCCTGCATGCCCCACACTGGGAATCCAGCCTGCAACCCGGGCATATGCCGTTGGCCGGAATCGAACCCAGGACCTTTCAGTCCACAGGCTGACGCTCTAGCCACTGAGCCAAACCAGCTAGGGCTGTCTCACTCTTTATTGCCTGTCTGTCTCCTATGCTAGGATGTCAGGAACTTGCCTGCTGTGTGCCGGCACCGGGGACGGTGCTGGGGCCAGAACAGGTGCCCTGGAAACGCTGAGCAGAGGAGTGAGCGGCGTGATGGCAGGTCCCATCCGTTCCCTCCGCCTCTGTCAAGCCCTGAGCACGCCGCGTGCATCTTCCCCGCGGTCAGTTCCAGGCCTGGGAGCTCCCGGGTCCTCTGAACGGCCCGTGGGGTCGGTGCTGCCGCCGTCCCCATCTCTCTGAGGCCCAGAGAGGGGGCGGTTCCCAGAGGACGCAGCAGGTCGGACTCCAGAGTCCATGCTCTTCCTCTGGTACCAGCTCCTCCTCCCCCCGCACACCCTCCCAACACTGGCCTCCCAGCCCGTCCCCTCCCCTCCCCCTCAGCTAATAAAAACAGGACCTACTTTCTGGTCCAGGTCGCTGCTGAGCACAGGCTTGGGCCGAGCCTCAGTTTCCTCATTTGACCGCCTCTCACTGAAGGAGAGCTGGAGCACATCTTCAGCGCTAAGCTCCGGCTAGGGGTGTGGGCAGGGCTCGCTCTGTGTCTCAGTGCCACCCCACAACGGGCGGAGGGCAGAGGTGTCTTGTTTTTTGGGGTGTTTGTTTTTATGGCCCCCATTTCACTGATGAGAAAATGGGCCTGAGTGAAATCGAATTGCCTGGACTCCGAGGAGCTGGGACGTGAATCACGGCCTCATTCAGGGGCCGGGGTTCTTACCTGGTTCCCTCCCCAGGGCCTCGGCTCCTCAGGAGCTTCTGTGTCATGCGAAGCACCTAGTGTGTGGGAGCAACAGGGGCTGAGACACACACGCCCCCTCCCCCCTGCCCTCGCAGGGCCCTGGGCCAGAGGGAGAGACATTGGCCTTTAAGCAGATGATCACAGTGGCTGCTGCTGTTGGAGAATCCTGCTCAGGGAAGCTGAGGTCGCTGCGAGAACTTGGGACAGGCGCCAGCTGTCTCACCTGGAGGGACAGACCGCTCCCCTGAACGGCCCTACCTGTCCGAGCGAGGGGGGAGGGGTAGTGCTCGGGAGCGGGCACTGCGTGTGGGGGCAGGCGGTGCAGAAAGAAGTCCTGTCCGGCGGCCCCGCCGAGAACCACCTTCCTTCAGGTCCTGCTCCAGGGGCTTCCCCGGGAGTCCTGGCGTGGCCGCCGCTCAGCCGGGCCAAGGCCGGGGGTGGGAGCCTGCACCTGCCCCTGCCCAGCAGGTTTGGGAGGTGGATCAGGAGACGGGACTTCTCTCCCAGCTTGGCAGCTCTGCCCTTGCCAGAGGCCTGCTCTCTGGTCTCACAAACCCGACCCACTTTCTCTCGCGGGTTGTGGACTCGCTGGGTTCCTCATGGCTGCTGTAGGCCCTGCAGAATGCATCGCGTCCAGGTGAGCTGCTGGTCTCAGCAAAGCCCTGGCTCGGCGAGCTCACGTGCCGGGGGGGGGGGGGTGCGGGGGGGGGGCCTGGCTGAGCGGGTGAGGAGAGAGAGGGGAAGGAGTGAGATGTTGGAGGAGGTGAATCCTGCCCACGGAGCTGTGCGGCTCCGGGAGGAAGAGCGCCCTGAGCCCCATCGGCCTCGGGCCAGGGGCCAGGATGTGCGCTTGGGGAGCAGAGATGGGGGTGCGGCATGGGAACGGCCAGGTCCCGCGGGTACGTGGGGACGGAGCGAGACGTCAGTGAGACCCCAGGATTGGCGTTCCCGTGATGGCAGGAGTGGTGGGAGCAGGGACCGGAGTGGGATGAGCGCCAGCCTAGTGCACATGTGCCCGGCAGCCACGTGTGCCCGGCTGTGTGAGGGAGGAAAGCGGCCGTTTGGAAGGTGGGGCCGAGCCACGTGGGGAGCCGCACAGGCTCTGAGCAGGGGAGGACGGGGTGGAGTTGGTGCTTTAGCAGGACCCCTCTGTGAGTTGCTGGGAGAGGGTGGGGCTCAGGCAGGCCGGGGAGGAGGGTGGAGCCGGGCATCAAGGGACAAGGCAGACCTAGGAGATGGGAGGAGGGAGAGCTGGAGAGCGGTTCAGGGGTCACCAGCCCTCAGTCCCAGCAGTTGGCGGACCTGAGAGGCCAGTGAGTTTTAGGCCCCTCTGTTTCTCAGGGCCACAGGAGGGGGGTGTCCAGCCCGTGGGCCATATACAGCCCAAGAATCATTTGGTCTGGCCCTGCCAGGGCATTAGGGGTGAGTTCACTGTTTAACCAAATATAGCAGGCTAATTATTTTTAAATACCTTTTTGTTGATTTCAGAGAGGGAAAGGGAGAAACCTCAGTGATAAGAGAAAATCATTGATGGGCTGCCTCCTGCACACCCCCTCTCAGGACTGAGGCCCCAAATTGGGCATGTGCCCTGGCCAGGAATCAAACTGACCTCCTGATTTATAGGTCAGTGCTCAACCACTGAGCCACCCTGGCTGGGCGGGCACCAGGCTAAATTTTAAGCTGATAATTTTTTAAAATATATTTTATTGATTTTTTTACAGAGAGGAAGGGAGAGAGAGCGAGAGAGCTAGAAACGTCAATGAGAGAGAAACATTGACCAGCTGCCTCTTGCACACCCCCTACAGGGGATGTGCCCACAACCAATGTACATGCCCTTGACCGGAATCGAACCTGGGACCTTTCAGTCCGCAGACCGACGCTCTACCACTGAGCCAAACCGGTATCAGCTAAGCTGATAATTTTATGTGATCTGAGAATGATGTTATAAATATCCAATGGCCCTTGGCACTAAAAGGTTCTCCATCCCTGATCTAGCCAGTCACTTTCATTCTGTTGGCCTTAGTTTCCCTCTGAGTAAGGATGTTCCCGGCCAGAGGTGTGCTGGTAATGTTAATTCCGGCTCTGGGCTGATTGTATCATCTGCTTGTTGTGAGAAGTGCACACAGTGGCTCAGTGAGCCCGGCCATGACCCCAGCCTCCCCAGAAGCCACTACCTGGGGCCTGGCCATGGACCGTTGGCTTCCCTTAGCCCAGTGGCTTGCGAGCCGTGGTTTGTCGCTCTGTTGACTAATGAGTTTGTCGACCACTGACCTAGACTCTCCATTCCAATAACAACAGGCTGTTGTTCCTTGTGATTAAGGCCCTATTCCAGTGGTCGGCAAACTCAGTCAACAGAGCCGCAGTTTCCTACCACTGCCTTAGCCCCACTGGCAGCCCCTTCCCAAACGTGCCCACTCACTGATCGTGGGCCCCCCTCATTTCTGCCCCGTTCCCATGCCAGTTGGAGCCTGTGTATCTGATTGACTTTCTTGGAAAAGCAGCATCATGCTCTGTCCTGTCCCTGCTTTCCCCTACGGCGTCTTCCTGTTTCCTGTGGGGTTACATGACTTCACGGCCTGTCTCTGCTCAGTCTCGGTGGGTTTCTCTGCAGAGACTCTTCCATCCCTCTGCCCTCTGCTCCCTGCCTCTGTGGTGTCTTGTCTGTTTCCCTGTCTCCCCTGGTTCTTCCCCTCCCATAAGATCACGTGTGTGGGGCTGCTCTAAAGACGGGCGTGAATGAGTCTCGGCCCGTGGCGTCAGGAACGCAGTCCAGCGATGGAGAGCCATCTGCTGGCAAACACTATGGGGGCTTCTGGGGTCCCCGCGTGGAGGGGCAGAGGGTCAGTCTAGCGAGCACTGGGCGCGATCTATGCTGTGGCCGCACCCACTCCTTTAGGCGCTTTACTGAGAAGTGACGCCATCGCCTGCGGGTACAGCTGCGTGGTGGGCTGCAGTGCCATTGGCACCCGAGGTGTGCCCTCACTGACCCTCCGCTCCTGCAGTCCCGGCAGCAGTGTTCTCACACATCTCGTGGCCATGGCCGAGGACTTCACTCCCTCGGCCTCTCCTGCAAATGGTGGCGATTGCATGCGGCCATACGGGGTTGTGCAGACCAGTGAGTCCCACGGGGGCTGGGAGGCCGGCCTCACTCGGCCTGTGAGCTCCAGGGAGCAGCAGGTGGGGGGCTGGGGGCGGGCCCTGAGCCTCCGGCAGGGGCCTGCTTTCCAGGCCCCGGGAGCAGGAGTCCGGCCAGCCCCGGGCTGGGCCGCCCCGGCGACACCTGCTGCCTCCCACAGGCATCCTCGTGGCCCACTACCTCCAGAGCATCACGCCGTGCCTGGCGCTGGGCGGAGAGCTGGTCTACCACCGGCGGCCTGGGGAGGAGGGCACCGTCATGTCTCTAGCCGGGAAGTACACTTGTGAGTCTGGGCCCGAGGGGGGGAGTGGGGCTGAGGGAGGGGTCCTGGGTTCTCGTGTCTCCTTGGTAACCTACCCCACCCCACACGCTCTCTCACAGTGAACAACTGGTTGGCGACAGTGACGTTGGGCCAGGCGGGCATGCACGCAACGTACTACCACAAAGCCAGTGACCAGGTGAACTGGGCCGGGCCGCCAGGGGCTGGTGTGCCGGGGAGTCCGGTCTGGGGGGCTGACCCTGTTGCCCTGGCCCCTCCAGCTGCAGGTCGGCGTGGAGTTTGAGGCCAGCACAAGGATGCAGGACACGAGTGTCTCCTTCGGGTACCAGCTGGACTTGCCCAAGGCCAACCTCCTCTTCAAAGGTACAGGCCTCAGTTTTCCCACGTGAAAGCAAGGCGAGAGGTGGCAGCTCTGAGTGGGTGTAGGCTAAGGAGATGCTGAAGGGCATCATGCCGGGACTGTTGAGGGCCTCCAAATCACCTGGGCCTAAGCTTTGTCCCTACTACATTCATTCCCCCCAAGCCCCCTCCCCAACCAGCACCCCTCCCCCATCTCTGCCCTTTTTCCGGAAGTGGGAGGCAGCTGGAGCACATCCGGCCACCCCGCTCTTCACAGCGAGGCTGCTGGAGGCTGTAGTCCCTGGCAGACCGGACCCCTCCAGTGCCCGCCTCGGCCCGGTGTCGGGGGTTAAGTCTCTTGGGCCTCAGCCGTGCTGGGTGGAGGGTATGAAGACACCCCGAAGGCCGCTGCTGCCGGCAGAGACGAGGCCCAGGGGTTGCTGCGCCTCTAGCCTCCCAGCCCTTGCTCTTGCAGAAGCTGGGCTGGGGTCCCCGTGAAGCCAGTGAGCCCCCCACCCACCCACCCACGGGGCACACTGGCAGGTGCACATCACCAGCTCTAGTGAGCAAGCCTGGGATGGGCAGTGTGTTTTTTTAAAAAAAAATAAATAATAAATATATTTTTTATTTCAGAGAGGAAGGGAGAGATAGAAACAATAATGAGAGAGAATCATTAATCAGCTGCCTCCTGCGCACCCCCACTGGGGATTGAGCCCGCAACCTGGGCATGTGCCCCGACGAGGAATCAAACCCGTGACCTCGGGTCAGCGCTCAACCGCTGAGCTACACCTGGCTGGGCCCGTTCAGCCTTCATTCAGCGGACACAGCGCCCGCTGTGCCCGAGCTGTGCCCAGGGCGCTGGGACGGCCTGCCCTCGGGTCACACGGGGAGAACAGACCCGTCCGCCAGAGCGCGGACCTGGTGTGGACGGGACTGAATAGGGGAGCCCAGGGGGTGGCAGGGGGCTTCCTTCTAGGCTGACGCACTTGGGGCGCAGGAAGAGGTTTCCGGGAACAGCGAGGTCCCAGGTCTGAAGCCCGCAGTGCGGGGTCTGGTGAGGCCTGGAGCCCCAGAGACCCTGGGAGGCCGGCACGGGCTCTCAGCGCGCTGTCTGCCCACAGGCTCCGTGGACAGCAACTGGATCGTGGGCGCCACGCTGGAGAAGAAGCTGCCGCCCCTGCCCCTGACGCTGGCCCTCGGGGCCTTCCTGAATCACCGCAAGAACAAGTTCCAGTGCGGCTTTGGCCTCACCATCGGCTGAGCCCCTCCTGGCTCCTGGCTCCTGCCTCCCACTCCCTCCCTCCTTAGATTCCCTGCTCCTCCCCGACAGGGGGGAGACCTACGCGCCCCTCCCTCTCCCTTCCCTCCCTCCTTGGTGTCAGGGGGGCCGCGGAAAGGAGGGGGCCATCACCCCAGCAGCTGAGGGGGGAATTCTAGAACCACGGGCGCTTCAGGATTCGGAGCACGGGGGGCTGCGTGCCCTGTGGACCTGGGGCTCAGGAGAGGTTCTGGAATCGAGGGGTACGCCAGGCTCTGAGCACCAGGGGCAGAGGCTGCCAGACAACCTCAGGGAGGTGTTGGGGCATCACCACCACCACCCCCAAAGATCTCGGGGCCCCGCCCCGAGGGGGCAGCAAGAAGAGGAGCTTCCCCATCCCAGGTCCGCCCCACCCACTTTCCCATCCACTCCTCGGTATAAATCATGTTTATAAGTTATGGAAGAACTGGGACATTTTACAGAAAAAAAGCAAAAAACAAAAAATATACGTGAGGAAAAAAAAAAAATGGGAGACCTGCCTTTCCTGCCTCTCCACCCCTGTTCACTCCATCCGGCCTGCTCTTCCTATGGTGGCCACAGGGGGGCGCCACGGGGCTGGGTATGGAAGGATGACCCAGAAAGGGAGTGGGTCCTGGCTAACGGGAGCCTGGGGAAGGGCCTGGCCCAGGTCACAGCCTCCTGGGGCATCACAGGCCTCCGGAGGGTGTAGTCTGGCCACTGGCTCCTGCTTGGCCGGGCCAGAGGCTGGCGGGGGACTTGGCCTTCGGAGGTGAAGCAACAAGAGTGGTACTGTCGTGTCAGGGTGAGGCTGAGAGCTGGAGCTGGAGGGGGGGCTTTCCAGATTCTGAAAAGGGCAGACGGGGCTTTCTGCTGCGGAGGGAGAGGCTTCCTGAAGAATGCAGGCACCTGGAAACACTTCAGAATCTCTGACAAAGAACAAAAGAAACTGCACTTCAAAATGGTAAAAATATCTGTGCTTTAAAGGTCACCAAGAAAAAGAACCCATCCAGCGGGAGAAATATTTGCAAATCTAATACACGATAAGGATGGTGACGGGGAAAACGGGGAGAAGGGCAGGAGTTTGGGGTTGAGGGGGGGCGGTTGGGTCGCCTGTGTCTCTGGTATCTGATGGGGAGATCAGTTGGCCCACCTAGGGCTCCAGTAAACACCCCTGACTCCTAAGGGAACTGGAAACCCTGTCTGCCCCCACACACCTAGGGTTTGGGGAGGGGGGTCGCTGAGCGGAATTGGACCCTTACTGCCTGGAAATCCGCAACACGCATCCCCTGTCCACTCCGAGGCCCCCTTCCTGACCCCGTGGAATCCAGTTCTCCCTGTGTGGCCTCACCATCTGTCTTAACTCTGAAATAACAGCTGCTGGGGAGTGAGTGCTGGGGCCCGCGGCCCATGGCAGCCGTGAGGTTAGGATAAGACCGGCTGTGTGCTCGGTGCTCGGCACTTCACACGGAGTGCGGGGGTGCTCAACGTCTCGGCCGTTTCCTTATTATACTGACGAGATGCTGTAGGAACTGAACTAAAGTTTCTATCAACTAGCCCCGGGTAAAGCGCTTTGTTAAACATTCTGTCGCAGTTCCAAGGACCGTCTGTTGACGAGGTTACATGAGGACGTATGTAGCTTCTTGCGTCACTGACAGATGGTGTAAGTGCAGTTGTTCCCCGTTATGTGGACCAGAAACTGGGTGTTCAGAGAGGCTTGGTCATTTGCCCAAGGTCGCACACAGCTGGCGGGACAGTTTGGTTCCAGTGTCTCCCGCCCTAACGGCAGCATGAAAGCTCCAGGCCGGTGGAGGCATGGCATTCCGGCGGCTGGGATCCACAGTGCCTGTGCTGGACTCAATGGACTCATCTGTGCCCAAGGTCACGGCCAGAGGGAGTTCGGCTAGGACCCAGGTTCCATTCTCAGCCGAGGCTTTCAGCAGGGGCACCGCATGTCCCCAGCCCTCCCGTCTCACTTCTGCCACCAGCTCTCCTCCCTCCGCCCCGGAGTCCAAGCCCCAGCCCCCTCCCCAAACTTTATTCACCAGCGGTGCCAGCTCCTTCCCCTTGCGTGCCCCGCCCCACAGAATTGAGGGCGCCCGAGTTTCTGGGTGAGATGTCACCTCCCCTCCTGGGGGCTGGGGGCGTCCCAGAGCCTCCAAGCCCCACCTCCTCCCCCTCCTCGCCGTGTGGAGGGGAGAACAGCCCACCTCGTGACCAGGGGCTGGCCCAGCTGCCCCAGCCTGGAGGAGTGGGCGGGGCAGGGGAGCCCTATAATTGGAGGAGTCTGGGATCCCTGGATCCTACTCAGCCAGAGCGGAGGAGAAGGACCGGGTGCTCAGCAGTCGGTGAGGAGCAGAATTGGGGGCACAGAGACCAGCTCAGGGCCTCTCTGGGAACAAGCTGGGGAGGGGGAGGTGACCGTCCTGTCTGAGCCAGAAAAAGCAGGATCTGGGGATGAGTCTGGAGGCGGGGGGCTGGACGGGGATGGGGTGGGGGTGGGGCATCCCAAATCGTCCAGAAGGGCCAGAAGGTGGGGTGGGGGGTGAGGGTGGGGGTGGGGGAGAGCATCTACCTGTGGAAAAACCAGAGGAGCCATCGAAAGAGCCCACAAATTGTCACCCATTTATTGAGCACCTACTGGGTGTCCCCTTCATCCTCAGACTTCCGCTCAGGGTGGTGGCAGGAAGAGCACTGGCTGAAGGAAGACTTTTAAATGATTACCTTCGCTAATATGGCGCTTAGGCGTGGAGATGGAGTTTAGAATGTGAAGGGAGAGCAAGGAATGCGAGCCTGGATTTAGAATGCCCCGTTGGGCTCACATGGAGCTGGGGAGGGAGGGGGGATTTGAACCCTGGGAGAGGAGGACGGAATTTTGGTCGGAGTGGCCGGGGGATGAGGAGATAGGAGAAGACAATGAGGACCTCAGACAATAGTACACGTTTGTGATGGGATTAGGAAGATGCGGGTCTGGGGTTCAGAGAGGCCTAAAGTCCAAGACCCAGTGGGTGGGGCTCTAAGTGGGAGGTGCCCCCACTGGCCATTGATTGACAGTTTCTCCGTCCCCCAGACTGAAGGCACCGAAGATGAAGGTCCTGTGGGCTGTGTTGGTGGTCACACTCCTGGCAGGTATGGGATGGTACTTGCTCAGGGTCCCTGCCCCTGTCCCCTCCCTTCTATCCCTGTCCCTTCTGCTGGTCTCTTGAGAGAAGGCCCAAGTCTGAGCCCTCTTCTGAGCCCTCTTCTGACATCCGCTGGCTCTGAGCAGCTGTTACTCTCTCAGGGCCCGTCTGAGCCCTCTTCTGACATCGCTGGCTCTGAGCAGCTGTTACTCTCTCAGGGCCTCGACTGTTCCCATCCGTACAATGGGAGCTCTAACAGCTTCTAACGCATGGTTGTCAGGCGGATAGTGAGGGCCACATCCATGTCCGCTGTGATTTCTCTCCATCACCCCGCACGGAGCACACGCGTGCAGACACTCAGTGAATGCTTGTCCACGGAGGAAACAGACCCGCCGTCCTTCCACCCCCTCCCCTGCCCATCCGTGCTCTAAAGCAGCACAAGGGCATTTGTGAAGCACCTACTGTGTGCGTGAGGAGGGCAGGGGACTTTGACGGCCATGCACCTGCTCCGCGCAGGATGCCAGGCGGAAGTGGAGGAGGTTGCCAGGCCAACCCCGGAGCCAGAGCTGAGGCAGACCAACCTGCCGTGGGAGCAGGCGCTGGGCCGCTTCTGGGACTACCTGCGCTGGGTGCAGACGCTGTCTAACAAGATGCAGGAGGAGCTGCTCAACACCCAGGTCTCCCAGGAACTGTCGTGAGTGTCCCGCCCCCGCCCCGCCCTCCTGGCGGGCAGCTCCCGCGGTGGGGGCGGGGGGGGGGGTCTGCTCATTGCTTGCTTCCGCTTGCCATTTTGAACTCTCGGCCGAGGGCTCTCTGATCCTCCTCATCTCTTCCTGTCCCTGATGTTCCCTCCTGCCACCCAACATCATTCTAGCCCGTCTGCTCCTCTCTGCTCCTGGCTGTCTCTGTCCCCTCCTCTTGGCCTCTCCCTCTTTTGGGTCTCTCTGTCTCTGTCTCTGACTCTGTCTCTGCCCCCTTCTGCCCTCCCCCACCCCCCTTTCCCCTTCTCCTCTCCGCACACACCCCCTGGCGCCCTCTCCACCTGCAGGTTGCTGATGGAGGAGACGATGAGGGAGGTGAAGGCCTACAAGAAGGATCTGGAGACGCAGCTGGGCCCCATGACCCAGGAGACGCACGCCCGCCTGTCCAAGGAGCTGCAGGCGGCGCAGGCCCGCCTGGAGACGGACATGCAGGACGTGCACAACCGCCTGACCCAGTACCGCAACGAGGTGAAGACCATGGTGGGTCAGAACTCCGACGAGCTGCGGAGCCGCCTGACCTCCCAGCTGCGCAAGCTGCGCAAGCGGCTGCTCCGCGACGCCGAGGACCTGCAGAAGCGCCTGGCGCTCTACCGGGCCGGGGCGCGCGAGGGCGCGGAGCGCGGGGTGGGCGTCCTCCGCGAGCACCTCCTGCCGCTGCAGCAGCGCGCCTTCACCGTGGGCCAGCCGCTGCAGGAGCGGGTGGAGGCCTGGAGCCAGCGGATGCGCGAAAAGCTGAATGCGATGGGCACCCGCGCCCGCGCCCGCTTCGACGACATGAACGACCAGATGGAGGGGCTGCAGGCCAAGATGGAGGAGCAGGCCAACCAGATGCGCCTGCAGGCCGAGGTCTTCCAGGCCCGCCTCAAGGGCTGGTTCGAGCCGCTGGTGCAAGACATGCAGCGCCAGTGGGCCGGGCTGGTGGAGAAGGTGCAGTCGGCCCTGGGCGCCAGCCCCACGGCGCTGCCCGTCGAGAATCACTGAGCGCCGGCCGCGCGCCCTGTGGGCCCCATGCCCCTCTCCCAGCCCGCGGGGGCCCCGTCCCTGCCCCCTCCGCCCCCCTGGGGGGCCCTGGCTTAATAAAGGCTCACAAGCGTCACAGCATCTGAGTGATTTCTTACAGCCCCGGCCACACACGGTCCTGTCCCCTCCGGATGTGTCCATCCCTGTCTTTGTCTCCGCTTTGGCTCTGTCTCTGCGTCCTCCTGTGCCTCTCTGGGGTTTTCCCCTTCCTGTCTCTGCCAACCTCTCTCTCTCTCTCTCCTCGGCCCCTTTCCATTCTGTCCCTGAGACTTGGTTCTGGAACAAGCCCTCCCCTGAGCCCAGGTCTGCCCAGCCTCCTCACACCTGCTTCCTAGAGCTGCCGGGACTCAGGAGACCTGAGACCACTGCCACTATTAATAAGGTGACCAGACGCCCCTCTTTTGGCGGGACAGTCCCGATCGGGACTTTTTAAAAACGCCTCGGGACGCGGGTCAAATTGTTTTAAAAAAAAATCAGGATGTCTGCCGAAACCGGTTTGGCCCAGTGGATAGAGTGTCGGTCTGCAGACTGAGGGGGTCCCAGGTTCAATTCCGGTCAGGGGCATGTACATTGTCTGTGGGCACATCCCCGGTAGGGGGTGTGCAGGAGGCAGCTGGTTGATGTTTCTCTCTCATTGATGTTTCTGGCTTTCTATCCCTCTCCCTTCCTCTCTGTAAAAAAAATCAATAAAATATATTTTAAAAAGAAAAGAAATAAAGAAATCCTCTTAAAAAAATAAATAAAATCGGGACGTCTGGTCACCTTACTATTAAGCCATCTTTACCCCCCTCATTGTCTCTCCCCTTTCTCCAGCCAGCCTCACCTGGTTCTGCCTCCTGGCCCCTCCTGGCCCCTCCTGGCCCCATTTTCCAGCTTCCTGTGTCTCTCCGCCTCTATTTTCTCTCCCACCTGTTTCTCTTGCCCCAGCCCAGCTCCTCCCATCCCCATCATCCCCCATGAGGCTCTGTCTTCCGCCATTCTGTTTCACTCCAGCCCTCCGCTCCTCTCCTTCCCTCTGGTTCACGAGTCCCTCACTCTGAGCTGTGCTTCTTGTCCCCAGCCCTCATCTCATTCCTTCCCTCCTGGCCGCGGGGTCCTGGCTGGAGGGAGGAGGGAGGGGACCCCGGGAGGGTCTGCACAGCCCGTGGCCCCGGGGCTGGAGGTGAGCTGGAGCCGTGAGTGCTCTCCTCTCCCACGCCCGGCTCCAGAGCCGGAGCCGGCTCCAGCACAGAGGCCAGGCCAGGGCCTGAGCGTGTGTTCACGGCGGGCCCGCCTGTCCCTCACCCAGGGCTGCTGGAGGAGGGGAAGGGGCAGTGGGCTTGAAGGCGCAGTGAGGGGCTGAATGTGCTGAGGGCCAAACCCTCTCGGAGCCTCCGTGTCCCCAGGTGGCAATGGGGGAGGACACGTCAGTCTCCCGTCGGAAGAGAGGAATTTTGAGTTCCCATGCATGAACACACCTGAGCAGGGAGGGTTCCCACTCACTGCAGCCCCAGGCAGTTCGAGGAGGTGGGACAGCCCAGCCAGTGTGGCTCAGTGAGTGTCCACCCAGGAAATGAGAGGTCCTGAATCCATTCCTGATCAGGGCGGGCTCCATCACTGGTGGGGGGCAGCTGATATGTTCCTGTCTCTATCCCTCTCCCTCCCTCTCTAAAATCAATAAAAACTAACCCCTAGCCAGTTTGGCTCAGCAGATAGAGCGTCGGCCCGCGGACTGAAGGGTCCCGGGTTCCATTCCCCTCAAAGGCACATGCCCAGGTTGTGGTCTCAATCCCCAGTAGGGGGTGTGCAGGAGGCAGTCGATCAATGATTCTCTCTCATTGATGTTTCTATTTCTCCCTTTCCGAAATCAATAATATATATATATATATATATATATATATACACACATATATATATATATATATCTAATTTAAAAATCAATTAAAAAATTTAAAAACAAGGTGGGACAAGGGCTGGCAAAGGGTGCTGCGGGCACTGAGCGGGGGGCTGACCCCAGCGAGGATCTGGAGAGACAGCTTGGAGTCTGGGAAGGGGGGGGGGGGTCAAAGAGCACCCCACACTCAGCCCCTCACTGCGCCTTTGTTTTTAAATGTATTTTATTGATCTTATACAGAGAAGAAGGGAGAGAGATAGAGAGCCAGAAACATCGATGAGAGAGGATCATCCATCAGCCTCCTCCTGCACACCCCCCACTGGGGATATGCCCGCAACCAAGGCACATGCCCTTGACCAGAATCGAACCAGGGACCCTTCAGTTCCCAAGCCAACGCTCTATCCACTGATCTCGGCAAATAATTTTTGGTATTTTTAAAAATATATATTTTATTGATTTTGTGCAAAGAAGAAGGGAGAGAGAGAGCTAAAAATATCGATGAGAGAGAGTCATCGATCAGTTGCCTCTTGCACACCCCCTACTGGGGATGTGCCCGCAACCAAGGTACATGCCCTTGACCGGAATCGAACCTGGGTCTCTTCAGTCCCCAAGCCGACGCTCTATCCATTGAGCCAAACCGGTTTCGGCTCACTGCGCCTTTGAATGCTCTTGGCTGAGCCTCAGTTTCCCCACTGTAAGCGGATGTCCCTATAGTCGGGGTGAGGAGGAGACTGAAGACGCAGAGCTTTCTCTCGCGGGGCTGGACCGGAGGGCAGGCAGCGGGTGGGTGTCCGGGGACGCTGGCCCATGAGGAAAGCAGGGGCCGGGAGACGGCTCGGCGGGGGCTGACAGGCGGGAAGCTGCTGAGCTGGCCAGAGGCGTGTTGCAATCTTGCCAGGATCCGGCTCTGCGTCCCTTTCACAACCATCCCCCTCACCGGCCCCTCCGGGCTGACACGTGGTTGTGGGGGCACAAGGCCAGCCAACCTAGAGTCTGAGGCCCGGGGCCACCCTCCCCTGAGCTGCCAGGGGTCAAAGGCGGCTGAGAAGGGAGGCAGCACTGGACTCCAGCCTTGGAGGGGCAGGTGTAGAGCTGGGGTGGGGGCTGGGGGCAGCGGGGCTTGGGCCAGGAGGGCCCTCGAGGGTGAAAAAGAGCAGTGGAGTGTTTCCAGGGGCCCCTGGGAGGCCTGGCGCTGGCACCGCCAAGTGTGGCGCTGGCGGGGTGATGGAGGCCGGGGAGCCTGGTGGAGGGGCTGCCAGTTAGAGACTGAGCAGATCCCGCCCCAAGAGCGGGGGGGGGGGGGGGGGGAGGGGGGTTGGGGACTGTGGAGTTAGGACCCCAGGGAGGCCTGAGCTGTGTCAGATGCCAGGCGATGGGGAGCTTGAAGGGCTGGTGCAGTGATTCCCTCACGCCCCCCCAGGGGAGGCGATTTGCTTTTTTAGGGGGGCGATTTGAGAACGAGTTCTTAACAGTGAGCTCTTCGCATTGCTTATGGTGTGAGGGGCCTCGGGTATGGGTGTGTAAGTATCCATCGTGACATATTTATGCAGCTCAGTTCTCTGTTATATGTTTTGAAACTTTACTTGCTATTTTTTCATATCCCTTCATATCATTATTATTTTTTTAAACAATTTCTTCCTGATGTCTTCCTCAGTCCTTCAACTGTCCTTTCGTTCTTTCATTTTTCTCTTTCCATGGATGCCACGTTCTTGGAAGCTTGTTTAGACCAAGTTCACGGCCTTTTAGGCTCCCTCCCCGGGAACAGGAGCTCACTTTTATTTATTTTTTTAAATATATATTTTATTGATTTCTTACAGAGAGGAAGAGAGAGGGATAGAGTGTTAGAAACATCGAGGAGAGCGAATCATCGACCAGCTGCCTCCTGCACACCCCCGACTGGGGATGTGCCCGCAACCAAGGTACATGCCCTTGACTGGAATCGAACCCGGGACCTTTTAGTCTGCAGGCCGATGCTCTATCCACTGAGCCAAACCGGTTTCGGCAGGAGTTCACTTTTTGAATAATAAGAAGTATATGGAAAGATGGTTTTGCTTATATATATATACACCAGAATACTGAACTTCATAAAGTAAAAATGTTTCATGCTAAGAAAAAAAAAAGAAGAAAAAGGATAAGTCACAGGGGGCATCAGGGTCTTAGGGTGCGTAAGTGGGGTATGGCCAAAGAAAGGCTGGGAGCCACCGGGCTAGTGTGAATGGAGGGGGCGGGGTGGACCCCACAGACATAGAGCAAGAGTTGTTTGAGCTGAAGAGGCTCAGAAGTGGGAGGCGATGGGAGGGAGAGCGGCCGGGGTGAGTGGGGTGACTCAGTAGCATTTCTGGGAGGCCCCCTGAGGCTGGGAGGCGGGTGAAGCAGGAGGGGAGGGGCCGGAAGCCCCTGAGGTCCCCACACTCAGGGAGATCTGGAGGGAAGGGTCGTGCGCAGCGGGAGGCTTCGGGCTGAGGGACTTGCCCGTGTCCCACCCGGCGCCCATCCCCACCAGCCAGGGGTGCACGGGATGTACAGGAGAAGGTGTTGGCACAGGGGGGCGGGCTCCAGGGGAGGCCCAGGGGGAGGGAGAGGAGCTGCCCCGCCCACTCCCCCGGACCATAAGGCCAGGCCAGCCTGGGACTTGCTACTCTCGCTGCCCATCAACCTCATCAGGTTGGTGCTCGGTGCCCCAGAGGGACCCTCCACACGCCAAAGGCACCAGGAAAGGGGGGGAGGACCTGGGGGGAGGGAGAGGGGCGCCACTGATCACCCACCTCTCCCTCCAGAGTGCCCTCCAGCCCAGCCATGAAGCTCCTCCTGTCGCTCTCGGTCCTGGCGGTGGCTCTGCTGATGGTTTTGGAAGGTAAAAGTGGGAGAATCCGGGGCTTGGGATCAGGATTGGGGAGCCTAAAGCTGCCAATGGCTTGGGATCCAGGATTAGAGGACCCTTGAGAGCTCTGGGGCCCCTCCGGAGCCCTGGTTCCCCAACTGCCCACGGATCACCCCCACTACCACCCGGCCAGGTGGGTCCTGGGGGTCCTCTCAGCAGGCGGCCGTCCTCCGCAGCTCGAACGCCAGCTGGTCCCTCCAGGACCCTCCCCGCCCATCCTAACCCCACGATCCCCAAGAATCACACCCAAGGGTCTCTCTTTCCGTCCCTGGAAGCGCACCCTCTCCCCTGCAGGCCCAGCTCCGGCCCAGGCCAACGACTCGAGCATCCAGGAAGACCTGAAGACGTTTGGGGGGATGGTGAAGGCGAAGGTCGAAGAAGCCCTCAACAAAATAAAAAAAATACAAGCCTGGTGAGGACCCCTTCCCGGGGGCGGGCGGGCGGAGGGGGGCGGACAGGGGTGGGGGGGATCCATGAACAGACTGGGAAAAGCGACGAGATCCCTGCGGTCACACAGCTGGACCTCAGGGCGCTCAGACATGGGAGCCAGGTTTCCTGACTCTCCCAGCCAGCCGGACTGGAGAGAGGGTGCTGGGTGGTGGTGAAGGATCCAAGCTTGGGGGATTGGACGGATCTGGGACCGCAGGTTGGCAGAGACTCACTGTGTGAGCACAAGCCTCAGTTTTCTCATCTGTAAAATGGGTGGTTCTGAGGGTTAGGCCACGGGAGCCCCCACAGAGCGCCTGGCACATTGTAAATGCCCAACACAGCGTTTTGGTGAGAATCACTTATTCCTGAACAAATGTTTGTTGAGCACCAGCTAAGCGCCAGGAACTATTCCAGCCTGGGGAGTAATAGAGAGCAATGAGGCAAAGGCCCAGCCCTCGGAGCTCTGAGGGCTGGGGAACAAACACGAAATTGGTGAATTCCCAGAATCTGCACAGACAAGGCCAGCACTGAGGACCTAAACAGGGTGTGTGTAAACAATCAAAGGCTGGGAGGGGCTTTTGCCAACTTGGGGGCTGGGTCTTCTCGGAAGAGAGAACACTTTCAGTTGAGGTCCGGCCCCTGGTTGGGTAGCTCCTCCGGGGATGCCGAGGTTGGGGGTTCGAGCCCGGGTCAGGACACATGCAAGAATCAAGAGACGGCAGGCCCTGAAAGCCAGGCCGAGGCTAAGTGCTCTGACTTTAAAGAGCTCTGGTGCATTTGGGAAACTGAGGCACAGAAATTGGGCCACTCAGCCCAGGGCTCTTCTTCATCCCCGGGGGGTGGGGGGGAGAAGAGCGGGATTTGGACATCCCAGGAGGCAAGACACAGTGACATCAACCCCGCTCCCCTCTCCCCACCCCCCTCCACCCCCACCCCACCCCCACCCGTCTCTCCCTTCAGGTCCTGGATTAAGGAACATTTCGACACAGCAAAGACTGTAGCCAAGACCAGTTTGGCTCAATGGTTTGGGGACTGAAGGGTCCCGGGTTCGATTCCGGTCAAGGGCATGTACCTTGGTTGCGGGCACATCCCCAGTAGGGGGTGTGCAAGAGGCAACTGATCGATGACTCTTTCTCATCGATGTTTCTAACTCTCTATCTCTCTCCCTTCCTCTCTGTATAAATTCAATAAAATATATCTGAAATTAAACCTGGATGCCATTGTGCTTTTGGGCCTTTTTAAAGTCTCTTGAGCATTTTTAAACAAATAAATTTGGGTTTCACAAAAAAATAAATAAATAAATAAATAATAAAAAGTGTATATTCTGAACAACATAAACTGATGAACAAAAATAGATCCAGAGACACAGAAGCTTTGAACAGATGTCCAATCTCAGAGGGAAGGCAGGGAAGGGTAAGAGATCAACCCAAGGCCTTGTATGCATGCATATAAACTTAACCCATGGACACAGACAGTCAGGGGTGAGGGCATGTGCTGGGGGGTGGGGGTGGCTGCGGAGAGGTCAATTGGGGGGGAAAGGAGACATATGTAATACTTGAAACAATAAGGAATTTAAATTTTGTTTAAAAAGAGTATATTTTGGCCCTAACTAGTTTGGTTCAGTGGATAGAGCATTGGCCTGCGGACTGAAGGGTCCCAGGTTCGATTCTGGTCTAGGACATGTACCTTGGTTGCGGGCACATCCCTAGTAGGGGGTGTGCGGGAGGTAGTTGATCAATGTTTCTCTCTCCTCGATGTTTCTAACTCTCTATCCCTCTCCCTTCTTCTCTGCAAAAATAAATAAAATAAAAAAATCAATGAAATATATTTAAATAATAAAAATAAAAAGAATATATTTGAACAATTACTAATTTTTACTTGGCTATTTCTCTAGCACTTTAGAGCCAATCAATTTCTTTTCTTCTTTTTTAAAAATCTTCACCCAAGAACATCCTTAGAGAGAGGAAGATAGATAGATAGATAAATAGAGATATCAATGTAAGAGAAAAATATCAATCTATTGCCTCCCACACATATCCTGACCCAGGATTGAACCTGCAACCTTTTGGTGCATGGGGACCAGACACCAACCAACTGAGCCACACGGGCCGGGACACACTGATTTTGAAGAGAGCCTCAAACTTGGGGCAGACACACGTCCAGGGTCTGCAGCTGATAGATCCCTCCCTTCCCCCAACCGATGGGCGAAGAATGACGTAACCTGCACCTGCGGCCCGGACATTCTTGAGCGCCTCACCAGGCGCCTTACATGGACTGTACACCGAACCACCCATCAGCACCTGCCAAGTACCCTAAGCCCCCGATTCCTAAGTCCCTGATCATGTGCCTTACATGAAACCGCCAATCAGCGCGTGCTGAGTACCCTATGCCCCATCCCTTCCCGTTCCCCCCCTCAGAAGGCGCCTTCACCCCTGCAGGTGTGCTCCCTTCCTATCTCACATTTCAGCGGGCCTGCCTACCACTTGCAAATCCCAACCCCCACACGTTCCTCACGACCTATCTGCCCCAGTGTCCGGCCCCTCCCCGCTCCCTACACCCCCTCCCCAGCCCGCAGTTGTTTTTGAGCTGCCTCTGAGGTCCACCCTGAACCACCGACCTTCAGCCTGTTCCTGGCCCCGAGGTGGGCAAACATTGCAAGAAGCAAACAGCAAACAGTCGGGCTGACCTTGGAGCGGGGCAGGGGTCAGAGACCTCCCGGCAGGCCCACCCCCACCCCTCCCACCTGCCCCTTGGCCTGGAGGATGTGGCGGGGGGGGTGGGGGGGGGGACACACGTGGGGCAGCGGTCGCTCTGGCCGAGGAGGTCCTGTGAGAGGGCCAGGTGGGTGCGGGGCTGTGCGTGGGCGGGCGGCCCCACCCTCTCTCCCACCCGCAGGCTCGGCCTCCTCATTTGCCGAATGGGAAGGAGGCAGAGGCCCACTCTCTAGGGAGTGAAGTCTGGGAGGGAGTAAACGGAGTTAATGCACTAAAGCCCCCGGAGCGCCTGGTGCTGGGGAAGCACAAGCTCCATAAACAACTGCTGACACCACCCCGGTCCAGGCGGCGTACCTGGCACCGCCGGGCTGTGCGAACCATCTCTCTGCCGCCCTGTGCGGGCTCAGGCTGGGCCCAGGGGCGCTGTCAGAGTCCCTCCTGCAAACACAGGATGCCCCCTGAGGCTGGAATTTCAAATAAACAACAGATCGCTTTTAGTATAATTCCCAAATGCTTAGTGGGCACACTGATACCAGACATAGAATGCATCATTTATCTGACATTCCCACCTCACTGGGAGTCCTGCATTTTACCGGGCAACCCTAGACCAAGGACTTCTTTTTAAAAGTAATTTTCTTTCTATTTAAAAATTTTTTTATCATATATATGTATATGTGTGTGTATATATATACACACACACACACACACACACACTGAGTGGCCATATTATTATGATCTCTGAACACATAACAATCTGGCCTCTATGTTAGAGGCCCGGTGCATGAATTTGTGCATGGGTGGGGTCCGCCCAGCCTGGCCAGGGGGAGGGGACATGGGTGGTTGGCCAGCCTGCTGATTGAACTCCTAGTCGAGGGGACAATTTGCATATTAGCCTCTTATTATATAGGATGTACACTGAGTGGCCAGATTATTATGCATTCGGAGATCATAACCACCTGGCCACTCAGTGTGCATAAATATGCACAGACAATAGGGTGGTGGAGGCCTGGGGCAGAGGATGGGGCGGGCTAGAAGGGGCCAATGGGAGGGGACATGGGCAATACTTTCAACAATAAAGATTTTTTAAAAATAAAATAATTTTCTGTTTTATGTTATCTTTGTTAGAGAGAGAGAGAGAGAGAGAGAGAGATATCAATTTGTTGTTCCACTTATTTCTATTCATTGGATTGCCCTGACCTGGGATTGAACCCACAACCCTGGAGTATCAGTATGACGCTCTAATCACGGCCAGGGCAAATGGGCTCGTTTTCTTTCTGTCTAGCGTTGGGCACCAACCGGATACTGACAGCCTCCTGCGACGCACACCTGGAGCTTCCCTCTCCCCCCGGGCCTTGCCAGCCTTCACACGGACTCTTGGGGCAGGTGCTTATTACCGCCCCATTTTACAGATGAAAACACCGAGGCCCAGAGAAGGGGAAGCACCTGCCCAGGCCACGTGGTGAGGTGTGCCTGGCCCTACAGCCAAGAGCTGTCAGAGAAGAGAGAACTGATCATACACAGCTGTGACCTATGGCCACTGCCACTGCCAGGCTCCATGTTCACACCTTCCCTTGAAGGAGTGTCCCGCCTGGAGCACGGGCCGTGGGCCCATTTTGCAGAGCAGGAAACGGAGGCCAGAACTGGTGACGGTCCCGTGAAAGTCATATGGGGCGGAGCCAGGGTTTGAACCTGGGTCAGCACAGGAGGCCAGAGGAGGTTCTGCCTCCTCCTGTGCTGCCAGGGGCCGGGGAGGCAGGCGGGAGGGCGGCCAGCGGGGACGGGCGAGGTCCCTGGCTCTGAAGTCCCTGCCAAGGGGCGTGGTAGGCCAGGGAGGGCTGTGCGGGCGCAGCCTCCCCTCCCCCAGCCCGGCTCTCGGAGCCCAGAGAGAAAGGGCCCCCAGAAATGCTGCTCCCCGGAGGCAGGCCGCGGGCCCTCGCCGCGCTCTGTCTCTGCGCGGCAGTCCTGGTCTGTGCTGTGGGTGAGCAGCTCGGGCGGGGAGGGGGGGAGGGAAGGGGGCGGGGGGGGAGGAGGTGGGGGTGGGGGACCCCACAGTGGACGTGGATGCAGTCTGTAGGCATGTGTGCTCTTGGTGAGTATGTGTCAGCGGCAGTTGTGTGTGAAGTGTGTATGTGTGGTTGGAACACAGGACAGTAGCCATGCATGTGTGTGTAAGCATGAGTATGCAGTCGAGGTGAATGTATGTCTCTGTGAACACGTGTGTGTGTGTGTGTGTGTGTGTGTGTCTTTATGGGGTCTTTATGCAAAAGCTCTGAGTGTGTCCGCGTGTGAGGGCGTGTGTGAGCATGGAGCGAGTCCATCTCGGGCGTGCGTGTGCCTGTGAAGTTTTAACACGTGTACAGCGCCTCGGTGTGCAGGGCACGCGTGCGAGGCCCTGACACGGGTTCATCCTGAATCCCACAAACCCCACGAGGTCGGTCCTAGCATCGTCCCGTTGCACAGAGAGGGAAGCTGAGTCCGGAAGAGGGTCAGTCACTGCGGAGGCACGCCGCCGGCACACGGGGGCCTCTGCACATGCATGTGCGTGTGAGCGGCGGGGCGGCTGCCCGGTGGGAGGCTCTGCGGGTGCCGGGGAGTGCCGCGCCCACCGGGACAGCACCGCCTGGCCGGCTCCGTCCCGGGCCCCGCTCCTGGGCCCCGGAGGGAGGTCAGCCTGGGGGTCACGGGAGAACGAGGGGCAGCCAGGTCAGTGGAGAAGAGGCAGCGGGACAGAGACAGGGCTCAGAGCGGTGGGGTGACACTGAGGGAGAGGAGCACGGGCAGACAGGGGGGGACAGGAGGGGCCACGGGCACAGAGGGGGAAGGGGATGACCGATGGCTGAAGGGAGACCTATAAGGGGGGGAAGGCCAGCGGGGAGAGGGCTGGTGAGGGCTGCCTGTGGGCACCAAGACTGACAGTGACAGTGACAGTGACAGTGGGCAGGGAGGGAGCAGGGTTCTGGGAGGCCAGCCGGCCCAAGGCGCCCTCTCTCACACCCAGAATGCCGCCAAAGGCCAAAGGTGCCCGCAGGCACCCAGGGTCCCCCGCCCGGCCAGGCCAGTAGTCCCTGGAGCCTTGTGCGCCAAAAGGTGAAGGAGCTGGTGGAGCCGCTGGTGACAAAGACCAGAGAGAAGTTGCAGTGGTTCCAGTGAGTATACACAGGAGGCCTGGACCCCTGGGTCTGAGGGAGGAGCTGGGGGCCTGGACCCCTGGGTCAGAGGGAGGAGGGGCTGGGGGCCTGGACCCCTGGGTCTGAGGGAGGAGCTGGGGGCCTGGACCCCTGGGTCAGAGGGAGGAGGGGCTGGGAGCCCTGTGTCTGAGGGAGGAGTGTGGGGGCCTGGACTCCTGGGTCTGAGGGAGGAGGGCTGGGGGCCTGGACCCCTGGGTCTGAGGGAGGAGGGGCTGGGGGCCTGGACCCCTGGGTGTGAGGGAGGAGGGTCTGGGGGCCTGGATCCCTGGGTCTGAGGGAGGAGGGGCTGGGAGCCTGGATGTGAGGGAGGAGGGGCTGGGGGCCTGGACCCCTGGGTGTGAGGGAGGAGGGTCTGGGGGCCTGGATCCCTGGGTCTGAGGGAGGAGGGGCTGGGGGCCTGGACCCCTGGGTGTGAGGGAGGAGGGGCTGGGGGCCTGGATGTGAGGGAGGAGGGGCTGGGGGCCTGGACCCCTGGGTGTGAGGGAGGAGGGGCTGGGGGCCTGGATGTGAGGGAGGAGGGGCTGGGGGCCTGGACCCCTGGGTGTGAGGGAGGAGGGGCTGGGGGCCTGGACCCCTGGGTGTGAGGGAGGAGGGGCTGGGGGCCTGGACCCCTGGGTGTGAGGAAGTAAATGAGGCAACGTGTTGGGGGTAGCTGGGCTCTCACTGACACCCCCTCCGCCGCAGGGTGCCCCCGGCCCTCCAGGGCTATGTGCAGACCTACTATGAGGACCACCTGAAGGACCTGGGCCCCCGCACCCAGGCCTGGCTCCGAAGCTCCAAGGACAACCTCCTGAACAAGGCCCACAGCCTGTGTCCCCAGCTCCTCTGTGGGGCGGGGGGCGGGGATTAAAGCGCCCACAGCCCGTGTCCCCAGCTCCTCTGTGGGGCGGGGGGCGGGGATTAAAGCGCCCACAGCCCGTGTCCCCAGCTCCTCTGTGGGGCGGGGGGCGGGGATTAAAGCGCCCACAGCCCGTGTCCCCAGCCCCCCTGGGGGGGGGGGGGGGGCGCGGGGATTAAAGAGCCCACAGCCTGTGTCCCCAGCTCCTCTGTGTGGGGGGGGGGGCAGGGATTAAAGCGCCCACAGCCCGTGTCCCCAGCTCCTCTGTGGGGGGGGGGGGCGCGGGGATTAAAGAGCCCACAGCCTGTGTCCCCAGCTCCTCTGTGTGTGGGGGGGGCCAGGGATTAAAGCGCCCACAGCCGCACAATAAAACCGTTGCTGTCCGTGTGCCGGTCCCGAGCTCTCCTCACTGGGGCCCGCGACGAGCCCACCCCATGCAGCCCGGCAGCGAGTGACAGAGGAAGCGACCCCCCATAAGGGAGGGGTGCGCGTGCGGGGCGGGGGCGGGGGCGGGGCGGTTGCGGGGGAAGAAGTCAGGGGATGCCCACCCTCAGTCCTCAGACCCGCTCCGGGCTCGTGTGGGGTGCAGACTGCAGGCTCCTCGGTGTGGGGTGGAGAGTGGCAGCTGGAGAAGAGGTGGGTTCGCAGGTCCCCACAGAGACCCCCTCATTCAGAGCATTGCCTCTACGTCCACGTGATGGAGACCCCAGATCCCACTCCTGGGGGGGGCGCCCAAAGCCCCCAGCCCCTCCCCAGCTCCCACCCGGCCTGTCACTCTCGCGGTGAATGCTCAGTGGGGGCTCTGGTGGCGTGGCCTCAGGGCATGTGGCTGCCCTCGGAGCCCGCCCCGGTGGCTGTGTTGGCCTGGACTTTGGCCTAGGCAGCCTGGCCGAGGGAACGTGGAGCCCGGGAGCTATAAAGCCTTTCCCTGCCCGGGAGCCGGTAAGGACCGCCCGCCTCCATCTCCGGAGTCTGGTAAGAGCGGGGCCCACCTGGGGGGGGGCGGGTCAGCAGGGAGGGAGCAAAGGGTGTTCACAAGTCAGCATGGCCCTAGCCTAGCCGGCCTGGCTCAGTGGATAGAGCGTCGGCCTGCAGACTGAAGGGTCCCAGGTTCGATCCTGGTCAAGGACACAGGCCTGGGATGTGGGCTCGATCCCCAGTTGGGGGTGTGCAGGAGGCAGCCCATCAGATTCTCTCTCATCATTGATGTTTCTAGTCTCTCCTTCTCCCTTCCTCTCTGAAATCAATAAAAATATATTTTAAGAAAACAAGTCAGGATGGCCCTTGCTGGTTTGGCTCAGTGGATAGAGGGTCAGTCCTCAAACTGAAGGGTCCCGGGTTTGATTCCAGTCAAGGGCATGTACCCCGGCTGCAGGCTGGATTCCTGGCCCTGGTCCCGGGGCACATGCAGGAGGCAACCAATCAATCTCTCTCTCTCTCTCTTATTCTCTCATTCTCTCTCAAAAAAAAAAAAAAAAAATCAATGGAAAAAGATCCTCGGGTGAGGATTAATAAAAGAAAAAAAAGAAGTCAGGGTGCTAGATTCACGGAATTTAGAACTGTGGAACGTTGGCCCATGCGGGCTCCCCTCCGGGGCCAGCTCTCCACCCCTTCACAGCAACACCGGCTGCGGGAGCAGCTAAGGGGGAGAGCACACACCTGCTCATCCCCGCACCGGTCCTTAGCTGAGCTGGGTCTGAGCGTGAATGCCTCCCTCAGTGGGGCCTCCCCGGCCCTGGCACAGCCTCTCCCCCCTTTCCCCCAGCACCTATCTCCAGGGACACGCTGCATCTCCCTCTTTCAATATCTGCTCGCTGCCTTCTCTCTCCTGTGGCTTCCTAAGGGCTGGACCATCGCTGTGCTCACGGCCAGGCCCAGAGTGTGCTTGACACGTAACAGAGGCTCAAGAAATGCTCTGGAGTGAACGAATGGATGTTAGGGTTACAACGTTAAAATCAGGAGTAGAATCACAAAACGTTAGACAGGGAGGCGCAAGCCAACCCGTGGGGATCTTGACTTGGATTGGGGGGCAAGAGAGAGGGAGCACAGCCCCCCTCTGAGGGCGGGGACCCCAGGAGTAGATGCCTCCACGGCCCTGCCCCACCCTCCTCAGTGTTCCAGGTCTCCCGACGCCATGGGAACCCGATACCTCCTGGCTCTGTGTCTCATCCTCCTGGTATTGGGATTTGGTGAGTGTGGTTGGCAGGGGAGGGGGGTCTGTGCCCTAAGCATCTTCCCATCACAGTCCTGGTCTGGCCCTGGCCCTGCCTCCTCCTCCCTCCTTCCCTGCCCATGCGCCCTCTGCTGCAGGCCCATCAGCTCTCCTATCTCAGTCTCCCCTGCAGAAGTCCAGGGGACCCCTACGCCCCTGCAGGACGAGGCCGCCAGCCCCACGCTGTTCGCCCAGATGCAGGAATCGATTCTTAGTTACTGGGTTTCAGCCAAGACCACCGCCCAAGACCTGTACAGGAAGACCTACCTGCCCTCCATGGACAAGAAAATCAGGTATCACCCCAGCCCCAGCCCCTGCTCCCTCAGACCCAGGGTCTATCTAGGGCAGACCTAGGCTCTTTCAAGGCCGAAGTACCTCAGTCTCCAGCCCCCAACCCCATCAGAACCTGAGATTCGGAGATCCCAGCCCTGTCCTACTAGGATTCCAGAAGCCTGGGTTGCAGCCACCTTTACCCTAAGGACATGTGATTCTGGCCCCCAGGCCCTCCCCACTCAGACCTAGGAGTCCAGACCCCAGCCCCTCCTCCCTCAGACCCAGGAGTCCAGGCCTCCAGCCCCTCTCCCTCAGACCCAGGAGTCCAGACCTCAGCCCCTCCTCCCTCAGACCCAGGAGTCCAGGCCCCCAGGCCCTCCCCTCTCAGACCCAGGGGTCCAGGCCCCGCCCCTCTTCCCTCAGATCCAGGAGTCCAGATCCCCTCCTCCCTCAGATCAAGAGTCCAAATACCCAGCCCCTCCTCCCTCACACCCAGGAGTCCAGGCCCCCAGCCCCTCCTCCCTCACACCCAGGGGTCCAGGCCCCCAGCCCCTCCTCCCTCAGACCCAGGAGTCCAGGCCCCCAGCCCCTCCTCCCTCAGATCCAGGAGTCCAGGCCCCCAGCCCCTCCTCCCTCACACCCAGGGGTCCAGGCCCCCAGCCCCTCTTCCCTCACACCCAGGGGTCCAGGCCCCCAGCCCCTCTTCCCTCACACCCAGGGGTCCAGGCCCCCAGCCCCTCCTCCCTCACACCCAGGGGTCCAGGCCCCCAGCCCCTCCTCCCTTACACCCAGGGGTCCAGCCCCCAGCCCCTCCTCCCTCACACCCAGGGGTCCAGACCCCAGCCCCATCCCTTCTCAAACCCTCTGTCCTATCTCCACAGGGATATGTACAGCCATAGCACAGCAGCTATGACCACGTACACAGGGATTTTTACTGACCAGCTCCTTTCTATGCTGAGGGGAGAGGAGTAAGAGCTGGGCCCCAGTAACATAGTCCAGACGCCATGGCTCCCTGACCACCCTGACGCTCCCACTTCTTAGCAGCTCTCAGCATCCTGCTCTCAGCTTTAGCCTGATTTCTTGTCAATAAAAAGAAAAAAGCCAAGTTTGTTCTCTTGGATGTGGTTGCTTTTCTGAGACCTCAGGGACCAAGATGAAGCGGCTCTTTCGGTCCAGCCAACACTTACTGAGTGCCTATTATACACAGGCAGCCCTAGCCCGGTTAGAGGGGATAACGAGGTAAATGACAACAATGAATGATCAGAACAACAAAATTAGAGACTGTCTTTCACCAAGACCCTTCTCTCTCATCTATAAAATGACAAGCCATGGACACAGCAACCCTGCAGGGGCCTCTAGCAGTGTCCAAGCTGTGGGCTGACACTTTAAATGTGCCATCTAGCCCTAGCTGGTTTGGCTCAGTGGATAGAGTGTCGTCGGCCTATGAACTCAAGGGTTCCAGGTTCTATTCCGGTCAAGGGCATGTACCTTGGTTGCGGGCACATCCCCAGTAGGGGGTGTGCAAGAGGCAGCTGATCGATGATTCTCTCTCATCAATGTTTCTAATTCTCTATTCCTCTCTCTTCCTCTCTGTAAAAAATCAATAAAATATATATATAAAAAAAATAGATGTGCCATCCATTTAGTGGAGCATGTGACAGAGGGGAGACTGGTGCCCACAAGTCACTGCTGACCACAGGAAGTCAGTGCCCAGGTTGGCTGAGACCGGTGAGGACAGACCTGCTCCATGGCAGTTGCTATCCATTCATCTCACATGCATTTACTGAGACCCTGCCAGGCTCTGGGGGCACAGCAGGGAAAGGCACAGTCCTGCCTGCATTTTTAAATATATAAAAAATATATATATATATTATTATTATTTTAAAATTAATTTTTAAAAAGAACTAACAATAATATTTAATAACTAAATAACTAAATAATATTTAATAAAATAATAATAAAAATATATTTTTAAAATATATTTTTTAAAAATTAATTTCAGCGAGGAAGGGAGAGGGAGAGAGAAACATCAATGATGAGCCAAAACCAGTTTGGCTCAGTGGATAAGAGTGTTGGTCTGCAGATTGGGGTCCCGGGTTCGATTCCGGTCAGGGGCATGTACCTCAAAGTGCTTTGTATTGGGTTTTGGTCCAATTCCACAGTTTTATTTATTTTTATTTATTTATTTTTAAATATATATTTTATTGATCTTCTTACAGAGAGGAAGGGAGAGAGATAGAGAGCTAGAAACATCGATGAGAGAGAATCATCAACCAGCTGCCTCTTGCACACCCCCTACTGGGGATGTGCCCGCAACCAAGGTACATGCCCTTGACCGGAATAGAACCTGGAACCCTTGAGTTTGTAGGCCGACGACACTCTATCCACTGAGCCAAACCGGTTTTGACCAATTCCACACAGTTTTAGTGATTAAAGATTTGTGGTATCTTTTGTTAGTTCTTTTTAAAAATTAATTTTAAAATATTTTTATTGTTTTTTTTAAGAGAAAGAAAGGGGGGAGAGAGAGAGAGAGAGAGAGAGAGAGAGAGAGAGAGAGACATTGATATGAAAAACAGACATTATAAGCACCCTGGAGACCCAACACCACAACCTGGGCATGTGCCTTGACCAGCAACAGAGCTGACAACCTTTTGGTGCATAGGATGATGCTCAATCAACCAAGCCACACTAGCCAGGGTTTAACTTAAATATATATACATATTTTTTATTGATTTCAGAGGAAAAGGAAGAGGGAGAGAGAGAGAGAAACATCAATGATGAGAGAGAATCATTGATTGGCTGGCTCCTGAACGCCCTCTACTGCATGCAACTGAGGTATGTGCCCTTGAGGGAATTGAACCCGGGACCCTTCAGTTAGCAGGCCAACACTCTTTCCACTAAGCCAAACCAATTAGGGTTTAATGTTTTTATTTATTGATTTGAGAGAGAGGAAGGGTGGGGGGAGAGAAAGAGAGAGAAACATTGCTTTGTTGTTCCACTCATTTACGCATTCATTGGTTGCTTCTTGTGTGTGTCCTGGCTGGTGATTAAACCAGAAACCTTTGCCTATTGGGTTGACACTCTAACCAACTGAGCTACATGGCCACTGTGTTCTTTTTCTTTTCTTTTAAAAAAATATATATTTTAAAAATTAATTTCAGCGAGGAAGGGAGAGGGAGAGAGAAACATCAATGATGAGCCAAAACCAGTTTGGCTCAGTGGATAAGAGTGTTGGTCTGCAGATTGGGGTCCCGGGTTCGATTCCGGTCAGGGGCATGTACCTTGGTTGCTGGCACATTCCCGGTAGGGGGTGTGCAGGAGGCAGCTGGTTGATGTTTCTCTCTCATTGACGTTTCTAGCTCTCTGTCCCTCTCCCTTCCTCTCTGTGGAAAATCAATATAATATATTAAAAAAAAATAAACATCAATGATGAGAGAATCATGGATTGGCTACCTCCTGCACACCCCCTACTGGGGATCAAGCCCACAATCCCGGACATGTGCCCTGAGTGGGAATTGAACTGTGACCTTTTGGTTCATAGGTCAACACTCAACCACAGGTGCCAGGCAAGGTGTTCTCTTCTTATTGGCAACAGTCATAACATTTCCTGAATTTCTACTCAGAGCCAATAGCTCTGCTCCATCCTGAGGCCACAAATGGGGAGGCGGAGGGTGGGGGAGGAGTAGTGGGCAGAGAGAGCAAGCCAACCAGTGGAGGAGATAACTTCAGATAGCAACAGAGCAATGAAGAAAAGGAGAGCCCTAACCGGTTTGGCTCAGTGGAGCGTCGGCCTGCGGACTGTAAGGCCCCAGGTTCAATTCCAATCAAGGGCATGTACCTTGGTTGTGGGCACATCCCCAGTAGTGAGTGTGCAGGAGGTAGCTGATTGATGTTTCTCTCTCATTGATGTTTCTAACTCTCTATCCCTCTCCTTTCTCTCTGTAAAAAAAAAACACAACAAAACAAAAAAAGAAAACAATAAAATATATTTTAAAAAACGAAAAAGAAAAGGAGAGAAAGTGAGCATACCAAGGCCTGGGTGCGGCCACCTTGGGTAAGTAGTGGATTCCGGGCAGGGTGGGCCCCCGAGAGGCCCTGGCTGGGCTGGTCACGGGGTTCTGCATGACCACTGCAGGGTGGGTGGAGCTGTGGCTGCTGGAGAGTGGGGGAGGGAAGGGACAGGCCCGTGGCCCCAGGTCTGAGTGGGGTGTGAGTAACCTCGAGAAGGTGTCTGGGCCGCGGGGACAGCAGGTCAGAAGCACAGGGTGTGCAGATAAGGACAGAGGCTCCGCAGTCTGACAGAGGGCACTGCCAGAGCCTGTGGGCAGAGGGCCGGGCACCTGGACCCCTGGGTTCCGAGGGAACAGAGGGTAGCCCTGGGCCCCCAAACCTGCGGGATGGGACTGTTGGCCTCTGAGGACACGGGGCTTGTATTTCTCCTAATGGGCTTGGCGTTAACCTCCGCCAGCCTTTCAGCACTGTTGGGGCCGTTTTCCCAGGTCCTGGGGCTGGGCAGCTGGGAGCCCAGTGGAAAACAGGGGCCTTGGGGAGGGGTTGTGGGAAATGTCCCTGAGTCCCCAGGGCCTGGGAAGAGCTGAGGCTGCCAAACCGAGGGGGTGCCGGGGAGGGGGGACCCCGGAGGAACAATCCCTGCTCTGTCCACTTGTTTCTCACGGACTCAAGCCAAACCAAACCTCTGCCCAGGCCAGTTCTGCGTCCAACCAATCCCAGTGCCCTTTCCAGATCCCTCCTTCCTTTCTCAGGCTCCTACCCCAGTCCTGCTCCCCCCAGGACCCCGGAGTCCAGGTCCCCCCACTTCCCCTCCCTGAGAACTCAAGAGTCAGGGATCCCCGATTTCTCCCGCAGACTCAGGAGTCCAGACCCCCAACCTCCTCTGAGGAAATCAGAAGTTCAGGTCCCCAGGCTCCTTCTCCCTTAGAACGTGAAATCCCAACTTCTGGTTGGTGTTGGGCGCCCCCTAGCGGACGGCGGAGCGGATCTGGCCTGTGATTTATTTACCAGTTAGAAGGAGTGGAGGAATTTATCTGGGAGGGCTTTGCAGGGCTCCTTTCTAAGGTCACAGTCCAGCTGAAAGCCTCTAGCGCTTCCCGGGTCAGGGCTCAGCTGCGTGTGAGAGAGGGAAACAGACGGGCATTTTGTACCTAGAGCTGAGAGCAGAGACTGGTTACAGTGAAACTGAAGATTAAGTGTCAAAGCCCCTCACTTGCCTGGGGTTTCTGTGGTCTATTTGAATTTGTTTGTATAACTTTGTACTTCCAGCCCTACCCAGTTTGGCTCAGTGGGTGGAGCGCTGGCCTGTGGCCTGAAGGGTCTCAGGTTCGATTCCCGTTGAGGGCATGTACCTTGGTTGCGGACACATCCCCAGTAGGAGGTGTGCAGGAGGCAGCTGATTGATGTTTCTCTCTCACCCATGTTTCTAGCTCTCTATCCCCATCTCTTTCTCTCTGTAAAAATTTTTTTTAAAAAATCAGTAAAATATATTTTAAAAAACCAAAACACTTTGTACTTCTAAAATAGAGGCCTGCTTGGGGGTGTCCCAATAATTACATAAGGGACGTATGCACAGGTGACCAAGGGTGCCTCAGCCAGAAATCTGACACATACGACCCTAGGTACTTAATGAATAATTCCACCGAGCATAAATTACACAGGAGACAAACATGCAATCCATGAATCACTCATGATTTACTTACCAGAGTCCTGGTGGGTTCCAGAATCCTAGGTAGGCCACCCGAGACCTGCACTGGTAAGACATAGTGTTCACGGAGGACTTTGCAGCTGCAGCTCGGCTTCAGTTGAGGCCTCTCACGACGGCTCATGGTCCGAGGCTCAGGGTTCGGGGCTCGAGGCTCAGGCAGAGCTTTGACGGTTGCAGGCAGGGCAAGTGGAGAGCGACCCTCTGTGGAGGAGCAGAAAAGACGTCTCTGATCTTCTGTGGAGTTTGCTCTTTTTTAAAAAATATATATTTTATTGATTTTTTTATAGAGAGGCAGAGAGAGGGATAGTTAGAAACATGGATGAGAGAGAGTCACCCGCCTTCTGCACACCCCCCACTGGGGATGTGCCCACAACCAAGGTACATGCTCTTGACCAGAATCGAACCCAGGACCTTTTAGTCCGCAGGCTGATGTTCTATCCACTGAGCCAAACCGGTTTCGGCAGTTTGCTCTTTTTATGTGTCTTCAGTGTGTCTTATCGGCAGGTCCCAGGAGCCTTGCAATCCGGTCTTACATACGGGGTACAGATCACTTTATCTATTTCCTACATACATGTCACTCAAGGGTGCTTATCAGTTTGTTACATTCCATTCCATACTTTCAGGTATCACACTTCAATTCCACACTTTAATACTTATTCAATATTGTATTTATCCTTATTACTATTACTATTACCGGGGGGGATCATTTTGGGAAAAAGGAGACATATGTAAAACTTTAGACAATTAAAAAAATCAATACCTCCCAAATAAATAAAATAAAAGAGATGCCTGCCCTGCTTGCTGTGGCTCAGTTGGTTGAGCATCGTACTGTGCACTGAGTTTGCTAGTATGATTCCCGGTCAGGCACATGCCTGGATTGTGGGTTTGATTCCCCTTAGGGATCATGCAGGAGGCAGCCAATGGATGTTTCACTTTCACATCGATGTATCTCTCTACCTCTTCCTTCTGCTCTCTCTACAAATCAATAAAAATGTTTTTCAAAAAAGAGGCCCACAAAAATCTCAGTCTGGGGGACATAATTAATATGTTCATTGGTCCCTGGATGGATAATATCACAGAATTATTATTACTACCATTTTCTGTAAGAGAACTGGGCAAGAAGTTGTCTAAGGTTTCTCCTTGCCCTTGTGTTGATCCTCAGAAGTCTAAGTCATTCACCTTCTGCACCCTGAGTTTCATCCTTCCACTCAGCAGTCACCCCCAGAGCAGTGCTGGAGGGTACGGCAATAATCAGGACAGCCCTGGGCAAGCACGACACACCACACCCATTTCGGACACTGATGACCCAAAGTGAGCAGGTATGGGGTGAGGGAGTCCAGGGATCATGGAGGACTGAAAGGCAGTGCTCTGCCCAGCCAAGGGGGCCAGGGAGGGTTTCCTGACGGAGGTGATAATATTACTGAGCTGAGAGCTATAGAAAAGTGGAGGAAGAAGATAATAAAATAATTAGAATCTCCCAGTAATGTGTAAGGTTCGCAGTGGCAGCACATGATATTGATCACTTTCTACTGGGGATATGCCCGCAATCAAGGTACATGCCCTTGACCGGAATCGAACCCGGGTCCCTTGAGTCCCCAAGCCGACGCTCTATCCATTGAGCCAAACCGGTTTCAGCAGAATTAGTTTAAGTTTTAAAAAATTGGCTCTCAAAAGAAATTTCAGCCGAAATCGGCGTGGCTCAGTAGATAGAGTGTCGGTCTGTGGACTAAAAGATCCCGGGTTTGATTCCAGTCAAGGGCATGTATCTTGGTTGTGGGCGCATCCCCAGTGGGGGGTGTGCAAGAGGCAGCTGATGGATGTTTCTCATCGATGTTTCTAATTCTATCCCTCTCTCTTCCTCTCTGTAAAAAATCAATAAAATGTACTTTAAAAAAAAAGAAATTTCAATCGTACTGTTGATATTTGGCTCTGTTGGCTATGAGTTTGCCGACCACTGAGCAGATCAGTAGTACAACCAGAATGTAAGCCCAGGTCAAACCTCCACCCAATTTATTGGTGAAGGTTTAACAGCCGCTGATAATCTTCTGTCCTCTGGGCGGGCTTTCATAATACTCCCAAGCAAGGAGTCTCTGAACAAGTGTGGAAAGATACATGCACAGCTAAAAAAAATATGCAGCTCATACAGCCCTGGAAGCCTAGTCCCCAAGACCATGGAGAACACGCATGCGCGCTAAAGTGGCGGCCCGAAACCCAGGGAAGGGGCTGACAGGACCCAATTTGGAGGTGTGGTGGCCGTGAGAACCCTGAAATAGTACTCTGAATGCACAGGAAAAACATAACCTCAAGGGGATTTGCGGAGGAGAAAGGATGTTAGGAAAAGAAGTAAGAGCGGGAGGATATTGGTCGGAAGCCCCACTCTCTGAATCTGGATACGATGCCCAGGAAGTTCCTTTCATGCAAGAAGGGCGTGGCTCAAGCAAAATGTTTTGAAGCGTTACGGTGGCCGGGAAAGCTCAAAAAACATGGGACGGAATGAACTCGAAGACTCGGCGGAGTGAAGCGGGCGGGACGGCCTAGAAAGCTCACATCACTGGGAGAGGCTGGTTTATCGGAGAAGGCAGAAGGAATGGAGCCTGTGGATAGCCGCATAGTGAGCTGAGGACGTCCTGGCAGTTCGGAGCAGGCAGCGTGTCCAGGTGAAAACAAATGGGCTAAGCTTCAGCAGGATTGGCTCCTTCATAGCCGGAAACCTCTCTCGCGAGAGGCGTGGCTGAGGCGCTCTTGCCCGGTACGGTGGCCGATAGGTCGGGGCAAAGCGTGAAATCTCGCGCGATCGCGCTGCTGCGGTCAGGGACGGGGCGGGGCTGGCGGCGGGGGCGGGGACCCGGAGCGGGAAGATGGCGGCGGCGCAGGAGACGGACGGGGCCGGCAGCGCCGTGGTGGCGGCCGGAGGAGGCAGCTCCGGTCAGGTACGGAGGCCGAGAGGGGCCTGAGGGGTTCTTCTCCACTCGGGGGGCCTCCCATGGGGCGTGTCCTGCCCCTTTTCGTGGAATCCCGTGCATCGGGGGATCCTTGCCCAGAGGGACCTTGAACACCGGGCCCAGGCGGGGCCGGGTGGCCCCGGGAGGCCGGACAGTGCGGGGAGCAGAGCCCTGTTGCGCGCCGGGACCCCTGCATGCTCGCGCTGAGCGGCCACCAAGCTCATTACTCGAGCTGGAAACCGTGGCTTGGAGGGACGCAGTCTTGTACCTGGGCTCTCTCGGTTCTCGAACTCTTGATTCCTGGCTCCACGTCCGTTCCCGGAGTGGTCTGGCATTCAGGGTCTCTCTTGCAGTGCCTGACTTGTGGACAGTGATTGATGGACTGGGAGTTTTGTATCTCTGGGGGAAGCCAGGTAGTCATCGTAAGGACACAGGCTGTGGAGACTGACGGACCCATTTTACAGATGGGAATCCAAGGAACAGCGAGAGTGAGGCGCTTGCAGAACGCCACCCAGGTTGGGTTGGGATTCATCCCACGTAGCAGTTAGTAGACGCTGCTAACCCAGCGTGGTCAGGACTGGAATGGGTGTGCTTTGGTCATAAACTGACCCTATGGGGGAATTAGTCCAGGTGCTGGTGGTTTCTGACCCTCGCCGCCACAACTAAACAAACGGAGGCTGCAGAACATACTAGCTAGTTCAGGCAGCCACCCTTCAGGCGTTTAGGGAATGACAGCAAGGTGCTGTCGGACCCACCCACCCGGCTGTCATGTCACTGAGTGGGAGCAGCACAGGGGAGAGGAGCTCAGGTTGGGCGGGGAGAGTGAAGCCGAGTTTCTCTGTGACCTTGTGCTAGTTCCTCTCTCTTTGGGCCTTATTTCTCCAGTGGTAAATGGAAGGGTTAGATAGGAGGGCCAGCCATGTGCTGGGCCACAAAGATGGCCACACACGTGTCCCTGCCATCAGTGGAGCGGGTGAGAAGACTGACATGTGAAGAATTATGATACTGGTTGACTACGGCAATGACAAAAGTCTATGCCAGGGACAGAAGGAGCCAAGCAGAGAGGCAAATAATATCACCTGGAACACCAGGATGAGATTTGCGTGATAGAGCAAGACACACCTTGTTTGGCATCTTCAACCAGGCCCTGGCCCCTGGGAGCAGGGGGGACGGGGTGGGGTGGGGTGGGGCCTCAGGAAAAGTTGCTGCCTTAGCACTGGAAGGAAGTCTCAGTCCCCATCTTCAGGGGCTTCTCAGTCTTGCTGAAAGGTCTTTCTCCCTTGGAGTTTCTGTAGGTTACTGGGTTCGTAGGGATGGAGGTGGGGTGTATATGTGTGTGTGGAGGGCATGATGGGAGAGACTAGAGCTCAGGGTGCCCTGATTGCTGGGAGTGTCCACAGACCCCCATACACCCTAGTCTTCGTTTGTTCTACCGCTGCTTAAATCTCTTGAGGCATTCCTTTGCTTTCAGGACAAAGTACAAGTTCTTTAGCAGATCAAGGCGCTGCACAATCTGACTTCCTTCAGACGAAGGATGTCTCAATCTCAGCACCTACTGGCATTTTGTGTTGGATAATTCTTCACTGTCCTGTGTGCATCAGGATATTTAGCAGCATCTTTAGCCTCTACACACTAGATATCAGTAGCGTGTACACCACTGCCTGGTTGTGACAACCAAAAATGTCTGCAGACATTGCTAACTGGGGACATACACACACACACATACACACACAAGATTGCCCCTGCTGGAGAACACTAGATGAGAGGAGCATCTGCCCATCTGAGCTCTTTTATTTCAGGAGTGTGCCTTGCTGTCCCTTCCTTCCTCATAGCCTGTGCATAGGCTTCTGCCCTCCTTACCCAGTTGGTCCTTACAGTCCTGTGCCTCTCAGATGTTCTCTCCCATAGGAAGCCCTCTCTGACCCTCCCAGACTGGGCCAGGTCTCCCACAGCCCCCTGGGCTCCCCGGTCCCAAGCACTGCCCACACCGTCCATCTGTCTCCTCCGCTGGCAGGAGCTGCAGAAGCGCAGAACTGTGACCCCAGCACCGCCCAGCTGGGGACCTGGCCCAGGTCAGGTGCTCAGTGTCTGCGGGATGAATGGATCCTGAGGCAGAGGCTAAGCTGAGGTGGCATTCCCATGGTGGGTCCAGGTGTTCTGTGAGGATGTGCCGGAGAGCCTCTGGCCCAGCCTCATGGTTTTATCTGCTTCCTGGGCCCCTTGGCGCGAGTGCCTGGAGATAGTGAGTGAGAATGGACATGTGGGTCCAAGAGGAGGAACCGTGCTGGGTCCGCAGCCACCACCGCCTTCTCCTGGCCTAAGGGGTCTAGACAGGCCTTGGCAGTCCCATGCTCCAGCCAGCCCGCTGCTCCGTCAGCCGAGGGCTGAGACACAGGACCATAGATCCAGCATTCATCCCTCCGGTTAATGTGTATTTTGTCCCCGCACAGGCTCTGATCCATGCTAATGCCAGAGATACAGCTGCGAGCAAAGCAGAGGCCCTGGCCTCTCGGAGCTCCTGTTCTATTTGAGGGCTTCGGGTGGGGGTGGGAGAACAGATGGGGCTGTCCAAAGATAAATAGGAAAATGTATAGTGGATCAGATGCAGTAAGTGTCATGGACAGAAAGAAAGCTGTGAGGGTGGGTTGAAGGGTTGTAATTTAAACAGGGTAGCTTGGGAAGGCCTCGCTAGAAGCTGACCTTTGAACAGACTTGAAGAAGGGAGGCAGATAGCTACATGGGGGGAAAGCCTTTCATGTAAAGGGAACAGCAGGTGCAAAGGCCCTGAGGTGGGAGGTGCCTGGTGTGGCTGGAGCTGGTGAGTGAGGGGAGATAGGTGAGAGCAGAGGCAGGGAGAGAGCCAGATCAGGGCCTTGGGGGCCAAGGTGAGGACTTTGCCTTCACTCCGAGGGAAGTGGAAGCCACTGAGAGTTACCTCATTCTTTTATTTTTATTTATTTATTTATTTTTTACAGAGAGGAAGAGAGAGGGATAGAGAATTAGAAATATCAATGAGAGGAGTCATCGATCAGCTGCCTCCTGCACACCCCCCACCGGGGATGCGCCCACAACCAAGGCACATGCCCTTGACCGGAATCGAACCCGGGACCTTTTAGTCCGCAGGCCGACGCTCTATCCACTGAGCTAAAGCGGTTTCGCAGTTACTTCATTTTTTAATTTTATTTTTATTGCTTTTTGGAGAGAAAGGTAAATAGAGAGAGAGAGAGAGAGAGAGAGAGAGAGAGCGCGAGCGAGCACACGCACGCCCACAGAGAGAGAGAGAGAGAGAGAGAGAGAGCGCGAGCGAGCACACGCACGCCCACAATCTGGGTATCTGGATATGTGCCTTAACCGGGAATCGATCCTACCGCCTTTTGGTGTAGGGGAATATGCTCCAATCAAATGAGCCACAGTGCCGGGACATGAGTTACCTTTTACTGAGGTGTAATTTAGATGCCGTACCGTCCACCTGTGGTCAGTATAGACTTCGGTGGCTTTTGGGACATTTGTGCAGTTGTGAGGTACAAGCATCACCACAGCCCAGTCTGAGAACCCTGTCCCCTCAAAACATGTTCCTTTCCCGCACTCTCTGCCCTACAGCATTCCTTTTTGTTCTGAGTACTGTTCCATGTACAAATACACGCGTTTCTTCACTCACGGAAGGGCGTTTGGGTAATTTCTAGCTATTGTGAATAGTGCTGCTGTGCACATTTGCCTATAAGCTTTCTCGTGGACACACGTTCTCATTTCTCTTGGGCAGGACCCAGGAGCGGGGTCGCTGGTGTGCTTGGCAGGTACGTTTTTCCAAGCAGCAGCGTCATTTTCCCACCGGCAGTGTCTCCACACCCTCACCTGCTGGTGGCTGGCCCTCTGTTTGATGCTGGACGTCTCACTGCGGTTTTCATTTGCATTTCCACGGGAAGATGTCCAGCCAGCTTGCCCACTATTGCGGATGGGAGAACAGGCCTGGGCGCCAGCCAGATGCGGGGTCACATCCTGGCCTGGCCTCAAGCTTCTGTTTCTTGACCCAGAATCAGCTCAGACCCGCTAGGAGCCCTTCCTCGCCCCCCGCCCCCCCACTCCTGAATGAGGGCGGTGCCTGTCTAACTCCCTGTCACCCGGCAGCCCCTTTCCCGAACCTCTCCCTCTGCCCAGCACACCTTCACCCAAATGTCAGAGACCGCTCCTGGGGAGGCCCCCCTGACCCCCTAATCTAAGGGTTTTCTTCTGCTTATTTCCTCCGGGGCACTTTTTCCTGTTTACCATTTAAAAAATATATATTTTATTGATTTTTTACAGAGAGGAAGGGAGAGGGCTAAAGAGCTAGAAACATCGATGAGAGAGAAACATTGTCCAGCTGCCTCCTGCACATCCCTACCGGGGATGTGCCCGCAACAAACGTACATGCCCTTGACTGGAATCGAACCTGGGACCCTTCAGTCCGCAGACCGACGCTCTATCCACTGAGCCACACCGGCTTCGGTGCTGTTTACTGTTTTTAATTATCCCGTTCACTGTTCTGTAGGTGTGCTTCCCTCTAGATCCTGAATCCTGGGAGAGCAGGGCCAGAGCTGTGTGGCCACCACCGGGCCCTCCGCCCAGCACAGGGCCTGGCACACAGTGAGCGCTCAGGAAATCTTTTTCCAACACAGGAAGGAAGTCTTTTCCGAACAGAATACACCTGCATTTTCACAATCTGGCCCTTGGGTCAGAGATGGGAAGGGTCAGAGAAGGGTCTAAGATCTCACCGCCAGAAATGACGGGATCAGGCCTGCAGCCTGGGTCTGTCCAACCACCTCTCACCATGGTGCTGTCTGCACTTTGGGAGACGACAGGGAAAAGCACTTGCTGGTGAAGTGACAGGGAGTGACAAATGGCACCTTTAGCAAACACTGGCCTCAGCTCCCGGGCAGCCCATCTGGCCAGGGGCCTCTGTCCCTGCTCTCCAGGGCTTTCGAGGCTGAGAGAAGACATTGCAGAGGAGTGGGCTTGGGGCTGTGTGTGGAGGGGGGAAAGGACGGGGGGCTGGGCATTGGGGGGCCCTGGAGGGGGTGGATTTGGGTGGCCTGGGTGCTGGGGGCAAGCCCTGCAGGGAGCATTTGTTGATTCCACAGGGATTTATTTATTTATTTTTTAAAAATATATTTTATTGATTTTTTCACAGAGAGGAAGAGAGAGGGATAGAGTTAGAAACATCAATGAGAGAGAATCATCGATCAGCTGCCTCTTGCACACCCCCCACTGGGGATGTGCCCGCAACCAAGGTACATGCCCTTGCCCGGAATTGAACCCGGGACCTTTCAGTCCGCAGGCCGACGCTCTATCCACTGAGCCAAACCGGTCCCGGCTCCAGAGGGATTTATTGAGCCCCTGCTCTGCCGGCCGGGGCTGGGTGATGCTTCCGCCTGATGGTGACCATGGCAGTCCTGGGCCTGCCTCTTGGGGGGTGAGGGACGGAGCTCGGAGGAAGGGAGAGGCAGGACTGGGAAGAGTGTCTCCACCTTGGGCCTTTCCAAACCTGACATGAAAGGGGCTGCTTCTGAGCTTCTCTTTCGGAGGGAAGGTTCCCGTGGGAAGCCCTGCCTGACTCGCTGGCCTGCCCTACCCTCCCTCATCCTGCTGCTGTCCTTCCGGGGACAGACCAGTGGCTTAGCCTCCCCAGGCCTCCGTTCGCACGCGTGGAGGTGCTCGAGGTTCCGGCCGCAGGGCGGGGTGCACTGTTGGTTGCGCCCACCTTCATGCTCTGGTTGTGTTTTTCTGTCCGTCTCTCCTACTGTTTCAGGAGCTCCTGAAGGGATGGGCCCTGTACAGGGCCAGCCACAGGGGAGACCTCAGGAACTATTCAGATCAACCCCTGCCGTGCATCGACCATGTGACCCATTCTGCATTGTTTCTCACAGTCACCTTACACAATATGAAGTGTAACATTGGTGGTTATCCTGTTAACACATACCTGCCCCGGCCCCAGGGAGCATGGACAGTCCTCAGAGTCAGACTGTGTCTCTCACCACCTTTGTTTCTGTACCTGCTGCTTCCCTCATTGTCTCCTCTGCACTGGCCACTTGTGTTTTAGATCTCGGCGCTGATGTCCCCTCTGCCAGGAAGCTCTCCCTGACCCCTGGACCAGGTGCCCCCTCTGTGTTCATCTCCGTGCCAGGTTGCTTTCTCCCTCCTTATCCTGGTCTCCGTCTCCTGCAGGTGACCAGCAATGGCAGCATCGGTGGGGACCCGCCAACGGAGACCCAGCCCCAGAACCCACCCCAGCCAGCAGCCAACGCCTGGCAGGTCCTCAAAGGCGTCCTGTTCAGGTAAGCACATGCCAGTTTGCCTTTTTATCTTTTAGTATGTTTTTATTGTTTTTAGATAGAAGGAGGAAGGGAGAGGGAGATTGAAACATCGATGAGAGAGAAACATCAATATCCATTGGCTGCCTGCTGCATGCCTCTGATCGGGATCAAGCCCGGAACCCAGCAATGGAGCCAGCTGCCTCCTGGACACGGGTCCATGCTCAAGCACCGAGCTGCGCCGGCCGGCCATGGTGTTCATGGAAAATAGTGCAAATGAAAGGAAAGAATCCTTAAGGATGACACTGCCTACCTTGTATATTTTCTATATTGGTGGGAGCTGTATTTTTTTTCTTAATGATAGAATTTGTTTAATGTGGTAAAATATACCACATTATTAATATTCTAGAGCTGCTCTAACAAATAGCACGAATAGGGTGACTTACACAACAGAAATTAATTTCTCACAACTCTGGAGGCCAGAAGTCCGAGATCAAGGGCATGTCTGGTGTCTCCTGAGGCATCCCTTCTTGGCTTGTAGATGCCTGCCTTGGGGTACCTTCACATGGTCCTTCTTCCGTGGGTGCCTGTGTCCTCATCTCCTCTGCTTTTTTGCATTTCTGTTTTTCTTACTCTTTTTTAAATCTCTTTTTATAAGGACACCAGTCCTATTGGATTAGGGCTCACCTTATGGCCTCTCTTAGCCCTATCTGCAAATACAGTCACTGAGGTACTGAGGGTTATGACTTGACATATGATTTGGGGATGCAATTCAGACACAACATACACATTACATGTAACTTACCACTTTAACCATTTCTAAATGTAACGTTCAGTGGCATTAATTACATTGACATTGTTGTTCAACCATCACTACCATTCACCTCCACAACTTTTCCCTCTTCCCAAACTGAAACTCTGTCCCCCTTAAACACTAACTCCTCATTTCCCTTGGCATCCACCTTTCTCCTTTCCATCTCTGAATTTGCTCTTAGGACCTCATTTAAGTGGAGTCATTGTCCGTCTTTCTGCGACTGGTTGCTGGTGATCCATTTACATATGGATTCATATGCCTTCTCCAAGCCCCGCCTCTGAGGCCTGGAGAGATACTGGGTGGATCTGTAGAATGGGCATTTCTTCTTCTGGAGAGGTATTTTATTTTATTTATTTATTTTTTAAAAATATATTTTATTGATTTTTTTTACAGAGAGAAAGAGAGAGGTATAGTGAGTTAGATACATCAATGAGAGAAAGAATCATCGATCAGTTGCCTCTTGCACACCCCCTTCTGGGGATGTGCCTGCAACCAAGGTTCATGCCCTTGACCAGAATCAAACCTGGGACCTTTCAGTCTGCAGGCCGACACTCTGTCCACTCAGCCAAACTGATTTCGGCAGTATTTTATTTAAAAAATATATATTTTATTGATTTTTTACAGAGAGGAAGGGAGAGGGATAGAGAGCTAGAAACATCGATGAGAGAGAAACATCGATCAGCTGCTTCTTGCACATCCCCAACTGGGGATGTGCCCACAACCAAGATACCTGCCCTTGACCGGCATCGAACCTGGGACTGTTCAGTCCGCAGGCCGACGCTTTAGCCACTGAGCCAAACCAGTTTTGGCTGGAGAGATATTTTAGCAAAATGGTCGAGAAACGAGGCCACACAGTCAGGCAGCCAGTTCTCCCCCTTATTGGCTTATAAGGGGCCACAGGATGTAATTGTTTAAAGCAGTCATCCCCTTGGCTAGAACATTCCCACCTGGCCATGACCAGATGCAAGGGAGGGTCTTTATTTTGGGAAACTGAGTTCTGTTTCTGAGGAAGAATGGAATAGTGGTCCAGGGGGAACAACATCTCATCACTTCCATGTCATCTCCCCCTGCCCCCCAAAGAAAAAAAACCCTGTAACTAATGCGTGCTTATTGTACAAAATTAAACAATTCGAACAGTACAGAAGAGCATAAAGGAAAAGGTGATAAAGAAGCGTAACATATTGGTGGTCATCCTATTAACGCATACCTGCAATTGGCCTTAAATGAGATTATGGAAGGATTCTCACAGACAGAGTTGTTCAAAATAGAGAAGAATTGGGAGCAGCCTGCTTGTCCAAAGTAGGGGATCAGCTACTGAAATTTAGAGAGGAGGGCAGGTGGCATAGACTGTGTCTAAGAGCCCAGGCCTGCTCATGCATCTCATTACCCCCACCCCAGCCTCTGAGCTGTGTGACCTGGTCAGGTGGTCGCCCCTCTGATGCCTGAGTTTCTACCTCAGAGGGGACTCCTGACGGCTCACAGGTCATCAAAAGAATCCCAAGAGATCCCTCGCTGTGGGGCTCCATTGGGCATCATCCTGTGCACTGCAAGGTTCCCGGTCTGATTCCGGGTCAGGGCTCATGCCCGGCTTGTGCGCTCCCTCTTTGGTAGGGGTCAGCAGGAGGCAGCAGATTGATGTTCTGCTTTCATCTATGTTCCGCTCTCATATTGATGTTTCTCTCCCTCTCCCTCTCTAAAAATCAACAAAAATGTCTGAAAAAGAAAAGAATTCCATGAACACCCATGTCAGCTGGGGGCATAGGAGCTGGCACATCCTCAAAGTTGGGCATAATTGCTTTTGTTTACTGTTTATAAAAACTTAGAACACAAAGAGAAACAGTTGAGCCAAAACCAGTTCGGCTCAGTGGATAGAGCGTCGGCCTGGGGACTGAAAGGTCCCAGGTTCGATTCCGGTCAAGGGCATGTACCTTGGTTGCGGGCACATCCCCAGTAGGGGGTGTGCAGGAGGCAACTGATGGATGATTCTCTCTCATCAGTGTTTCTTACTCTCTATCCCTCTCTCTTCTTCTCTGTAAAAAATCAATAAAATATATTAAAACAAACAAAAAAACAAAGAGAAACAGTTGAAAGGTAGTCCACAAGCCTCAGTGCAGTCACAGATCACCTGCTGGTGGGGGCAGACCTGCTGCCTCTGAGCGTGTACACAGGACAGAGAAGCTGTTCAGGAGAGAAACTCTGCACTCCGCTGCCAGGACACTCATCCGTCTTTCCTGACCTGTACCCCACGCTTCTCCAACAACTGTGGAGCCTGTCCCTCCTCTTCCCTGTTCCTCTCCTCCAAAAGGACTTGGCATTTTCTTATGGATCAGTTTCTTTTAAGCAGCTATGAATAGAGCTTATTTTTATCTTTCCCTTCATTTTCACATGAGGCAGCCTATTTTATACAGTTCTGCACCTTGGTTTTTTTCATTAGCAATGTATCTTAGAAATCTTTCCACATGGGCGCATAAAGGAGCTTCCTTTAGATAGGCATTTTTCATCCAGCCACAGTGCAGGCTAATTTCCTTTCTTAGAACCAGGCAGCCTCGAACATCAGTTCAGAGTCTCTCCTGCAGTTTTAAATGGAATCAGGCTTTGTTTTAAGGGGGCTGTGGCTCCCTGAAGCTTCCAGCACATTGCATTGAAATGGCCTCTTTTGAGGGTAGTCTCCATGGTTCTTAGCACATCCTCAAATGACACCAATGCTTACCTGGAGATCCCTCTCTGTGGGGCTCCATTGGGCATCTATGCCCCTGATTCTATTATATTCACCAATTCATTCTGTTCATCAGATTTTTCATTCACTTAATTTTTAAATTCACTTGTTGATGGATATGTATTGTTCATAATTTTTAAAAATATATATTTTATTGAATTTTTTTACAAAGAGGAAGGGAGAGAGAGAGAGAGAGAGAGAGAGAGAGTCAGAAACATCGATGAGAGAGAAACATCCATCACCTGCCTCCTGCACACCTCCCACTGGGGATGTGCCCACAATCAAGGCACATGCCCTTGAACGGAATCTAACCTGGAACCCTTCAGTCTACAGTCTGATGCTCTATCCACTGAGCCAAACCAGTTTCAGCTCTTGTTCATTATTTTTATCTTTACCCTTTTCTTCTTCGTTCTCTTCTTAAAGAATACCTTTCAGCATTTCACATAATACTGGTTGGTGGTGATGAACTCCTTTAGCTTTTTCTTATCTGTGAAGCTCTTTATCTGATCTTCAATTCTGAATGATAGCTTTGCTGGGTAAAGTAATCTTAGTTGTAGGTTCTTGCTATTTATCACTTTGAATATTTCTTGCCACTCCCATCTGGCCTGCGTAGTTTCTGTTGAGAAATCAGCTGACAATTGTATGGGTGCTCCCTTGTAGGTAACTAACTGTTTTTCTCTTGCTGCTTTTAATATTCTCTCTGACTTTTGCCCTTGGCACTTTAATTATGATGTGTCTTGGTGTGGTCCTCTTTGGATTCCTCTTGTTTGGGGTACTGTGCGCTTCCAAGACTTGTAAGTCTATTTCTTTCACCAGGTTGGGGAAGTTTTTTTGTCATTATTTCTTCAAATAGGTTTTCAGTATCTTGCTCTCAGAAGTGGCACCCCCATAATTTGGATGTTGGTACACTGAAGTTGTCCCAGAGGCTCCTTACACTATCTTCATATTTTGGGATTCTTTTTTCTTTTTGCTTTTCCAGTTGTGTGTTTTTTGCTTCAAGTCAAATCTTTGACTTGATTCTTATGATCATCTAGTCTGCTGTTGGACCACTGTATATTATTTTTAATTTCAGTCAGTGTGTGCTTAATTTCTAGTTGGTTCTTTTTCACATCCTCAAGGGTCTCACTAAATTTATCGGCCTTTTCTAGAAAATTCTTGAAATATCTTATAACCGTGGTTTTGAACTCTATATCCAGTCATTTGCTTTCCTGTGTCTGCATTTTGGCTGCTTCCCTAAGTTGATAGAGTGGCTTTGCATGCTAGATGTCCTATAGGAGACACTCTTGGTGCACCCCTTTATAGACTGTGTGCACAGTCTTGTTGTAGTTAAGCCTTGTTTGTCGTTGGTATCACTGGAAGGAATTGACCTCCAGGCCAATTGTCTGTGAGGATCAGCTGTGTCTAAGATAGGAGAACTTCTGTGCTGGAGACACCCTTATGAGGCAAGACTTGCTTCAGTGGGGCTTTGGTGCCTCCTGAGTGTGTCCCTTATGGATCTGAGGAATTGTAATCTGGATGGTCCTACTCTGACCCCTGGGTACACTGGCTCCAAGGAGGTGCTAACTTGGCCTCTGCCTGAGGCCACCCAGCAGGAGCTGTGGAGAGATCTGCAGATTCCTCTTTTTTGCTTGGGTTTTGGAGGTTTCCAGATGAGGCCTGGCTGTGAAGCAATGCAAGCTGCTGTGGGGCCTTGGGCCTTCTTTTAGATGTTCTGGGTCTCTGACTCAGCTGCAGTTTGACAGGTAAGTTTAGATTGCAAAGGGCCAAACATTCATATGCAAAAGCCTCTGCGCATAGCTTGGATGGGGCCAAGTCTCAGGGTGGAGCAAACAGCAATGGCTTCCTTGTCAGCCCTGCCCTAAGAGGCTCCTGGGGTCTCAGTGTCCCTTGGTAATGGCTGCAAGCATCTCTGAGAGAAAGCCGCCCTCAAGCTCCGCCCACTGCCCGACAGTCCAGTTTCTCCCCGTATGAGTCTGGGTCCCCAGATTCTCACCCAGAACTGGAGTTCAGAGCAGTTGGGATCTTGTGTCTCCCTCCCGATTGAAAAAGCCAGCTGTGTACTCAATTGCCGGCTCTTTCTGCGTGCACGCCTCCGTACCTCTGCCTTTACTTTTGCATCTTCTCTCTCAGTGTGCTTTTCTCTTTCCTTCTGGTTGTAGAATTTCCACTCAGCCAGCCTTCCTATGGTTCTGGATGATATCCGTTTTGTCTTTTAGTTTTGAAGTTGTTGTGTGAGGCAGCAGTTCAGGTGTTTACCTATGACGCTATTTTGGTTTCTCTCTCTCTCTCTCTCTCTCTCAAATACATTTTTATTGAGAGGAAGGAAGAGAGAGACAGAGATAGAAATATCCATGACAAGAGAGAATCATGGATTGCCTACCTCCTGCAAGTCCCCCACTTGGGATCAAGTCCACAACCCAGGCATGCGCCCTTGACCGGATTCAAACCTGGGACCTTTCAGTTTGAAGGCTGATGCTTTATCCACTGAGCCAAACTGGCTAGGGCTGTGTATTCAAGCTTTTCCAAGTTGTTCCCAATAGGAGAGTTGGTCTGAATAACCTAGATCCATGGTCAGCAAACTGTGGCTCGCAAGCCACATGCAGCTCTTTGGCCCCTTTTTTTTTTTTTTTTTTTTTTTTTAATATATTTTATTGATTTTGTACAGAGAGGAAGGGAGAGAGATAGAGAGTTAGAAACATCGATGAGAGAGAGTCATCCATCAGCTGCCTCTTGCACACCCCCTACTGGGGATATGCCCGCAACCAAGGTACATGCCCTTGACCGGAATCGAACCCGGGTCCTTCAGTCCCCAAGCCGACGCTCTATCCATTGAGCCAAACCGGTCCCGGCTGGCCCCTTGAGTGTGGCTCTTCCACAAAATACCATGGCCTGGGTGAGTCTATTTTGAAGAACTGACCTTAGTAGAAGTTGTGAGTTTAAAAAAATTGGCTCTCAAGAGAAATTTCAATTGTACTGTTGATATTTGGCTCTGTTGACTAATGAGTTTGCCCATCACTGACCTAGACCATTGCTACTAACATCAGGACTGCCCTGGCAGGCGTGTCAGACCGCACATGCAGGAGGTAGCCAGGCGATGAGTCTCTCTCATATCTATTTTTCTCTGTCTCCTCCTTCATCCCTCCCTTCCACTCTCTCTAAAAAGAAATGAAAAAAATATCCTCTGTTGAGGATTAACAACACGAATAAAATCAGAACTAACTTATTACTTACTCTCTGCCTCTCCAGTTTTCAGGTGAGGTTTCTGAAATGTTGCTTATGTTGCTTTCTAAGGTTCTGTGCTTGTAAACACTGGGCTAGCACAGGTTTTTTTGGGTTGTCTCACTTTGGGATTCCAGTGGACTGGGACATGAGGTTTTTTTAGGTCTGAGGTTTCAAGGGTCCAAGCTTCTGTGCCCTGTGGTCACCAGGAGCTTCTGGAGGACTTGGTGAGGGGGTCTGCGTGGAGACCAGGGCAGTGCCAGGCCCTCCACACTGGCAGACAGTGGCATCTGGGTATCTCCCCAGACATGGCCTTTGAGAGCATCCTATCTCTCACCGGCCCTGTGGCTGCCTTCTCATCCTTGGCCACCAGCCCCAGGTCAGGCCCCAGCAGGTGCGATTGAGAAGGAGGTCATGTGGACCCATGTTGGAAGGAAAAGGCTTGGGACTCATCCTGCCCTGCTTCCCTCCTCAGGATCCTCATCATCTGGGCCATCAGCAGCTGGTTCCGCCGAGGGCAGGCCCCTCAGGACCAAGTGGGCCCCGGAGGAGCCCCGCGCGTCGCCAGCCGCAACCTGTTCCCCAAAGACACTTTAATGGTAACTGCCGGCTGGGAAGCCAGACAAGGGGGATGAGCGGCCCGGGAGGGTGTGGGGAGTAGCATGGGCAGTGATCTGGCTCCTGGTCACTCTCAGGGCTGTGAGTGGGTCCAGAGCGAGGAACTCTGGGTCTATCCATAAACCTGTCACTTAAGTGATACTAGCAAGGGAAAAGTAAATTCTTTTTTTTTTTTTAAATATGTTTTATTAATTTTCTACAGAGAGGAAGGGAGAGAGATAGAGAGCTAGAAACGTCAATGAGAGAGAAACATCGACCAGCTGCCTCCTGCAACACCCCCTACTGGGGATGTGCCCGCAACCAATGTACATGCCCTTGCCCGGAATCGGACCTGGGACCTTTCAGTCCACAGACCGACGCGCTATCCACCGAGCCAAACCGGTTTCGGCGGGAAAAGTAAATTCTTTTGGTTTTGTGGGGGTTCTATCTCTGGGGAAGAGGAACATCCAATGAGTCACTCAATTGTTTAAAAACTATCTTAGCTGAGTCCTTAATGTATTTTGTTTCAATATGTTCAGGCTTTAAAAGTTGCAAGGGAGGAGGTGGTCAATTGGGGGAAAAAGGAGACATTTGTAAAATGTTTAGACAGTTAAAAAAAAAAGTTGCAAAGGAAGCCCTAGCCGGTTTGGTTCAGTGGATAGAGTGTCAGCCTGCAGATTGAAGGGTCTTGGGTTCGATTCTGGTCAAGGGCATGTACCTCAGTTGTAGGCTTGATCCCCGGCCCCGGTCAGAGCCCATGCGGGAGGCAACCAGTTGAGTGGGCCTTCAAGGCTCTGGACAAAGACAGCCGCGGGGACTTGAGAAGAGAGGGAGTCATGGAGGCATGGCGTCCCTGTGTTTTCGGTAGTGGCTGATGTTCCTGCAGATCTTTTTTTAAAATATATTTTATTGATTTTATAGAGAGAGGAAGGGAGAGAGATAGTTAGAAACATCGATGAGTCATCGATCAGCTGCCTCTTGCACACCCCCTACTGGGGATATGCCCGCAACCAAAGTACATGCCCTTGACCGGAATCGAACCCGGAACCGTTCAGTCCCCAAGCCGACGCTCTATCCATTGAGCCAAACCAGTCCCGGCAGTTCCTGCAGACCTTGACCATGCTTTATCCACAAGCCTGCAGAGCTCTGACTAGGAGGGCCCTAAGAGGCTGAGAAAGGAGAAGGTAATTCAAGGAGGTCTTGATCCTTTCTAACCCCAAATTCTAATTGCGAGGCTGGCCATTCTCTCTTTTTAAAAAATATATTTTTATTGATTTCAGAGAGGAAGGGAGAGGGAGAGAGAGGAAGAAATATCAATTGGCCGCCTTCTGCACACCCCACACTGGGGATTGAGCTCGCAACCCGGGCATGTGCCCTGACCGGGAATGGAACCGTGACCTCCTGGTTCATAGGTCAACGCTCAGCCACTGAGCTGTGCCAGCCGGGTGAGGCTGGCCAGTCTTTAAATTTTTTTTTTTGCTCATAGACATCACAGACTCTGCCGGGGACAGATGTGGTGGGGTATGAGAAAAGAGAGAATTGATTCTACTAGTTGCAACTCTTCGCTCCACTGACTCCCCTTTTTCTTCACCCAATGAAGTCATTCATATTAATGGGCTGACCACTCCCAGTTCTCCATCTGCTCTTTACCCGTCAGCCTCAGAGGCTCTGAACGAGGAACCCTAAGCTCCCCACTTCTCCTCCCGCAGAACCTGCATGTGTACATCTCAGAGCACGAGCACTTTACAGACTTCAACGTCACGTCAGCCCTCTTCTGGGAGCAGCAGGACCTTGTGTACGGCGACTGGACCAGCGGCGAGAACTCAGACGGCTGCTATGAGCACTTTGCTGAGCTCGACATTCCACAGGTGGGGACGGCTCCTGAGCTCTGGCCCCAGGCTGCTCACCTTGCATGGAAGGGCCTTTCCTGACCCAACTCCCAGTCCCGCCATCTGGAGGTTAGGCTCCAAGCCTGGCTGGACCCTCAGTTCACAATCTTTCTGGCCACACGCAGGTCCCTGACGTCTCTGTGCCATGGCCTCCACACATCTCCATGTGGATGGAGTTGGAATTGGCCTAGGATCACGTATTTCTGTGGTTTTAATCGGTGAAAGATTAGTAATTGTCCTTGGGGGTGTCTAGTCATCACTAGTTTGTCAGGCAGCCCAGTCCTATATAATAAAAGGGTAATATGCAAATCGACCAAACAGCTGAATGACCTGTCTCTCTGATGTGCACTGACCACCAGGGAGCAGATGTTCAACACCGGAGCTGCCCCCTGGTGGTCAGTGAGCCCCATAGGAGGAGTGCTGCTCAGCCACAAGCTGGGCTGGCGGCTGGCAAATGCAGCGGCCTGCCTCCCTCGTGGCAGCGCTAAGGGTGTCAGACTGTGAGTTATGCCCGCTCCCTGTGTGGGCATCCCCGAGGTCTCCCAGACTGCAGGCTGAGGAACACCTCCTCACCCCACCCCCACACACACCAGTGCACGAACACGTGCACTGGGCCTCTAGTTTAAAAATAACACTTAACATTGATTAAGCACCTACTCTGTGCAGGGCACCAAGGTAGGCCAACTAGTGTAAACCTCCCAATAACCATATAAAGTGGGAACTCTTCTCTCCAGTGATGAGGACATTGAGGTACAGAGAGCTTAAGTGACCACCTAAGGTCACAGAGCTAATGAGATATTTGAACTCAGGCTCTCTGGCTCTGGACGCTGGCAGCCCCGTGTTCAAATCCTGCCTCCCCTAAGACGCCCTTCCTGACTCAGGCTCTGGCGGCTCCCTCTCTGGGCTCTGCCACCCAAGCCCTGCCCACATGGGGGATTGTCACTCTCTGGACACGGGTCTCTCCCATCATGGACTGTGAGCCTATGAGGGTAAGGCTGGCACTATCTTGTAACCACTGTGCCCCAGCTCTCTTTAGCCCGGGGCTGGTGCAGAATGTTGAACAATCAGTGAATTCGCTGCATTAATGATGTCGACATCTCCTTGGGACTGCACACTCATTCATTTCTCTTTAGCAGGTCTCCTTGGCCTCCTGGGGGAAAGGGGGCATGTCTGCTCTGTCTCTGTCGTGGTCTGTGGGGGTGGCCGGACACAGGGTGTGGACACAGTCCTTCTGAGTCCTGAAAGGGCAGGGCGGAGTTATCCCTAGCCCTCACCCAACCAATCAGGGTGAGCCGAGGCAGTGACATCACCACCTACCGGAGTAAAACCCCTGGACTGGGCGAAATTCACTCTCTCTTCTGCCATGCTGCGGGCGTGAGTGGGACAGAGCCCATGCTAGCATGGAAAAGGCTCTTTTGTTTATTGCATTGGACTCGGCTCCCTGGTGGTCCTTGGGGATCACGAAGTCTGGGCGTAACATATGGGGGCTCATCCGGGATCGAACCCGGGACCTCTCGCACAAGGCCCATAGGCTAACCTGTGCTGAGGAATGGCTTCCACCAGACTCTTGGCCAGGATTCAGTCCCCTCCCTCCCTTAGGTCCCCGTTGGCCTGAGGGGCAGCAAGCCGGGCAGCAAAAGCCACCCCAAGGACTTGGATCTGACCCTCCTTTCCAGGTTTCAAGTGGGAGGATATCTCAGTTGCATCTGATTTTAATTTATGGCTCTAAGTGATGACACGGAGAGGCCAGTGCCATTGAAAGAAGAATTAATTACGTTTCTGAGGCGGGCGGCCCCATGTAACGCAGGGCCACATGGGGAAGCACCGAGTTTGTGCAGGAGCAGAAGGAGCGAGAGGTGAAGCCTAGGGCAGAGTCTCTACGGGCTTTCCTCCAGGGAGACTAGGCAGGGTAGGGAAACAGCTTAGGAGGGCGTGGGTGGGCTGTGGATTTGGGGTTGGTTTGCATATAAAAGACCTGCCCCTGGGCAGGGGAATTGTCTATTACCTGTGGGAATCAGGTAGTCCTGTGGGGCAGTCTACAGCTAGCTATGTCCTCCAAGATGTTAAACAGGATAAAAACCAAAGAAACAGGTTGAGCACAGAGGTGGACTTCAAAGTGAAGAGAGGAGGATGCTTGTGGCCAAGTGAAGCCAGCTCTGCACTGTCAGTTGGCCACCCCTTTTCAGTGTTCTCCTCTCTCAGTGGTGGGAGTGAGCATAATGCCCGTCTGGAGAGCTGGAAGAAAGGTACGGGCAGCCGAAACCGGTTTGGCTCAGTGGTAGGGCGTCGGTCTGCGGACTGAAGGGTCCCAGGTTCGATTCCGGTCAAGAGCATGTACCTGGGTTGCGGGCACATCCCCAGTAGGGCATGTGCAAGAGGCAGCTGGTCGATGGTTCTCTCTCATCGATGTTTCTAGCCCTCTATCTCTCTCCCTTCCTCTCTGTAAAAAAAATCAATAAAATATATTAAAAGAAAAAAGAAAAAGAAAGGTACGGGCAGAGCCTCAAAGGAGCCCACAGACCGGGTTCAGATCCACTCACTGCACATTACGTAAGCTCTCTGTGTGAGCCCTGGTGGGCTTCTCTGGAAAATGGGTGTCTAGGTATGTGTGTTGCAGGAATGTGAACCCAGTGGATTAGGCAGTTACCATTGGACTACCCAGAGCAGGGTCCGGTGCTCCCCCTCCTCCCCCCACCCCAGGTTTTACTGCTGAATGAATGAAGGTCATTTGTTGAGCTCCTATGTGCCTGAGTGACGTGCTAGGTGCTCTGGGATAATCCCAACTGCACTGCTGCGCCCTCAGCTCTCATGCACCCTACGGTGGGCATAGAGGCTCAGCGTGGGGAAGTGCTAGAACCGGGATTTGAACCCGAGCCTCTCTGGCTCCATTGTTTTGCTCTGAACCACTTAGCTACACTGCTTGCCTGGCCGGAGAACTGGGGGGTGGAATCTGCTGGGGGCATATATGGTGAGGGGCTTCAGCATTTTCCTTCTCTCTGTTGCCCCGCCTTGCAGAGCGTTCAGCAGAATGGCTCCATCTACATCCACGTCTACTTCACCAAGAGCGGCTTCCACCCAGATCCCCGGCAGAAGGCCCTGTATCGCCGGCTCGCCACAGTCCACATGTCTCGGAGTAAGTCAGTCTCTGCAGCTCGGTCCATAGCCAAGGCAGCTGGCAGCCTGGGGGCCCCAAGCCAGGGAAGGTCCTCGAATCCCAGGCCCACAAGACTGGCAGGAGCCTTGCGCCAGGGAGCCTGGGATTGGAGGCCCATCCTTTGTGCTTCTGTAGACACCCCTCAGGCAGACATGAAAACAGTGGGCTTAGAATGAGCAGCTGGGTCTCGCTGTTGTGTTCAGTGGTTAGCGTTGACCTATGAACCAGGAAGTCACGGTTCGATTCCAGGTTAGGGCACATGCTCGGGTTGTGGGCTCAATCCTCAGTAGGGGGCATGCTGGAAACAGCCGATTGATAATTATCCCTCCTCATTGATGTTTTTCTCTCTCCCTCTCCCAGTCTCTGAAATCAATAAAAACATTTTTAATAAATATATACTTTTTTTTTTTTAAGTGAGAAAGAAAGAACAGGTGCACAGGGCATTTTTGAAGGGGAGGTGATGGGCCAGCTCCTGGGTAGCACCAGGCTTGGTAGAAGTAGAGGCTTAAGCACAGTCTGTGCAAGGACAGTGGGTTGATTAATGAGCACAGGGAGACTGGAGGCCCTTTGAAATTTGTTTCACTCAGTGTGACCTCTAACCGCATCTGTCAGCCCAGTCCGTGTGAATGGGCACTGCACACGTGTGTCACTGTTGAGATGCCATGTGGGAGGGTGCCTGGTCCCAGGTGACCTGTTCAGATGGGTCCTGAGTGGCTTTGTTGTGAACCCTCTATTCTCACACACCTCTGAGCAGTGCCCTTCATTTTCGAAGGCAAGATGCCGGGGGCCCTGGGACTAGATAAGGTCCCCTCTTCTCATCCTCGCTGGTGCCCACCAAGCGAATCCCCGTCGGCTGGCACTGCGAGGCACCACTGAGAAGCCCTGGGTCAGGGATGGCCATTGGTGGCTTATGTCACAGCCTTATGTTAAAATATTTTCTCTGCCCAGGGCATCTCCTTAAATTATTATTTTTCCTCTTGTTAGAAGTACAGTTGACCCTTAAATAACATAGGGATTAGGGGTGCCAGTCCTCTACACAGTTGAAAATATTTGTGTAAGTTTTTTTTGTTTTGTTTTGGTTTGGTTTTTTTGTATAATTTTTTACTCCCCAAAACTTTTTTTTTTAAATATATTTTATTGATTTTCCACAGAGAGGAAGGGAGAGGGATAGAGAGTTAGAAACGTCGATGAGAGAGACACATCGACCAGCTGCCTCCTGCACACCCCCTACCGGGGATGTGCCCCCAACCAACGTACATGCCCTTGACTGGAATCGAACCTGGGACCTTTCAGTCTGCAGACCAACAGACTGCAGACCCCACAACCCGGCCATGTGCCCTGACTGGGAATGGAACCGTGACTTTCTGGTTCATAGGTCGACACTCAACCACTGAACCATGCCAGCCAAGCTGTATATGGTTTAAAATTCAAATAATAAACAAAACAGTGAGACTCATCAGTCCCCTGTTCCCTCTTCCCCTTTCCCCAGTTCCTACCCACCACAGGCAACTGCTTTCAAATTAATTTAGCTGTTTCTTCTGTTCCTTAATCCCCAAGGTTCTCCATAACAAGTTGCTACCTCAATTTCTTGGCTTTTCAGTTTTCGATATTACCTCCTGACCTCTTACTCTGGAAGAGGAAATACTAGCACATTAACATAATTATGACTAGATTAACATTTAATATTCAAATGATTGAGTGATTCTTTTTTTAAAATATATTTTTATTGATTTCAGAGAGGAAGGAAAAGGGAGAGATAGAAACATCAATGAGAGAGAATCATTGATCGGCTGCCTCCTGCACGCCCCCTACAGGTGATAGAGCCTGCTACCCCAGGTATATACTTTGACTGGGAATCGAACCGTGACCTCTGGGTTCATAGGCCCATGCTCAACCACTGAGCCACAACAGCTGGACTAGTGTGCGATTCTTATTTACCTCTGAACCACACAGTGAACATGTTTTGATTTTTGTATTTTTTTTCTTTCCTGTCCAATGTCTCCTTTTCTGTGCGGTTAGTGAGTGTTGGCATTTTTTCACTCACCCTTTGTGTCTTTGTCCCGGAGTCCACTGCCTCCTAACTGGCTGTCATAGGAATCTCTCCCTGTGCTTGAGTTTCACCAGCAAATTTTGTTAGCTCCTCTTCAATTTCATTCTTCGTGCCTGTGAATCTGGTACTGGTCTGTCCAGCTGTTTTGTGTGTGGCATGGTAACACACTTCTTTCTATTCTTGTGGTTAGGTCTTCCTTATTTTGATATAAAAATAGCCCAATCTCCGCAGTTGGGACCCTGGACTGGCAATCTCTGGAAGGATGGTATGGTGGTGCCAGGTCTAAGTGTTGTATTTTGTGAAAAGTGCTGAAATAACAGGAATTCATTCAGAGACCATTTCTGTGCCACAAGAAATAAAAGCATTGTGGCTGTGGAATGAGACAGAAACACGACATCCGGGCTTGGCAGATGCCACAGATCAGGTGGTACTGGCCGTTCCTCAAGAACATGCCCAGCCCTGCATTGGTGGTGCAGTGGTTGGAGCCCTGTCCCGTGCACCAGGACTGTGGGCTCGATCCCCAGGCAGCACATTCCAAGTGGCAGGTTCAACCCCCAGTTAGGGCGGGCAGAGGACACACTACGTTTCTCTGTCACATCCATGTTTCTTTCTATATCCCTAACAATCAATAAAAACATATCCTGTGGTGAGGATTAAAAATAAAAAGATGTGGAGCTGGGTGGGGGTGGACAAAGGCGGGGGAGAAATGGGGACATCTCTAACCGTGTCAACAACAAGAATAAAGTTCAGAAGAAAAATAAGAACATGACAAGGTTGGAGGTCAGCCCTCCGGCTCAGACAGCAGATGAAATTGCCATCCTCCTGCCGTAGAGGAGGTAGTGCTGTGGAGCCGCTTGAGAAAGACAGGAAGTTGAAGAGAAACCTAAAGGGATAGTAACACTCACTGCTGAGAACTGCCAGCAGGTGAGTCTCAGTCACAGCTTCTCTGCTCTGTGGTGCGGGCTCCTCTCTGTAGGGACCACGAGAAAGAACATGGAAGGGAAAAGAGCTTAGAACAGTGGTTCCCAGCATGGGACGCACCCCCATCAGGGGGCAGTTTGATTTTTCTTTAAAGATATATATATATGTTTTTATTGATTTTTTTTTTTTTTTACAGAGAGGAAGGGAGAGGGATAGAGAGTTAGAAACATAGATGAGAGAGAATCATCGACCAGCTGCCTCTTGCACACCCCCACTGGGGATGTGCCCACAACCAAGGTACATGCTCTTGACCAGAATCGAACCTGGGACCTTTCAGTCCGCAGACCGACGCTCTATCCACTGAGCCAAACCGGTTTCAGCTCTTTAAAGTTATATTTCACTGACTTCAGAAATGAAAGGGGTGGGGAGAAAAATTAATGAAGAGAGAATTATTAATCACTGCCTCCTGTAGGTCCCACACTGGGGATTGAACCTACAACCCAAACCCAAACCCCAGACCAGGAGTTGAACCCTGACCTCCTGGTTCATAGGTTGATGCTCAACCACAGAGCCACGTCAGCTAGGCCAAATTGATTTTTTAAAAAAAAATATATAGTGTTATTGATTTCGTAGAGGAAGGGAGAGGGAGAGAGAGAGAAACATCATTGATGAGAGACTCATGGATCGGCTGCCTCCTGCATGCTCCCTAGTGGGGATGAGCCTGCTACCTAGGCATGTGCCCTTGACCAGAATTGAACCCGGGACCCTTTAGTCTTCAGGCCAGGGCCCAATTTGATTTTTAAGGGGGCAATTGGAGAATGAGTTATTAACTAAATTTTATGCATTTCTTATGGTTCTAGGGACCTCATATACAATCTATACTAATAAAAAGGTAATAGGCTAATTAGACTAAATGTCTTCTGGATGACCACCCAGACGTCCTTCCTGACAAAACCGAGTTCGGGCGAAGCCACCCCACCGCTGGTACCCAGGAGCCTGCACCCGGGAGACGGAGATCTGTCTGCCCCGTGGTCCCAGGCCGCAGCCAGCTGGAAAAGCTGCTCTCCCCAAGGTCCCAGGCGCCAGCACCTGGGGCTGCGGCCCAGGAGAAGCCACCCACCCACTGTCCCCTGTGGCTGCGGCTGGCCTGGGTCCTGGGTGCCTGCGGCCGGCCAGAGGGAGGGAAGCCTGGCTTCTGGGTGCCTGCACCCAGGCCGGTTGGAGGAAGGAATCCCGGGTCCCCGGAGCAGGGCCAAGGCAGAGGCATTTAAGGGAGATCAAGCCAGCAGGGAAGCAGTTAGGGGTGATCAGGCTGCAAGACAGGTGATTAGGAGTGATCAGGCAGGCAGACTGGCGAGCAGTTAGGAGTCAGCAGTCCCAGATTACGAGAGGCATGTCCCCCATGGTGGTCCCGGGTTGGAGAGGGTGCAGGCCGGGCTGAGGGGACCCCTCCATGCATGAATTTCGTTGTGGCATATTTATGCATTTCAGTTCTCTATTAGATGTTTTGAAACTTTATTTGCTATTTTTTATATCACTTCATATTATTATTATTATTATTATTATTTTTTTTTAGCAATTTCTTAGTGATCTCTTCCTCAGTATTTCAACTATCCTTTGGTTCCTTTATTTTTCTCTTTCATGGATGCCACATTCTTTGGAAGCTTGTTTAGACCAAGTTAATATCCTTTTAGGCTTCCTCCATGTGAGTAGGAGCTTACTTTTTGAATAGTAAGAATTACATGTCACAGGGGCATCGGGATTTAGAGATGCTCAGGTGGGGTGTGGCCAGAGAAAGGCTGGGAGCCACTGCTGCTGCTCAGCCCACAGGGCTGCCTGCCTCAAAGCTGTGAGCTAGGCCACTGATGCTCTAAAAGCCAGCGTGCCGCCAAAACCGGTTTGGCTCAGTGGATAGGGCGTCGGCCTGCAGACCGAAAGGTCCCGGGTTCAATTCCGGTCAAGGGCATGTACCTTGGTTGCGGGCACATCCTCGATGTGGGGTGTGCAGAGGCAGCTGGTCGATGTACCTCTCTCATCGATGTTTTTGGCTCTCTATCTCTCTCCCTTCCTCTCTGTGAAAAATCAATAAAATATATTTAAAAAGAAAGAAAGAACCCCACAGAGCAGGGTGGGGATGTTTCCCTTTAAAAAAATAAAAGTAAATAAATAAAAAGCCAACGTGCCCATATGGAGAAGGGAAATGTTGAAGAATCATCACCACATTTGAAAAGAAACAGAGAATGCTTTGGATCAACCAGTGACTAAATCACTTGTGTTTCCGGAGTGCGGAGGTTTAAATCGGGGAGCTTGTCTTTGAGTACGTTTTGATTTTTCTTTAGAAGTTTAGGATGAGGTCTTACACTGGAACTAGAAATAGAGGAAAGCCTTAGGGGGGAAATAGAAGAATAATTCAGATGTGAGGGGAAATGTCAGCGGTAGTCGGATTATTCCCTCCCTCGGTTGTTAAGTGTAACTGGACTCACGGAGGTGGCCCTTCTCACTGACCTTGTCTCAGAGCCCGCCCCTCCCCCACCTCCACATCCAGAGATGTCACTGTCATCAAGGAAGTGTTAGGGGCATGCTGGCCCAACTGGCAGTGATACCAAGTCATGGTTGGACAGTCTTGATATGGTATATTTTTAGAATTTATGTATTTAAAACGTAAGCCAAATCAACACATGATTTTAAAAGCTTACCTACACTGGGTTGAACAAAAAGTTGGTACCCGGTGCCCCATGTGTACTGAGTGCTGGTAAGTGGGCGGGTCTGTGGATGTGGAGCCGCTGCTTTCCGCAGGGCGGGACCGTGAAGGTGGGCGAAGGTGAGCTGAGGAGGAGTGGCCTGCAGGGGCTGCCCTGAGGAGCAGGTCCCCAAAAGCGGGGTCGCCAGAGGCCTGGGGTGGATGTGCCTGACGCCTCAGAGGTTGCCTTGAATGAGACCCAGCCGGGTGGCTGCTGGCTTGCATCTCGTTTACCCTCATCGGTGCCATATTTTTTGTGGGTTTGCCTTTGGTAAGGGAGACCTTGTCGCTGTGTGCTGGGGTGGTGTTCACAGTCACTGTGACAGGTGTCTGCAGCCGGGCCGCCCCACAGCTGGGACCCCTCGGAGCTGGCCACCCGATTCCAGGGCAAAGAATGGTGTGGGAGCAGAGCTGGCCACTGAGTCATTTTAAGCTTTCTAGTGGCCACATAAAACACACACACACAGAAACCCTCTAAAACTATAAAATTAACATTAGTAATAATGTTATGGAGGCAACATATTGTCATTTCAACAGGTAACTAGTATAAAAAAATCACCAAGATTATCTTCCATTCTTTCTCTCCCTCTGCACCAAGTTTCAGAGTCTGGTGTGTTTTGCACGCACAGCACCTCTGCTCGGGCAGCCACATTGTCAGTGCCAGCAGCCTTGCAGCCAGTGGCCCCCTGGCTGCCGCACTTCTAGAAGCTTCCACTCCGAGGAAAGGTGGCTCTTTGGTCCCACAGAAGCCAGGCCCATCTTGGATTAACATCTGTGCGGGTGCTGCCAGGTTGTAGAATTTCCCCCCTGAGCCAAAGCCTCTCCCGTGCGCCACCTCAGGCCTCTGGGGCCCAGCTGGGCCCTGGCCTCCCTTCCCGCTGAGCCTCTCAGGAATGAAACATAGTGGGGTGTGTCCCCCAGAATTCATTCTGCAGGATGCCCACCCTGGGAGTTGACTGCGCCCCCTGGAGGCGGGGCAAGGTCTCACCAGTGTTGATGGAAGTGCTGGGATGATACCTGTGCTGCTGTCAGAGCAGCAGGCCCGGGCTGAAAGCCTGAGTCCCGTTCCAGAAATGTGTTTGAACGTGAGCTGTGTGTAGAACTCAGAAGCCTCTCGCCCTGATTCTGAGTGGATGCGAGGGATCCGGCTGGTGGCTTGTGTGTATGTGACGTGCGGAGGCATTCCTGGCTGGTCCTGCCGTCCTCCAGAGGAGGGACGAGGCCCGGGAAGTGACAAAGTTGCCAGCGTCCCTTCGCTCGTGTGAGACCAGGGCTCCCTCTCTCGACCAGCTCCCTTCCCATTTCCCCATCTCTCCCTGCCCCTCGGGGTCCAGGTGGAGAAGTCGCAGGAGGGACAGGCCGCATTTTGTCCCAGGACAGGGAGAGCTGAAAAGCACCCAAGCGGGTGGAGGTGAGGCGATCAGGCCTGAGCAAGCACCAGCCCCTTCCTCCCGGCAAGTCTTGGCATGGTGAGAGGCAGAGGGCCTGTGGCCAGCCTGGCCTCTGCAGGAGGAAGTGGAGGCTGCTCTTGGCTGGGGGATCACAGCCCCAAAGGATCTCTCACACTGGTGGTTCCGGGCCCGCTGGACTGTCCGCAGCTCGCCTGTTTACTCTCGTGTATTCCACTAGTCGTCACTGGGCCCAAATGGGCCCCCCCCCCCCCCTCCTGGGCTCACAGACAGGTTGGGGGAGAGACGGCAAGCTCACTGAAGGGCAGTGGAAGTGGAGGCGGGGGTGCTGTGAAGGGAGTGCACATGCAGGGAGCAGGATGGGGCTCCTTGAGGGGTGCGCAGGGAAGCCCTAGGCGGAGGGACGTTTAACCAGGACGTGAGGGTGAGGAGAGCCCCCAGGAAGGCCCCCGCCGCGGTGGGTACGTGTCAGGTTGGCGCGGGTGAGGAGAGGGGCGAGAGGAGGATGAGGGCTAGAGGTCTGTGAGCACGGGGGTGAGGGCCCTCTGCTGGGGTTCGAGGTGGCAGGAGGGCAGTTCCGATACTTGGTTTAAAAGAAGCGCTGGCTGCCCGGCAGAGAGCAGTCACAGGAGGCAAGGGCGGCCGCCAGGAGGCCAGTGAGGAGGTGACTGCGGTCATCCAGGAGGGGACGCCGGGGCTGGCTTGCCACGGGGCCTGGAGGGGGAGCTGGGACCCACACAGCAGGTTCTGGAGCAGAAAAGACTCGGTGTTTCTGCTGGGAGTCCTTTGGTGGGTGTCGGTGTCGCCGTGAAGACGGGAAAGTGGGACTGAGGTGCGAGAGGGCAGGCAGCTCAGGCCTACCGGTCAGCGTTACCATCACTTGGTGTCTGGGATAGTGGGAGCGGGGAGACCAGTGAGCAGCCCTCGGTAGGCAGAGGGGTCTGGATCCCCCGTGCCCGCAGGTCTCATATCCACGCCTTCTCCCTCCCGCTCCACAGTGATCAACAAATACAAGCGCCGGCGGTTTCAGAAAACCAAGAACCTATTGACGGGGGAGACGGAAGCCGACCCCGAAATGATTAAGGTGCGTGAGCGGAGCTCACGGGTCCGGGGGCTCAGGCTGTCCGCGCCCGCAGCCATGCGGGCTCTGCTGGCACCTCCACCGAGCTGCTGTCTCCTCGTCCCTCTGACCCTGTTTTCCTCAAAATGGGGCTGGGAGGCTGAGCTGCCTCTCGGGGCATGGGAGGATTCCGGGGTGTGGGGGGTCCCATCACTGTTCCCGTTTCAGTGGGAAGACTTGCCCACAGTGTCAGAGCAGGAAATGGCCGTGTGGGATTCTCTCCGAGCCCAGCTGGGCAGGTAGCGCCCCCATTCTTTTAGGTGGGCTGGGGCACCGGGCGTTAACCTGCCGGGTGTTAACCTTTCTCTCTGCGCGGTGGTCCCAGCGGGCGCCCGAGAGTGGCTCTCTGCAGCCTGGCATACGGTCCATCCAGACCTGCAGGCCTGGGTCTCCCCGGCAGGTGGCTGGGGTCCAGGGTGTGGGGTCTGTAAGGCTGGCGTGTGGCTGGCCAGTGGTCACTGTAGTGGCCGCTCTTCCGCTGTCGCTGTTGTCACGGGAGCCTTCAGGTGCAGGAGCCTCTGAGCCCCATGACCCCCTGTCTCCCCTCAGAGGGCCGAGGACTATGGGCCTGTAGAAGTGATCTCCCACTGGCACCCCAACATCACCATCAACATTGTGGACGACCACACACCGTGGGTGAAGGGCAGCGTGCCTCCGCCTCTGGACCAGTGTGAGGCCTCCTCTGCTCTCCTGTCTCCATCTGCCCACGCTCTCCACCCTGCCCGCCCCTGCCCAAAGACCCCCTTCTTCCTCCTGCCTGTCCCCCAGTGTCCTGTCCCCCTCTGAACACCTCGCCTTTGTTCTAGAAGGCCTGCGGGGTCTCCCTGCCCTTGCGGGTTCCCCTGACTCCCGCCCAGGCTGAGCAGTGCCCCCACCCCACTTGCCTGCAGACGTGAAATTCGACGCTGTGAGCGGTGACTACTACCCCATCATCTACTTCAACGATTACTGGAACCTGCAGAAGGACTACTACCCCATCAACGAGAGCCTGGCCAGCCTGCCGCTCCGCGTCTCCTTCTGCCCGCTCTCTCTCTGGCGCTGGCAGCTCTACGCCGCCCAGAGCACCAAGTCCCCCTGGAACTTCCTGGGCGATGAGCTGTACGAGCAGTCAGACGAGGAGCAGGACTCGGTGAAGGTGAGGTGGGGGCGGGGGCTTCCCAGCACCCTCCTGGGCTGCAGCAGGGGAAGGGGAAGTGGGTCAGGCTGGCGGCCAGCGCTCCCTGGCCAGTTTCACAACCTCCCAGGTGCCCGCCCTCCCTGCAGCCCTCGCTGGCTCTGGGGATCCCATCCCTGAGGCTTCTGTGGGCCTCCCGGGCTCAGCTTTTCTGTTTCTTTGGCCAGGCCTTCTGAGTCCGGACTGCCCTTTCCTGATCTGGTGCCAGAAATAGCCCATTTCTCCCCAACTTTGGGCTCTGACTTGATGTCTCTGCTCTCGGTCACGGTGTCCTTGAATACTCCTGGCGTCCCCATTTCCTCTGCTTGTCTGTGCCATGGAGACGGCTGTGCTTGCCTGGGGTTGTCCTTCATGTTGGGTTTCTGTTCCTCACTCCGACTGTCCCTTCATCTGTCTCTGTCACTCTGCTCTCTCCCCATCTCTGTCTCTGCCTCTCTCCTCTCTTCTGTTTCTTTCTCCCTCCCTCATCTCCATGTCCACCTGTCCATCTCTGCCTATCATGCGTGCTCCCTGTCCGGGCAGTGCTGGGGGTCAGGTCTGTGAGCAGTTCTTCTGGGAGACCAGGAGGAGAGATGCCGGCCCCCAGCGCTCACAGGCATCTCCCCCGCCCCACCTCTAGGTTGCCCTCCTAGAGACCAACCCCTACCTGCTGGCTCTCACCATCATCGTGTCCATCGTCCACAGTGTCTTTGAGTTCCTGGCCTTCAAGAACGGTAGGGGAGGGACCCTGGGGCCTGAGAGGCCGTGGGGGGCTGGGGGTGGGAGGGCACCAGAGTAGGCTTGCCCCTCTCTCTCTCCCTCCTCACCCATGGGTCCTCTCCCTACCTGGGATCTCTCAGCCCCACTCTCCAAAGGCCTAGTGAACTGGCCAGGATGATGGCCCCCAAACTCCCATTCCAGAAACTTCCATCTACTGGGTGTGGTGCTGCAGGAGGGGCTGGGCTGGGGAACTCCGAGGCCCAGAGCAGGGAAGCCCCAGAGCTGCTCCCATCAGCCTGCCCAGCAGGTTGCCTGCTGGGAAAGGCCCCTCAGGGTGGAGTGGATGGGGCCCACCCGAATGGGAAGGTGACAGCTCAGTTCCCAGAAGGCCCCTGCGTTCCAAAGGCCAACAGTGGCGATGGCCAGGGTTCGAGGGGGCTGGCCATGGGCAGGCACTGTTGTGAGTGTCCTCATTCCTTAGCTCATCGAGTCCTCACAGCCGCAGCCCAGGAGGAGGCCGGCTGTTGCCGCCCGCCATGCTTGTGACGAAGCGGAGGCTCAGGGAGGTTAGGTGACCTGCCTGCAGTCACACAGCTCCCAGCGGCAGAGCCAGGATTTGAACCAGGCAGCCGGCTCCAGCCCCCACTTTCACCCTCTAGGCCCCATCGGCCACTTAACTTTCCTAGAGAACCCCAATCTGAAGGAGGCCCGCTCAGGAAGGGGCAGTAGTAATAAGTGTTATTATTAAGACAACATTGCCAAGATTAAGAGTTACCTTTTGAAGGTTGTAACTGAGCTGAACAGTAAGTGCCAGCTGCTGGTAGCGGGTCTTGGCCGTAGCCTGTGGCATACTCACAAGCCTTCCTGCTCACTGGGAGCTGGGTCGGCTGCTTCCCTCTTCCTGATGAGAAATGAGGGCTCAGAGTGGGTGGTCACTCGCCCAAGGTCACACAGCAGGGGTGGGCCTGGGCAAGCCCAGCTTTACACCCCATGTTTGTTGCCTCCCCAGTCTAGGACAGGACTTGGATCCCTTCACCCGCACCAGAACCGTTCTCCCTGGCCAGGATTGGGGGTTCCTGTGAATTTCCCTTTTGAACCTCAGGGTCTGATGGGGGTAGAGGAGCCTGCCCAGGGTGTTGGCATTCCAGAATCTGAACCAGAGTCGGCTGCTGGCCAGGGCTCACGGGGAAAGCCGGCCTGTGCGAGCACGGCTGGCCGCCTCTGTGAAGCGGGCATGGTGGCGGCCGCCTGTGGCTGCGCGTCGGAAACACTGGGCGCAGGCGGGACAGCCAGTGCTGTCATCCGTTTGGCTACGGGGAGCCCAGGGCGCAGGGCGAGCCTGGGCCTGCGGGCAGCGTCCGGCACAGCATCAGAAGCTCTGATTGGAGACCTGAGCGGGGCCCTCGTGCGTCCCCCAGGCGGCTGGGGGCCGCTCCCCTCACGGTTTCGGGGCGGAGGGCTGGGGGAGGTGGCTTTGCAGCGTGTGTCCCAGGCCTCCCAGCCGGGAGAGGCTGGCACCGGGGACAGCCCGGGTCTGGGGTCACAAAGACCCAGCTTCCGGCCAGCTGCTGCCAGACCAGGCTGTGAGGCCACAGGGGGGTGGCTTCTCTGAGCAGCCCTTAGCACCTGGCCTGGTGGGCACTTGGGACCTGGCAGCAGTCACTGTGCCCGTCCGAGGACTGCATCCTGGGGGCCAGGGTCAGATGTGAGGGCTGCGGAGGTCCTGCCTGTCCCGTGCTCGGTGGCCCTGAGAAGCAGAGGCTCCGTATGGGAGGGAGTCCTGTGCACCCCTCCCCGCTGGTGACCCAGCACCTCCCCTGGGGTCTGAGGAGAGTGGGGCCTGAGGGAGCTGCAGGAAGAACCCGGCTCAACTTCCTGGCCTCCCCCCGCCTCCCGCGCACAGATATCCAGTTCTGGAACAGCCGGCAGTCTCTGGAGGGCCTGTCTGTGCGCTCCGTCTTCTTCGGGGTGTTCCAGTCCTTCGTGGTCCTCCTCTACATCCTGGACAACGAGACCAACTTCGTGGTCCAGGTCAGCGTCTTCATCGGGGTCCTCATCGACCTCTGGAAGATCACCAAGGTCATGGATGTCCGGGTAAGTCTGGCGGCCATGCTGTCTTGGGGCCTGCCGGGGGTTGGGAGGGGGCCATTCGGTCAGCCAGACCCTGGAGCTGGCCCCGGGTGTTTCCCAGCGCCGGCTGCACTCCCAGGACCGAGGGGATTTTCGCATCAGGGGATTTTTCAGGTCACATGTGGGGCAGGGGAACTGGGAACCGTGGGGAAGGGCAGGGGCTGGAGCGGGCGGGGGCAACGACAGCTGACCATGGCCTCCCTCCCTGCCCATAGCTGGACCGGGAGCGCAAGGTGGCGGGACTCTTCCCCCGCCCGACCTTCAAAGACAAGTCCACGTACATCGAGTCCTCGACAAAAGTGTACGACGACGTGAGTATCCTCCAGGGTTTCCAAGCTCCACACACTCCTGGGGTCCCAGGGGGTGGGCAGTTGCTGGGGTGACGGGGTGTGGGGGGGAGACCAGGCATCTGCCCCCTGACAAGTCTATACTTTATGGCCCGTGTCATACCCTCCAGCGTCACCTGCCTGCCGTGTATACTTCCTGTCTGAATCCAAAGTTCCCAGAGCCGCCTGGAAATTCCCCTAGGCTGGCCTGCCAGACAAGGTGTGGGTGGGTGAGGCGGGGTGCCAGGTGGGGCCCGAGAAGTGGGGTTCCAACTCCACCCTGTGCCCCACAGATGGCCTTCCGGTACCTGTCATGGATCCTCTTCCCGCTCCTGGGCTGCTACGCGGTCTACAGCCTCCTGTACCTGGAACACAAGGGCTGGTACTCCTGGCTGCTCAGCATGCTCTACGGCTTCCTGCTGACCTTCGGTGAGCGCACCGGAGAGCAGGCCCTGAGCAGCGTCCTCCGCCCGCAGCTGGGGTCCAGTGTGGGAGGGACAGCCCAGGGCGGGCAGGGGTGGCATACGGGGAGCCTCGAAGGGTTACCTGGTCCGGTCTGGGGTCAGGGGGGCTTCCTGGAGGTCAGGTGCATTTAGGTCTTCAGCCTCGGGGGAACCCACACAGTAAACAAGCGGACAGGCGGCCCACAGCACGAGATGGGTGCTGGGAAGGGGTCAGGGTGAGGGTGCACATCAGATGTGATCAGGAGGTGAAAGATGCCAAAGGAGGGAGCCATCCGAGGGCCCTAAAGCAGCATGTGCCTGAGGGACTGGAAGCAGCAGCAGGCCATTGGGAGGAAGGAGGGAGGGAGGCAGGCCGGAAGTGAGGTCGGAGAGGTCCAGGATTAGGGTGCCCCTTCCTCTGCTCACGGGTGTCCCCTTACCACCACCCTAGGCTTCATCACCATGACACCCCAGCTCTTCATCAACTACAAGCTCAAGTCTGTGGCCCACCTGCCCTGGCGCATGCTCACCTACAAGGCCCTCAACACCTTCATCGATGACCTGTTCGCCTTTGTGATCAAGATGCCCGTGATGTACCGGATCGGCTGCCTGCGGGACGGTGAGCACCGGGGCGGGCGGGCCGGCGGGAGGCTCCCGCTGCAGCTCGGGAGGCACAGGAGGGCTCGGGCCTGGGGGTCCCACCGGAGGCCCAACCTTTGCAGGACCCCCACCCCCTGACAGTAGGCCAGGGGGCCCCTTCCCCTCACGCTGCCCCCTCACCCCTTCTCTAGATGTGGTCTTCTTCATATACCTCTACCAACGCTGGATCTACCGCGTCGACCCCACGCGGGTGAATGAGTTCGGCATGAGCGGTGAGGCACCGACAGCACCTGCCCCCGTGGCCGGAGCCCCAGCAGCCACAGGGGCCCTCCCGGCCCCACCCACTCCCGACCCTGCCACAGTGACCGCCGCCGGGGAGCAGGCCTCGACGCCCGTGCCCGCCACGCCCTCCCAGGGGGCCAGCTCCGCCACCGAGCCCCAGGCAGCCCCTCCAAAGCCAGCAGAGGACAAGAAAAGGGATTAACCGTTCCTGGTCATCGTCATCTGCTCCGGCTCCTGGTGACACCGCCCCTGCCGACCCAGGCCCCTCGCCTCCCCTCCCTATCGCCCTTTCCCTGGACAGATTGGGCCGGGGCGGCAGGAGACCCCTTTGGGGCCAGGGCCCAGTGCATGGTGTGGGGGCTGCGGCCGGCCAGGGCACGTCGTTTGTGGAGGCGCCGTCTGTCTGTCTGTCCCTGTGTTTTAGCCATCTGCCCCGCCAGCCCAGCACCATCAGGAATCATGGTGAAGCCGATGCGGCACTGCGGAGGGGGTGGGCCAGGCAGGGGAGAGGCCCACGGCCGGCCATCCATCATCGTGACCCTCGTCCCCTGACCAGCCCTCTCCTGCCAGACCGCCACCCTTTAACACAGTCTGAATTTAATAAATTCATGTGGGTGTTTAACTTAAACTCACAGCCCCCCTGTGCCTTCCTTCCTCTGTCCCTCAGAGCAGGTCTGGGAAGGAGACCTGCAGGCTGACAGTGACCCTCTGGGCCAGGCCCCTTTCTCCCCCTTCCTTCCCGCCCCAGCCCTCTGAGGGGGCTTCCCTAACCGTCCTCGTTTCCCAGATGGGGAAGCTGCTCGCTGTGACCTCGCTGCACCTATGTTCTTACCCAGGAGGCGGCGGCGGAGGTGGGCCTTGCCTGTGCCCACATGCTGTTCTCCGGCCTCCTGCCACCAGGCAGGACGGGAGCCAGGCCTGCCCCATGAGCAAACACCCGCCGCCTGACCCATTTCACCAGCTTCCGCATTCGGCAGTCCTGGACCCTGGGCACATGACCTCCCTTCCCTGGACTTACGAGCTTGCCTCCCCAGCTCACAGCAGGGGCTGGGGTGAACCCTCGCTCAGAGTGGTGCCCGATTACAGTGCTTGGAATTGTTGGGGTGCCCCCAGCACCCCCAGGGCTGCCAGCGCAAGGACCCACCCAAGCTCTTAGAGCGTGGCCCCTGGGCCTTCCCGACAACTGGGTGCCGGGGCTATTGACCCACCTCCTAGGTGGGGAGACAGGCCTCTGGGGTCCCTGCTCTCAGCAGGATTGGAACCCACATTCCCAGATTTACAGATTGGGGTGATCTCATCAACTCTGCAGGGAGAGGAGGCCTGGGGCTGAGGGCCTTCCCTGAGGCCTCACCCCACTCCGCCCTGCAGAGCCAGGCAGGGAATCCGCATGTCAGGGGAGATGTTGGTGTGCTCAGAGCCCATGTGTACACGTGTGCACACATGTGCACACATGCATGCAGTACTGCAGGCTTTTCCACCCCTCAGGCAGTCACGGCCCACTCCACTCTGTGCCATTCCATGGCTCCCTGTGTCCTAGGAGAAAGCTAGGAACCCAGGGGGTGTGGCCACCTGGACTCGCTGGCCTCATCTCCCCTGACCTTCCTCCCACAGCCACATTCTCCAGCCTCTGGCAAAGGCCATCAGCTTCACCCACGATCGGGAGTCACCATTCCACTGGCACCACCTGGTTCAGAGTCCTCCTTGCCCCTTGGGTTGTTCTCACCCGCCTTCTCACTGAGATCCTGGCCCTCCCACTCACCACCATCCAGGAGCCCGAGAACTTGCTTTCAATCCTTTTAAGCCAAGGATATTTTTTCCATTGATCTTTAGAGACAGAGTGGAAGGGAGCGAGGGGGAATAAAGAGAGAGAGAGAGAAAAACATCCGTGTGAGGGAGACACACTGACTGGTCGCCTCCTGCAGGCACCCTGACCTGACCGGGGCCAGGGATTGAACCTGCAACCAGCGTACATGCATGCCTTTGATTAGGAATCAAACCGGCATCCTTTGTTCTGTGGGCCAATGCTCTAATCACTGAGCAAAACCAGCCAGGGCACCAGAGAACTTACTAAAACAGAAATTGGACCCTGCCCGTCCCCTGCTCGGAACTTACATGGCACCCTAGTGTCCTTGGGAGAAGAGCCCAGGGCCTTACTGTGAGCCAGACAGGGGTGGAATGAGGCGGGACTTCTTAACCGCTGTTGTTTCATCTTTCTTGCTTTAACTTGCCATGATCTCCTGGCTATAGCGAGTGCGCTTCCCTTACCTGGGAAACTTCCCCAGGCACTTCACCTGACCTGTGCGTCCTCCAGGTGGCAGCTCTAATGTCTCCTCCAGGAAGCCCTCCCTGACCACTTCCTCTAATTCACCCCCCTCCCCCAGCTCCTTGGGGTCCCACATTCCAGCTCTGTCCACTCTGGGTCATCACTGAGGAAAGTCATTCTCCACTGAGCTGAGCCCCGTGAGGACAGCTGGGGCGCCTTGGTCACGGCCACGCCCTTGGCACTCAGGAGGCGCTGCCAGAACGTTGGCTGAAGGCATGTTTGCCAGTCCTGACTTCACAAGCACGTATCCAGCAGTGGGACCCTCCTGGGCCCACATTGACACTGATGGAGAGACTGACATAGCCAGCCAGCAAATGCTCCCCTAGCCCTTCCCTTGGACACCCCTGAGCTGGGGGGTTCTGTGTACACAGCAGGGACCGAGACACCCCAGGTCTGCCCTTAAGGGGCTGAGGATTTCTGACATGTCCTTCCACTTATTCATCCGACACACAGTTGTGAGACCTGACATTGGCAAGGGGCAGAAGCTGATCAGGCGGGCTCCTGGGAGCCACTGTTCCACGTCCCTCATGAGCCAAGCCTTAGTCTAAGAGCTGTGTGTGGTTCATTTCATGAAGTTTAATACTGATGTTCCCATCGCCTTACAGACCTTTGCTGTACACTCCACTACGTCTCCAGACTCCTCGCTATTACTTGAATGTGCCACGCGTGTTCCCACCTCATGGATGGGATAGTCAATAACAGCAAGGAGACCGGAATGGACTGGATCCTTCAGAGTTTCAGCTCTTTGCTCAAATGTTATCCCAGAACCTTCCTCAACTTCCTACCCAAATAGTACCCTCTAACCTCAACCCACACTAGTATATCCTGCTTTATTCTATAATACTGCCATCACCACCAGACCTGTATTTGCTTATCTATTTCCATCTGTCTCCTTCACTTGGATATCAATGCCATGATGGGAGGGGCTTTTGTCTTTTGTGTTCTTTGCAATGTCCCCAGCTATTGGAACAGTGCCTGGCACCATCACACATCACACTGTAATAATTAAGCCCAATGCTTACAAGAGTAGATGAGAAAACGGAGAGAAATTAAGAAACTGTCCAAGATTTCAGAAATTGAGAAAACTGTTCAAAGTGTTAGAACAGTGCCCAGCACATTTAAGAGCTGTATACAAGTGCCATTCTTAGCATCTTTATTTATTGATTTGAGAGAGGCGTCGATATGTTTTCCCAGTTATTTATGCATTCATTAGTTGATTCTTGTATATGTTCTGACCAGGGCTTAAACCCACAACCTTGGCGTATCCGGCCAATACTATTAGTATTATATAATCCTCACAACTATCCTATTATTAGGCCCATTTTACAGATCGGGCTCAGAGTGATGAAGACAGTTGCCCAAGGTCATGCAGCCTGTAGGTGGGAGACCTAGGATTTGAACCCAGGCGCCCTCAATCATAACCTCCTTGTTGTATGCAGACTACAGCTTACTGGCCAAATGCAGCCTTTCCCAGCTTTTGTGTAATTTTTAAATAGTTAAAAAGAAGCTGAAGAAGAATATTTTTTTTCACATGAAAATTATACAAAATTCAAATTTCATATCTCTGTACTGTGTGGGTGCTTTTGCGTTGTGGCAGAGTTGAATGTTGAGACCTGTCTGGCCCTCAGAGCCTAAAGTGTAATATATTTGCTATCTGGCCCTTGGCAGCTTTTAAAAGTTTGCTCAATATTTTGCTGTCTAGCAGTAGCACTCCAACTTGAGCCTGAAGAGCTTGGGGCCACACTTGAACTCACGGCTGCTGCTTGCCAGAAGAGTCACCAGGCCTGGCTTGGTGAGTGCTGTGTCCCCAATGCCCAGTGCAGGCCCTGACACACAGCAGATGCTCGTTAAGTGTACGTCCAATAATTTTTAAATTTTATTATTTTTTAAATCCTCACTCAAGGATATTTTCCCATTGGTTTTTAGAGAAAGGGAAAGACAGAAATATCGATGTTAGAGAAACACACAGATTGGTTGCCTCCTGCATGCACCCCAGCCAGGGCTCGGGCCAGGGAGGATGTGGCAACAGAGCTACATGCCCTTGGCCAGAATCAAATCCGGGATTCTGGTCTGCAGTCCAACGCTCTATCCACTGAGCCAAACTGGCCAGGGCTTTTAATTTTTTAATTTTATGTGTTTAATAATCATTTGTTGACCATGGAGATAAGAGAAAACACTCAAATTTTACAAGATGTAGCATTCTGTGGTCAGGGTGCCCGGCATTCAGGTTGGAACCGATGGTCATTCTGAAGAACGGGAGGCTTTAGGACTATGATCTAACCAAATGGCTGCCCCTCCTTGAGCCTCAGTCTCCCCTCTGCAAGGAATCCTGGTTCTATCACATGCCTCTGATGTGACTGTGAGGTTTAAAGAATCTGTGAGGCCCCCAGGTAGGCACTTTGCTTAAGGGTCAGGCATACAGCTCAGGATGTACGCTGGGGCTACACTGACATCATTCCCGGACTGAGGTACTGAGCCTTGAAGCTGGAAATGCTCTGGGAAACTTGAAAGGGTTGTAGGGAGGAATAAAACATCCATCCAATCATTGAATAAACATTCATTGCGGGGGTACCTACTGTGTTCCAGGCGCTGTTTCTGGTGCTAGGAATATAGCAAGGAACAAAACAGGCAAATCCTAGAGCTGACATTCTAGATTTAAACTGACATTCTATAGTTAAAATACCTTCACTCTCAATCTGCAGAAAATGAGAAGAGAAACCATGGAAGTTTCCTAAAGATCATTATCAACAAAATCTGTAGAGCTAGCTCTCCTGATCCCAAAGCTTCCCTTCCATCCAGAAAAACAACAGGTTCAAGTTCCGCTGGCAGACTTGGGGGTGGGGGTGGGAGCCTCAGTTCCCAACTTGCTCCATGGGTAGGGCGGGAATGGCTCTAAGCTGGCCTCAGTTGGCTCCGCCAGAGCCATGGCCAGCAGCACTGGCCCCGCCCCAAAAGCCCAACCTCCTCTTCCCGGCCGGCCCCGCCCCCGGGACCACGTGACGCGCGGGGGTTTTCCCGTTCCCCTAGTGAGACGTCACGGCGGGGTGAGAGCCAATGGACGCGCAGGCCGGCAGCGCCGGGGAATTCCGCCGCCCCGCCCCCGCCCGCCGCTCGCCCGGCCCGGCCCGCCGCCCCCCGCAACCCCGGGCGCCGCGCGTCCTGCCCGGCCTGCGGCCCCAGCCCTTTTGCTGCTCGCCCGACCCGCGATCGTCCGCTGGACCGCGCCGCCCGGCCGCCGGCCTGCCCCGTGTGTGTTTTAGTCTGGGCCGGCCTCCGGGCCATCGGTCCCCACTGGTCGGGCCATGCCGAGTCGCCGCGTCGCCAGACCGTCCGCTGCGCCTGAGCTGGGGGCCTTGGGTAAGCGGGGGCCGGGGTTCAGCAGAGGAGTCGGGCGGGATGCGTGGTGCGAGGGTTCTGGGGGTTCCTAAAGGAGTCCGGGGGTTTTGTGGGGAGAGTGTGGGGACCCGGGGGACACTGTGTTAGCGGGAAGGAAGAAGGCAGAGGATGGTGACAGGGTCTGGCCCGAGGTAGGAGAGAGGCGTCCCACTACAGAGTGAGGAGGGGGCGGGGCCTGATCCTGAGGCAGAGAAGGGGGCGGGGCCAACGCCAAGGGAGGGGGCGGGGCCTACGCGGAGGAGGAAGAGTGGGACCAGCTCCTGCGGGGCGGGGGCGGGGCCAGACTCCGTGAGCGTGAGAAGGGGGCGAGGCCTGGCTCTCAGGAGGGGCGGGGCCTAACTAGAAGAAAGCAGGGTCCTCCTCAGAGAAAGGGGCAGGGTCTGGGGGGAAAAAGGGGACGGAGGCTAACTCTGAGGGGCGATAGCAGGGGCTGGACTCCAGTAGAGGGAACAGTGGGGACCCTTTGGAAAGAAGAAGGAAGGGGCCTTACTCAGAGCAGAAAGAATGGGGAGTGCTTGCCTCGGAGAGTAGTGGCAGGGTCTGAGAAGGGAGAAGGAGACTGGCTTGACACTGAAAAAGTGAAGGGTTAGGGTTTGATCCCGAGAGAAGGAGGAACGGTATCTTTCCTATCCGAGGTTGAAGATTCCTAGAGACCCGACCTTAAGGGAGAGAGGAAGCGGAACCTGGAAAGGTGAGGTGAAATGATAGAAACTAAGGAACCTGCTCCCGAGTTAGGAAAGGAGGCAAGGCCAGACTCCGGGCGAGGGTGAGAAAGGGATGGGGGGCAGGAGAGCAAGAGGGTGGAACTTGACAGGTTTCTGAGGGATCTCCATTGCCTCCCTCCTGCAGGGACCCCGGACCTCTCCTCGCTCTCGCTGGCCGTTTCCAGGACCACAGGTGAGCAGCCCTCCACAGCTCCTGCCCACCTGCACTCAGGACAGGGGAGGGGGGAACCCATGGGGCACAGCTTTCCCTGATGGTGTCCTTCCCTGCTCGTCTAGATGGGGGTTCCAGATGCCCCTACCTCCCGGGGGATTAGGAGCTGGACAGGGAAAGCTAAGCACCTCTTCACATGGCAGTGTAGAGATTCACATGGCAGTGCAGAGGGTAATAATCACTCTTGCGCTTTGGGTCTGCAAGTCACACTTCCCCTCTCTGGGCCTCAGTGTTCCCCATCTGTAATATGGACATAATATCAGTGTCTTCCCCTTTTAGGAGAATTGACAGGATTTAATGAGCTGATACAGGTAAACTTTCAAAGCAATGAATGGCGTATAGTCAAGGCTCAATAAGAGTTAACTGTTAGTGGTGTGATAATAGTACATAACAGTGGCTCTTTTTCTTTTTTTAAAAAAATACAGTTTATTGATTTTTTTTCTACAGAGAGGAAGGGAGAGGGATAAAGAGTTAGAAACATCAATGAGAAATAAACATCCATCAGCTGCCTCCTGCACACCTCCCACTGGGGATGTGCCTACAACCAAGGTACATGCCCTTGACTGGAATCGAACCTGGGACCTTTCAGTTTGCAGGCTGACGCTCTATCCACTGAGCCATAACAGTGGTTCTTAAACCTGTACGTGCATTAGAGTCACCCTGAGAGCTTGTTAACACAGATCGCTGGGCCTCACCTCCAGAGTTCCTGGTTCAGTAGGCCTAGGATGGTTTCTGAGAGTGTATTTCTAGCAAGTTTCCAAGAGATGCTGAGAACCACTGGTCTGTAAGGCCCCTCAGCGCGTGCCACCCAACACCCAGTGCCGCCCAAGAAAATGCAGAATCATAGCCAAAGGAAACATCTCTCTCCCTAATATGCTGAGGTTTGGAGTGCAAGGATGAGTCCTGTCACCATGGAAACTCAGCGGTCCCAGTGGGCTGAGCCTGAGCCTCCCTCTGGAGGGAGAGTCTTGGGATGGACACAGACATGCCGGCCTGGCTGAGGAGGAGGAGCTGGGGGTTCTCTAGCAGATCTGTGAGTTTGGGTGAGTGGTTGGCAGTGGCACCGGGGGCAGGCGCTGCCCAGACACTGGTTCTGGGCTGGAACAAGGAGACTTCTCTTTCCTGAGACCTAGATCTTTGGTTTCAATGGAGAGTAATTTCTGACGTCACCCATTCAATACATATTTATTGAGTTCCTGTTCTGTCTGTACCTGGCTCTGAGCTGGGCAGTGCTGGGGACACAGCAGCCACTGAAACAGCCTTGGCTCCGCCCTCATGGGATTCCCTACCTGGATGTGGAGGCGGACACGTAAACAATAAATTAAACAGGGATTATAAAGTGTGATAGAGGCTAGGAAGGAACCTTGGGGTCAGTAATATCTCATAGGAGGCTGAGGATGGGAGCACTACTGAGACAGAGTGGGAGGGAAGACTTCCTTCGTTTCGATGGACAGACACATGCAGGGTCCTGGGTATGAACAACGGCAATGGGGCGGACACGTTCCTCGCTCTGTGGCACTCCTAGTCTCCAGCAGACAGATAGGAATCACTGTAATACAAGGTCATGTCAGATTCTAATGTAAATTATGAAACAAAGGCACCTAACTGTAAGTGGGTATCGTGGGGGTTCTATCTTGGATAGAGGTCAGGGAAAACCTAGCTAGGAGATGACATTTGCAGAGAAGGAGGCCATGCAAAGAACTGGAGGAAGAGAATCCTGGCACAGACTGACCTGTGCAAAGGCCCGGACGCAGGGAAGACAACTGGCTTCTTGCTCTCAAATCTGCCCTTGGATGGCAGCAAGTCTGTATGGAGGTTGCGGGGCAGTGTGGGGTGTTATTTTAGCTGAGCCCAGTTTTTCCTGGCTGAATAGGGGTTTTAGATAATAATATTAGCTACGTTTCATGGAGGGCCTCAAATGTCAGATCCTGTGCTAAGCCATTTCTCCGTGTGATTCTGAATCCTCCTGTTAACGCCTGAGACAGGAGCTCAGACCTCATTTTATAGGGAAGAAGGCTCAGAGAGGTTAAGCAACTTGCCCCAGGCCACACAGCCAGTGAGTGGCAGCTGGGATCCAAACCAATATCTGCATGGCTCCGCACTATATGCTCTGAAAGCATGTCTTCTAACGGCCCCATTTTATAAACATGCAACTGAGGCCTAGAGACGGGAAGTGGTTTACCCAGTCTACAAAACCTTGTTTAATAGCAATCAGAATTTATTTTATTTTTTTAAATTATTTTTAATATCTTTTTATTGATTTCAGAGAGTAAGGGGGAGAGAGATAGAAATATCAATGATGAGAGAGAATCACTGATTGGCTGCCTCCTGCACACCCCCCACTGGGGATCGAGCCCGTTACCCACGCATATGCCTTGACCAGAACCAAACTGGGAACCCTTCAGCCCAGCATTTATATCGCACCTGCTATTGTGGCAGTGCCTAGTGCTTCACGTATAGTACTAGCGGATTTAATTTTCACAACGGCCCAATGAGGCAGACATTATTGTGTCCATTTTATAGACGAGGAAACCAAGGCACAAATGAATTAAGGGAGGGGCTTACGGACACATAGCAAGCAGGTAGCAGAGCCGGAATCCGAACGGAGGCAGTCCAGAGCGCTGGGCACTGTTGCCCGGGGCCTCCGGCTCCCCTGCAGCTTGGGAGCTCCTTAGGGGCTCAGACAAAGTCTAACTCACCTCTGGGCCCCCAGGTCGTTCAGGACAGGTGCCTAAGGTTTTCCCAAGTTCAAGTGACCTGCAGCCTGCCCCTTCCTCTCGCCCAGCCTCCGTGTCCCATCTACCAAGCGATGGTGTCTTCCCCACCCTGCTGACCTCACAGATTCAGTGAGATAAAGGGTGCAGGAATCCTGCTTTCCGAGGAGCAAAGGTCTGGCTCCCAGGGGCCACGCCCCGAGAGCTGAGGAGGAGGACCGGTCTGGCTTCGGGCTGGTCGGGTCCGAGGCCAGCGGCCGGTGCAGGCAGCCCTGGGCGGGGCGTCGGGCCCAGCCTGCCAGTGCTCGCTGAGTGACTCCAGGCTCACTTATCCCCGAGGGGTTCCCCTTGTCCTGCCTGTGGAATAAAGGGAGGTCGGTTTTGGGGGCTGAGGTGATGAGGGTGCCCCAGCATCACTGTCCCTCCTCCCTCAGGAAGCGGGGGTGAATCCGGGACGGCGGTGGTCACTGCGGGGGGACTAGCCTATGACGCAGGGTGGGTGGCTGCCTGGAGGAGGAGGATCGGCCTCCTGGGGTCTTCAGACACCAGCCAGTGACCTTTGGGGGCCTAGGGTGCGCTGCAGGGAGAGAGCACCCGCACCTTTTGTTTAGAATCTTTGGTGTCCATTTTGCCCCTGGTTATAAGACTCTCGGCTTTTCCTCGAATTCCCAACAACTCTTCATCATCCCTGGCCTGAATGTTTTTGGCGGGACATTTGAGGGGACCCTGACCCTGGGACCCCAACATTGGGAGCTACATAGAAGGTAGCCAGGAGAAGGGGTGGGGGTTGGGGTTTAGCACCCCTGGGAGTCAGAGCCCCGTTTCCCAGGAGAGGGGAGGGGGAGGGTACCAGGAAAGGATGGGGTGAGGAATCTGTCTTAAAAATAGAAGTTTTGACCACTTAACTGGCCCTCACCTTTCTCTCTTTCTCTCTCTTTCTCCCACAGATGAACTGGGTGAGTACCACAGGGCAGTCTGAGGGCGGATGAGGAGTCCGGTGCTCACAGATAGTCAGGGAGCTTGGCCTTCCTGGTTGGGGTGTTGAGGGGAGGGTGGGGCTGGGGGGGCATTTTAGCGGTCATGGTTAGCAGTGCTGGGTGACTGGCATAAGCTGTACTGGCAACTGCCGCTCGTGTCACTATTCATCCCTCCGGTGAGTTGTTCTGGGCACCTGCCGCTGGCACCGAGCACGTGCCAGGCTGTTCCAGGCACCGGGGACTCAGTCACAGACCAGAGTGCCTCTGGGGCGGGCACGCCAGTGGGGGAGACAGTAGGAAAAGGAGGAAAGGAGTAAGATAAGGTTAGACTGGGCAGAGGGCCGTGAAGGAAATAAAACAGGTAGAGTAGGGGATTGGCATTAGACGGGGCCTTTCTGGTGGTGGCATTTGAGCTACGACACAGGACGAGGAGACAGCAGGGGGTGAATGGGGGGAAGCATGGCACAGGCAGATGGAGGAGCGAGAGGGCCAGGCTTGGGGGGTGCAAGCAACAGGAAAAAGACCGCATCAGTGTAAGAGGGGGTGGCGGGAGGGCCCAGGACAGCAGGAACCAGTCCACAGCAAGGCTCTAGGCCAGTACCAGAGGTGTGGGGTTTTATTTTTGTTTTGCTTTTCTGAGATGAATGGGTTTGGAGAAGGTTTTGCATGGGGAGGAGTTGGCTCTGGCCTTAAGGGAGATGGGAGCACTGGAGGCTTCGGACAGGAGCTCTCTCCGGCTGTGTGTGGGGGGCAGACTGGGGGAGCAGGTGTGCTGGTTCTGACGGAAGACCCGGAGGGTGGACCCAGAGGCAGCGGGGTGGAGAGAGTGGAGGAAGCGGCTGGAATTCAGGCGTGGGACTCGCAGATGTGGGGTCATGAGGACTAACTCAGATGTGCACCCGCCAGGCCTGAGCACGTGGTGGGTGGCGGGCTTGTAGGGAGGAGGGCAGCGGACATGCAGGCGCAGGGGGAGGAGAAACCAGACAGGCCCGCTGCCCCCCGGGCCTCTGGCTTCAGGAACTGGGGGGTGCAGGGACAGCGGGGGCTTTTGTGGGTTTTGGCATTCGGCCCACGAGCAATGAATGGATTGGGAGCGGCGGGAGAGAGCCTTTTCTCCTTTCCTGACCGGCCTTTGCTTCCCCGGCAGAGATCATCGATGAGTACATCAAGGAGAACGGCTTCGGCCTGGAGGTGGCGCCGCCGGGCCCGGGCGAGGGGCTGGCGCGCCTGGTGTCGCGCGGGGCCACCTCGCTGAGCACCGTCACCCTGGGCCCCGGCGCGCCGCCCGCCCCGCCGGCCTGGGGCTGCCCGCTGGGCCGGCTCGGGCCCCCGGCCCCCGGCGCCGGGCCGCGGCCGCACCTGGTCATCGTGGAGCAGCCCAAGCAGCGCGGCATGCGCTTCCGCTACGAGTGCGAGGGCCGCTCGGCCGGCAGCATCCTGGGCGAGAGCAGCACCGAGGCCAGCAAGACGCTGCCCGCCATCGAGGTGCGGCCCGGGCCGGGGGGGGGGGGGGGGTGGGGGGGGGTGGGGGGGGTGGGGTAGGGGGGGTGGGAGGGATCGCGCTGCCCCGCCCCAAGATTCGCATCGCGTGTAGGGAGCCAGGTCTTCCATGGTGGTATTAGTCTCCTGATGCTGTTGCTGTTGTTGGAGCTGGTGATGCTGTCACGTGGCCCCACATGCAACAGGGCCTGCAGAGAGAGGCTTCTTCCCGGCACTTTGAAAGTCTTTTTTTTTTTTTTTTTTAAATATATTTTATTGATTTTTTACAGAGAGGAAGGGAGAGGGAGAGTTAGAAACATCGATGAGAGAGAATCATCCATCAGCTGCCTCCTGCACACTCCCCACCTGGGACGTGTCCGCAGCCAAGGTACATGCCCTTGACGGGAGTGGAACCTGGGACCCTTGAGTCCGCAGGCTGACGCTCTATCCACTGAGCCACTTCGGCAGTCTTGATGCAAACTACAGCGGGGGAGGGGTAGCCTGATTGCCTGGGTTGCCATCCCCTTTCAGCTGCTTGCTAGTCGTGCAGCCTTGGGCGGGTTCCGCAGGACCCCTGTGCCTCAGTTTCCTCCTCTAGGAAATGGGATGGTAAAAATAACCGGGCTGTATGATGAGTGAATGAGCTCATCATACATGCTAAGGACCTCCAGCTGGTAAGCACTCAATGGAGTTGAGCTGCTGGTACTGTTATATTATCACTAGAGGCCCGGTCCCGCCAGCTTCACCCAGTCCCCACCTGTCAGACCCCAGCAGCAAGCTAACCTGCCAGTGGGAGCATCTGCCCCCTGGTGGTCAGTGTGCGTCATAGCTACCGGTTCAACGATTGCTTAGGCTTTTATATATAGAGATGATCATCGCTCTAAGGCCTGGCCATTCCCCTCTCAGGACTTTATAGTGTAGCGGTGTCTGTGTCTGGGAGCACAGAGGGATGTATGAGGTTATCCACAGTAGCCTTGTTTGCGTGAGGAGAAGGACAGTTCAGTGTGCATCAGTGAGGGAGGGACTGGTGAACAAATCAACAAACAGTTACATGTAAGAATTCTGGGCAGCTGTGGCACATATAACTGTGTAGTGTGCAGATAAGTATACATACCTACGGTTAATATAGAAAAAAAAATTAAATGAAGATTCCATTAGGTACTGATGTGGAAGTATTTCCAAGATATATTGACAATCCCTCCCCAAAATGGAGGAGGGTAGGGTAGGATACTGGCTTTTGTGTTAAAAGAGGGGAAAATAAGATTTTAATTTTGTGTTTGTGAGGATGCACATAAAGAATCTCTGGAAGGGAAAACAAAATTTAGTAAAAGTGATTACTTTTGGGGAGGAGTGCTCTGATAGGTACAGGTAAGGTGTGTGTGTTTTTTCACTATATACATCTTCATTTCGTTTTAAATATTTGAGTCATAGGATGCGGTTCAAAATGTTTGAAAATATAAAGATTCAGATTAACAGAATTTAAGTTAAAATGAACAGAAGGCACTCCCCCCCTCCCCCCCAAGGTAACCATTGTTATCAATATCTCATATGTCCTTCCAGCAAGATTTTGATTATACAGGTAAACATACACACACATAAATACCACCCCCCTTTTTGTACATAGAGGGGAGCATGACATATACACTGAGTGGGCAGATTATTATGATCTCTGAACCAGGGGGAGAGGACTTGGGGAGGGAACATGGGCGGCTGGCCGGCCTGCCTGCTGGTCGAACTCCTGGTCAAGAGGACAATTTGCATATTAGCCTTTTATTATATACCATAGGATATACTCTGAGTGGCCAGTTTATTATGCGTTCAGAGATCATAATAATCTGTCCACTCAGTGTATATACAGGTGATCCCGGACTTACCAGATGGTTCAACTTAAAATATTTTGACTTTGCGATGGGGTGACATTTGTTATACACCTAATAAATTGCATGAGCTATTGCACACTTTATTATAAAACTGGAGGCCCAATGCACAGATGTGTGCAAGGCCTTCCTTCCTCTGGCTGTCAGCACCACCTTCACTCTGGCCGGAGCCTCCTTTCCGCTCTGGCCCGGAGTCGCCTTTCTGCCTTCCCACGCTGCCCAGAGGCCCAGAGCAGCTGGGGTGGTGCGGAATGCCTGCATCTTGTCCTGCCCCCGGCCAATTGGCGCCTGTGTATGCAAATTAGCCCTGTATCTTTGTTGGGTTAATTTGCATACTCGCTCCTGATTGGCTGGTGGGCCCTGTCCAGGTAGCTCGGTTGGTTGGAGCATCATCCTATACAGCAAAAGGTTGTGGGTTCAATTTCCTGGTCAGGGAGCATACCTCATTGTGGTCAGGGCCCATGTGAGAGGCAATCAATTGATGTTTCCCTCTCACATCAATGTTTCTCTCTCTCTCTCTCCTCCTCTCTCCCTTTCCCCCTCTTCCTCTCTCTCTAAAAATCAATAACATATCTACATATCTTCAGGTGAGGACAAAAAGGAAATATCTTGGAGCTCAGCGCACACTAACATGTATAAGCTGCCCTCTGCTCTTTCCCGTGGGGTCCGTAGTGTGGGAGTGTGGTCATTTCGCGTGCAGTGACTTATTGGTGGGCAGTGACGTTACTTCCAGTCTCTTGCTGTTTATTGATTATAAGCAGGGCTGTAGAGAGCGACACTGCTCACCTACTATTTCCTTCATTTGTGTCACTCACATAACTTCTGGAAGTGGAATCGCTGGTCAGAATGATGTGATGGCTATTGCCCAAGGGTCCTCCCTGGGGACTGTATCCATGACTGCTTTTCCCAGTGACGCCCGAGGCCCGGGTCCTCGTTCTTTCCCAACACGGAGCCTTCGTGTGCTTCGGGATCTTTGCCCAAATGTTTACGGAACCTCCACTGGGCACTCACCATCCCCTCCTCCCCATCGCCCAACCCGGCTTCTCCCTGACCTCCAGCTCCCTTCCCACTCACCAGCTGTCAGTCTCCGCCAACATCCCCACCCCACCCCTGCACACAGCAGCCAGAGAGGCCTGTTAAATTGCACATCTGCTCCTCTCCCCTGCTCACAACCCTCCCCGGCTCCCCAGTGCACACATAAGGAGGCCCAAGCCCCTTTCTGGGCCTAAAGACCTCTCATTGTCTGGCCCATTTCCACCCATCCCCTCCTCGCTCACCACCCTCAGCACCAGGCCTTCGCACATGCTGTTCCTTCTACCTGGAGTGCTTTCCTCCTGCAGCCTGGTCTCCCCCTCCCCACTCCCGAGGCCACAGCCCACCTCAGGGCTGGAGCTCCCTGGGCTGAGGTCTCCTGCCTCTCTGACCCTCCCCCTCCCTCACTGGGACTTGTATTCGTGGGTGTATTTGAGTGACTAGCAGAGCAGCCTTGTCCTTCCCTACAGTTTGGGATTTTAGGGTCAAAAAGACTTGGGTGTGAGTTCTGCCTCTGCCACTTACCAGCCACATGAATAGGGACAAGCCCAGGGCTTCTCTTGGCCTCGGTTTCCTCATCTGTGAAATGGGGATAAAGCGCCTGCCCACGGGTCGCTATGAGGACGCCGGGGAGATGGTCTGGCACCGGCGTGCTGCCCCCTCTGCCCAGCTAGATGGTTGTAGTTGTTTGATTTGTCTCCGGGCATCACAGCCTACGGCGGCCTGCGGTCAGCCAGCCGTTCTGGTTCAGAGAATGATTTCCTTTGGGAGAGATATTCCCAGTCACTGGATTTTCGGGAAGGAGGTGGATGTGGCGCACTGCTGGGCAGTCCTAGTCCTTTGTTTCTCTTTAAGCATTTTGTCTATTTGTTTCATTGGGTAGGGGATTCTTTTCATCTCTGTCTCAGCTTTTTCTTTTGAAAAATGTTAAACCTACATGAAAAGGACAGGAATAAGTCAATGCACACCCATCGCCTTTTACATTTGTTTTATGTTCCTCTCTCTTTATACAGGCATTTATACATTTAAAAAAAAAAGTTATTGATTTTTTTTGAGAGAAACAGGAAGGGAAAGAGAGAAACATCGATTTGGAGTTCCGCTTATCTCTGCTTTTATTGGTTGCTTCTTGTACGTGCCCTGACCAAATATCTAACCCGAAACCTTGGCGTATCAGGACGATGCTCTAACCCAGCGGTCGGCAAACTCATTAGTCAACAGAGCCAAATATCAACAGTTCAATGATTGACATTTCTTTGGAGAGCCAATTTTTAAAAACTTAAACTATACAGGTAGAGATGTTGTTATTAACTAGAGGCCCAGTGCACAAAATTCGTGCACCAGGGTGGGGGAGTGGGCGGAGGTGTTCCTCAGCTCAGCCTGCACCCTCTCCAGTCTGGGACTCCTTGAGGGATGTCAGACTGCCTGTTTAGGCCCGATCCCACCGGGCAGTCTGACATGCCTCTCACAATCCAGGACTGTTGGCTCCCAACTGCTCGCCTGCCTGCCTTCCTGTTTGCCCCTAACCGCTTGGTCTTCGCTAAAAACTCAAGGGGCCACAGAGCCGCATGTGGCTCGTGAGCCGCAGTCTGCTGACCACTGGCTCTAGCCAACAGAGTACCCCGCCAGGGCCCCAAACGTTTTGCATGGCTCTTGTTTTGTTGCTTGCTTATTTCATAACCAGTCTGGGCTCACATGCTGCATGTATCAGGCCTTGCTATGGTCTGCATGTTTGTGTCCCCCACATTCCTATGTTGCAAGCCTAACCTCCGAGGTGATGGCATTAGGAGGTGGGGCGGCCTTTGGGGTGATTACGTCATGAGAGTAGAGCCCTTTGGGGTGATTAGAAAAGAGGCCCCGGCATCCCACCGCCCAGGACCTGCAAGCCAGGAGCCGAGTTCCCGTGCCCATCAGAGATGGCGGCAAAGATGACAGCCTCGGACACTGCTGCGCCTTGGTCTTGTCATCCAGTGTCTGCGAGATACCGGCAACGGCGTGGATGGAAGCCCCAGAATGCCTGTTGGGAGGCCGTGGAGTCTTATTGCAGCTTCTCCTGGAACTTCACTCCAGGAGGTCTTCCCCAGGGCTGCTTTTTAAAATTTTTAAAAAATATATTTTATTGATTTTTTACAGAGAGGAAGGGAGAGGTAAAGAGAGTTAGAAACATCGATGAGAGAGAATCATTGACCAGCCGCCTCCTGCACACTCCCTACTGGAGATGTGCCCGCACCAAGGCATATGCCCTTGACTGGAATCGAACCTGGGACTTTTCAGTGTGCAGGCCCAACGCTCTATCCACTGAGCCAAACTGGTTTCGGCTTCCCCAGGGCTTTTATGCTAACAAAGGCAGATGCCCTTAGTCCTTCTATGGCCATCACTTGGCCTCCCAGGACTCCCACCGAGGTCATTCCCATCCTCCGAGGTCTGGGCAGCGTCCCCCTCCCCCTGGAAGCAGGAGTGAAGACCAACCTCGGACCACAGAAGAGGAGGCGGAGCCGACTCAGATGACGAGGTGGCGTATGACCTGTCAGCGCCTGGAGGACTGTGTGAGCGCCCACCACGACCTGCATCACAAGACGCCCCGCTCCACGGAGCCCCTCTGAGAGCCCCAGGGCGGGCGCCGGGCCCAGAGGAAGCGCCTGTACGGGGACAGCGCCGCCAGGATCCCGGCCGCGGAGGCCCGTGCAGCTGAGCTGTAACCAGCGCTTTGACCGAAAGCGGCCCAAGGACTGGCCGGTCATTCCGCTGAGGTTCTGAGCCCTGGGCCCTGGGCCCCCGCCATCACCCCTTTCCACTGGGACTTTGTCCTGAGAAATCAGCATTTCACCAACGTGCCAGTGAGCCTGTCATGTGGGAAGGTGGGGGTGGGGGTGGGGGGCGGGGAGGATGTAGCGGAGGGTCTGGGAGGGGGGAAGATAATCTCTTATAATAAAGAGCTAATATGCTAATTAGACCGAACGGCCGAACGGCCTTCCAGATTGGAAGCCGGGGCTGCTAGGGCCGAGCCCCTGACACAGATTTTGGGCATCGGGCCTCGAGTGTAAGCTAGCAGCCTTTTTATTTTTTATTTTATTTTTTAAAATTTTATTTATTTTTAAATATATTTTATTGATTTTTTTTTGCCCCCCTCCCTCCCATACATACCCTCCCTCCCCAGAGTTTTGTGTCCATTGGTTGTACTTCTATGGATGTATACAAGTCCGGTTAATCTCTTATCTCCCCCAGATCTCCCCAACCTCCCCGCCGTAATTTGACAGTCTGCTTGTTGCTTTACCGTCTCTATATCTATCTTTTGGTTCATCAGTTTATAATGTTCTTTATTGTCCACAAATGAGTGAGGTCATGTGGTGTTTCCCTTTCATTGACTGGCTTGTTTCACTCAGCATGATGTTCTCCAATTCCATGCAGGTTGCTGCAAAAGATGAGAATTCCTTCTTTTTTTATGGCAGCATAGTATTCCATTGTGTAGATGTACCATAGTTTTTGGATCCAATCATCTGCTGATGGGCACCTAGGCTGTTTCCAAATTCTGGCTATTGTAGATTGTGCTGCTATGAACATAGGGGTGCATATATCCTTTCTGATTGGTGTTTCTAGCTTCTTGGGATATATTCCTAGGAGTGGGATTACTGGGTCAAATGGGAGTTCCATTTTCAGTTTTTTGAGGAAACTCCACACTGTTCTCCACAGTGGCTGCACCAGTCTGCATTCCCACCAGCAGTGCACGAGGGTTCCTTTTTCTCCGCAACCTCGCCAACACTTGTCGTTAGTTGATTCTAGCAGCCTTTTTAAAGCAGCAGGATGTGTACTGTTGCCTGCTTGCAAGATTTTTCTTTTGACATAAAATGATCATTTCATATCCAAAAAAGAAAAAAAGAAAAGAAAAGAGGCCCCAGCCCTGATTGGGTAGCTCAGTTGATTAGGGTGTCAGCCTGATACACCAAGGTTGTGGGTTCAATCCCTGGTTAGGGTACATATAAGAATCCACTGAATGCATGAATGGGTGGGACAGCAAATCAAGATTTCTCTTTCTCTCCTTTTCCTTCCGCCTTTCCTCTCTCTAAAACTCAATAAATAGAAAAAAATATTTTTAATGCATCTTTTTAAAAAAAGAAAGAAGGAAGGAAAGAAAAGAGGCCCCAGAGCTCGCTTTCCCCTTGTACCACGTGAGGAAGACAGTCAGAAGTCTCGGCAGCCTGCAGTCTGGAAAGGGTCTTCACTAGAACTTGACCATGTTGGCACCTTGACCTTGGACTTCCAGGCTCCAGAACTGTGAGGAAAAGCTATTGTTTATCGGCCACCCAGTTCATGGCACTTCCTTAGGCGCGACTGGACGAAGGCAGGAGTCTGAGTGTTTCCGGATGCGGTCCTTTGTGGGAAGGACAGATGTTCTGTTCAGTGTCCCACACTCTGGGCTGTGGCTGTCCTTGGGTTAGATCAGGCTATTTGTCTTGGAGGGAATGCCGCAGCTTGGTGTCTATCTCGGTGTCTCCCATCAAAGGACACGGGGTGACAGTTTGTCCCAACTCAGTGATGCTGAGTCGGATGCTGTGGTTAAGGTGATGCACGAGTATGCTCAGGCGGCCGTAACAAAATGCCACAGGCTGGTGGCGCGAGCAACAGAAATTTATTTCTCACGGTTCTGGAAGCTGCAAGCCGAGGACGGAGGTGTTGGCCGGGTTGGTTTCCTCTGAGGTCTCTCTCCTTGGCTCGCAGATAGCCCCTCTCACTGTGTTCTCAAACGGTCTTTCTCGGTGTCACACTTGTCTGGTGTCTCTTTGTGTGTTCAGACAAAGATTCGTGCAAGAACGGGCCTTCACTCCCACCGAAGCTGCTTTCCCCCTTCCCACGCCGCCCAGAGGCCTGGAGTGGCTGGGGTGGTGTGGTACGCCTTGCTCAGCACCTGCTTATGCAAATTAGCCCGCCAGCTTTGTTGTGTTAATTTTCATACTCACTCCTGATTGGCTGGTGGGTGTCGCGAAGGTACAGTAATTTGCATGTTTCTCTCTCTCTCTCTCTCTCTCTCTCTCTCTTTTTTTAAATATATTTTATTGATTTTTTACAGAGAGGAAGGGAGAGAGATAGAGAGCTAGAAACGTCGATGAGAGAGAAACATCGACCAGCTGCCTCTTGCACACCCCCAACTGGGGATGTGCCCGCAACCCAGGTACATGCCCCCAACCGGAATCGAACCCGGGACCTTTCAGTTCAAAGACCGATGCTCTACCACTGAGCCAAACCGGTTTTGGCTGAGCCAAACCGGTTTCGGCCATGTTTCTCTTTTATTAGTGTAGATTATTTTTAAAATCCTCACCTGAGGATATGTTTTTATTGTTTTTAGAGAAGAAGGGAGAGAGAGAGAAAGAGAGAGAGGAAAGGGGAAACATTGATGTGAGAGAGAAATATCAATATCGATCAGTTGCCTCCTGCATGTACCCAGGCCTTAGTATGTGCCCTGACTGAGAACTGAACCCGCCACCTTTTGGTGTACAGGATGATGCTCCCAACAACTGAGCCATCTGGCCAGGCAACTGACCTCTCCTAATAAGGAGACCAGGCAAATTGGGTCAGGGCCTACCCCAATGGCTCTTTAACTAACTCTTTAAACACTGTCTCCAAATACAGTCACTCTGAGGGAGTGGGGATGGGGTTTAAATATGAATCCAGGGGGACACAATTCAGCCCCTCACAGGTCAGGACTGCCAGCTCTCTCCTTTGTGAAGGTGCAGCTTTCCCTTCGTAATGATCGAACGGGCCTTTCAGATATGAAATGGTGGTGGGAGGATCTGCGGGATGCTGCTTGTGGGCTGTGTTTCCCCTGCTTTTTATCTCTCAGTCTTTCCGGGCAATGATGTTGGTTTTGATTCCAGAGAGTTAGAACAGTAAATGCCCAACAATAGGGGATGACCTGTTTCTGACTCTGGATTTAGGATTTTTTTATCCCCATTTTTCAGAAGAGGAAACGAGGCTCAGAGACCGTCAGTTACTTGCTCAGGAGCACACAGCACTTTAGTAATTACCGGCAGGTCCTAAGTGCTCCTGTGTGCCAGGTTCTGAACGATACCCACCTTACAGCTAAGGACAGTAAGGCCAGAGCGTCCAGCGTCCAGCCGGCCAGTGGTAGAGCCTGTTTGGTACCAGGTCTGACTCACTCAGTCTTGTGTGGCATCTCAAAGATGAACAGCTTTCAGCCCTGCTGTCTTCCTGAATCCTGAGACCAGGAAAATGACCTCTTCAGAATCTCCTAACATGGTAGCAGGAAGCTGGTTAAATGAATGGTTTTAATCCTATCTGCCTCGATGAAATGGATTAATAATATTACTTACCTCTACTCATAATCACGCTCAGAATCCACAATGCCCTAACCTTAGAAAGAAGAAGATGTAAGAGGAAACTAGTGGAGCATATGTCAGCACATTTTGTTTCAGTATGAAAATTCTTGGGCACAGTCCCGGGGAAGCAGAATGAAGTTGCTTTTGACCTCATTTATGCAGTGGCCACGAATGCAGCCTGAACCAGCCTGGTAGACTCGGTGACTTAAAACAATTCAGTGTATTTCAAAATTAAGGGGAAAATGCAGTACTAGGTTCTGGGCTCTGATGATTTTTTAAAAAGATATATTTTTATTGATTTCAGAGAGAAAGGGAGAGAGAGATAGAAACATTAGTGATGAGAGAATCGTTGATCAACTGCCTCCTGCACACCCCCTACTGGGAATAGAACCTGCAACCTGGGAATATATGTCCTTGGCCGGATTCAAACCTGAGACCCTTCAGTCCACAGGCTGATGCTCTATCCACTGAGCCACACCAGCAAGGGCTGGGCTCTGGTGATTTTAAACAGGTTTTTAACTGATATGAAATGGTGGTGGGAGGATCAGAAGTCTTGCAGGACTTGCGTGGTGGGACTGCCCTTGGTTGTAGGCTTTGTAGCATCTCTGGCCCTGTCTACTGAGGGTCCTCATCAGGGTCAACCAAAATCACCCAAGGTCTCGAATGTCCGCTAGAGGGCAGTACTATCCCACTGAACCATACCGGTTTATTGTATTTAAAAAAAAAAATTTTTTTTCTTGATTTCAGCGAAGAAGGGAAAGGGAAAGAGAGATAGAAACATCAATGATAGCCCTAGCTGGTTTGGCTCAGTGGATAGAGTCAGCCTTCAGACTGAAGGGTCCCAGTTTCAATTCCAAAGGCACATGCCTGGGCTCGATCCCCAGGAGGAGGCGTTCAAGAGGCAGCCGATCAATGATTCTCTCACCATTGGTGTTCCTATCTCTCCCTCCCTCTCCCTTTCTCTCTGAAATCAATAAAAACATATTTTTTAAAAATTAAAAAGAAATAAACATCAATGATGAGAAAAAAATCACTAATCGGCTGCCTCCTGCACACCCCCCACTGAGGATCAAGCCCTGACCTCCTGGTTCCTAGGTCCACACTCAACCACTGAGCAAGCCAGCGAGGCAGGCTTATTGTATTTTACAGGCACGGGCTTTGGTGGTGCAGACCAGGGCCCAGCTAGTCACCTAACAAAGCTTCATCAATCTGGCCCATGGTTTAAAGGGTTTTTTGTTTTTGTTTTTTTATATGTTTTTTAAAAATATATTTTATTGGTTTTTGTTATAGAGAGAAAGGGAGAGGGATAGATAGTTAGAAACATCGATGAGAGCGAATCATCGATCAGCTGCCTCCTGCAGACCCCCTACTGGGGATGTGCCTGCAACCAAGGTACATGCCCTTGACCCGAATCAAACCCGGGACCCTTCAGTCCCCAGGCCAACACTCTATCCACTGAGCCAAAAACGGTTTTGGCTATATGGTTTTGTTGTGTTTTTTTTTGACGTGTTTTTTTTAGGGAGAGGGAAAGAGAGAGAGAAAAATCAATGAGAAACATCAATTGGTTGCCTCTGCACACCCCCAAGTGTGGATGGAGCATGCAACCAGGCATGTGCTCTGACCAGGAATCAAATGGTTGAGGTCTTGGTGCGCAGGAGGGAGCTCAACCAAGTGAGCCACACCGTCAGGACTAGAGTAGCTTTTTATCCACTGCCGCCTTTGGCTGCTGAGCAGAAATTTAGCCCATTTGACAAAACTTCTTTTTTAAAGAGAATCTGGCTCAGCCGGCGTGGCTCAGTGGTTGAGCATCGACCATGAACTAGGAGGTCACTGGTTCCATTCCCCGTCGGGCACATGCCCAGGTTGTGGACTCCATCCCCAGTGCGGATCGAGCTGCCTCTGCACACCCCTGCTGGGAATGGAGCCCATGACCCGGGCATGCACCCAGGCTGGAAATCAAACCATGACTTCCTGGTGGATAGGTCGATGCTCAACCACTGAGCCACATCACCGGGCTAGTCTCTCTCCTCTTGAAAAAAATTGAGTTATATTTTAAGTTGCATATCTTACAATGTTAATTTAATAATTAAAATTTAAATGTAATTTTAAAAATCTAATTAGCAATTAGCTTAGTCAAATTAACCTGGAATATGAAGTTAATATTAAATTTAATATAATAAGCTTATATATTATCATATTTTATCTTCACATATTTGTTAAGATCAACTCTTTTTTTTTTTATCAATCTTTATTGTTCATAATATTACAAAGGTTCCTCATTTCCTCCCCCCTCCACCAGGTTCCCACCCCACCCTCCACTCCTTCCCCATCCCCCACTGTCCTCATCCATAAGTGCACAGTTTATGTTCAAGATCAACTCTTAAGTATACAGCTTGATAAATTTTTATTTATTTATCTTTATTGCTGAGGGTATAATGGATGTCCCCCATTTTTCCTCCATTGCCCCTTCCATCAGTTCCCGTCCTACCCCAGGCATTCACCGTGCTATTGCTTTTATCCATAGGCTGTGCATGGATTGCATGGATGCATATAAATTACTTGGTTAATTTCTCTCTGCCCCTCTCCTTCCCCTTGAGATCCAGCAGTCTGTGCCATGATTCCACGCCTCTGAACCCATTCTGTTTATTAGTTACTTATGTACACACTATGGAGCTACTCAAAATATGCCTTTATTTTCCCATCTTTTTATTGTTGTTAATCCTCACCCAAGGATATTTTTCCCATTATTTTTTTTTTTTACTTTTTATTTTTTATTTTTTAAGTGTATTTTATTGATTTTTTTTTACAGAGAGGAAGAGATAGGGATAGAGAGTTAGAAACATCGACGAGAGAGAATCATTGATCAGCTGCCTCTTGCACACCCCCTACTGGGGTTGTGCCTGCAACCAAGGTACATGCCCTTGACCGGAATCAAACCTGGGACCTTTCAGTCTGCAGGCCGACGCCCTACCCACTAAGCCAAACCGGTTTCGGCTCCATTAATTTTTTAGAGACAGAGGAATGGAGAAAGGGGGGGGAGAGAGTCGTGGACTGGTTGCCTCCCGCCCATGCCCTGAAATGGAACCTGCAACCCAGGTACCTGTCCTTGACCAGGAATCGAACCACAGCCCTTCAGTGCGTGGGCCGACCCTCTAACCACTGAGCAACGCCAGTTAGGGCAGCACCCATCTTTGTATCATCTTGCATGGCACTGATATCTTTGATCTGGTGACCTGCCGTTGGGTTTGTCTGGTGCCTCCTCACAATTAGATTCAGGTGAGGCACTTCTGGGGGGGCTGCCACAGCCGTGAGGTGTGTCCTTCCCGGCCATCGGGCATGCCTGAGTCCCCTGGGCCCAGTCTCGGTGCTGCTGACCTTGATCACCTGGTTAAGGTGGTGGACAGGGTGCCTTCCTGTCCTTGTCACAAGGATGTTATCTGTGGGCAGTCCTTAGAGACCTGGTAGGCATCCAATTTTTAAAAATAAATATTTTATTGCTTTTTTTCAGAGAGAAAGGGAGTTAGAAACATCAATGAGAGAGAAACATCCATCAGCTGCCTCCTGCACACTCCCCACTGGGGATGTGCCTGCAACCAAGGTACATGCCCTTGACCGGAATTGAACCTGGGACCTTTCAGTCCATAGGCTGATGCTCTATCCACTGAGCCAAACCAGTTAGGGCTCATCCAATTTTTAAAAATCTGAGTGGCCAAAGGAAGCACACCTGGGGGCAGCGGACATGTCCCAAGGCCCTCCGAGCACCAGCTGGACGTCTCAGGTTGAGGAGCTCAGAGGGGTCTTAGGCAAACACCCATCCATCACTCCAGGGAGAGGGGGGGGGCCTACCCAGGGAGTCCCCAGGGCGTTTGGATAGATGCTGCTATCTACGATGGGACCCCAAAGAGCCCTTCTTCCTGCAGCTCCGGGACTGTGGCGGGCTGCGGGAGGTGGAGGTGACCGCGTGCCTGGTGTGGAAGGACTGGCCTCACCGAGTGCACCCCCACAGCCTCGTGGGCAAAGACTGCACCGACGGCGTCTGCAGGGTGCGGCTCCGGCCTCACGTCAGCCCCCGGCACAGGTACCCGACCCTGACCCCAGCCCCTTCGCTCTTGGCCGTGGAGATCCCGAGGGGCTCCAGTCACCCAGGGAGACCTCGGGGCCAGGCCCCGCTCGGCCAAGCTCTCCCGATCGCATCTCCCAGCAGAGGGGCCTGCGGCCCGGGCAGTGGAGGGGTCTCCTCAGGCCTGGCGCCCTGCCCCGCCCCCCCCCCGTCCACATCGTTCTATCTATCTCCGTATCGCAGAGGGGGAAACTGAGGCTCTGAGAGGCTGCGGGGCTCCAGAGAGCCAATGGCAGAGCTGGGATCTGACCCAGGACCTGGCTCACCTGCAGGCCCGTTCTTTCACTCTATAATTTATATGTTTTTAATAAATAAAAATTTAAAAGGTTCAGAAAGGGTGTGCAGTGAAAAATGAAGCTCCTTCCTTCTTTAGTCTTCCAGACACTAGTGTCCCTTCCTGGAGGCAATTAAACATGTGCTCTGCATAGGTAGATCTTTTCTCTCCTTATAAATAAGAGCAGACACTCGAACCTCATTTTGGTGTTCCAGTACATATTGGAGATCAAGCCTTTCAGAACGTTTAGAGCTGCCCTATCCTTTTTACTGGCTGTATAATATTCCAATGTGTGGCTAGCTGCACACCGTGACTTGATATCAATATGTATTATTGATATCACATAGGAAGGGACAGGGAGGAAGATAGAAACATCAGTGATGAGAGAGAATCATTGATCGGCTGCCTCCTGCACACCCCCCAGCTGGGGATAGAGCCCACCACCTAGACATGTGCCCTGATCAGGAATCGAACTGTGACATCTTGGTTCCTAGGCTGAAGCTCAACCACTGAGCCACACCGGCCTAGCAAATCCTCTATTAATGGACACCTACAATGGTTTCAGTCCCTTGTGCTTCTACGATAAACTGGGTTGCAGTGAATTGCTTGATGTATAGATCATTTCTTCTCTGGAGTAAATTCCTAGAAATGAGATTGCCGGCTCCACGTGGGTACATGTATACTCTCAGTGGTCTGTACATTTAGGAAGAGCAGGGATTCTGTCTCTCTTGTTCCCTGCTCTATCCCCGGCACACGGTAGGTGCTCAGAAAATATCTGAGGAATGAGTGAATACGGCCAGATCGCCCTCCAGTGTGTAATTGCTGGAGCCCATTCCAGCCCCACAGCAGGGGCAAGCGTGGCGGCTTCTCCACCACCTCCGGCAGAGGGCACTAGCACACGCTTTGATCTTCGCTGTTTGGATGCGTTTGTAAAAATGGGCATTGCGCTGGTGTTTCATTTGAGTTTTCTTATCAGTGAGGTTGGTCAGTGTTGACGCCCCTGGAGGGTTTGAACCCCAGATCGCTTCAGAGCTGGGACCGCTGGGCCCAGGTGCCTCAGCCTCTGAGACTGTGCGCCCAAAGGCAGGGATCCTCTGCTGGAATCTTCCTGGGGTTAGAGCTACCCCTGACCCTGGTGGTGACCTCCCTTCCCACCCGCCCTCCCCCCCTCCCCCCAGCTTTAACAACCTGGGCATCCAGTGTGTGAGGAAAAAGGAGATCGAGGCTGCCATCGAGCGGAAAATCCAGCTGGGCATCGACCCGTATAATGGTGAGCCCAGCCCCCCAGCCCTCTGCCCACGCCCCCCCCCCCTTCGCTTCTCTGGCCCCACCATCTCCTCCGTCCTTCCCTCTCCCCCAACCCCCACCAGGCTGTCGACCCCCACCCTCAGCTTTCCCACGTCTCTCTCACAGCTGGGTCCCTGAAGAACCATCAGGAGGTGGACATGAACGTGGTGAGGATCTGCTTCCAGGCCTCTTACAGGGACCAGCAGGGGCAGATGCGCCAGATGGAGCCCGTGCTCTCTGAGCCCGTCTATGACAAGAGTGAGTGGAGGGTGCTGTGGCCGTAGGACTGTCTTTGGCTGCAGGTACCAAAAAGCCCCACAAAGGCACGTGCCCCAAATAGTCCTGGGGATAGAGCCTGCAACCGAGGTACGTGCCCTTGACTGGAATCCAACCTAAGACCCTTCAGTCCTCAGGCTGACATGCTAACCACTGAGCAAAACTGGCTAGGGTGGGAATTCTTTTTAAAAATATATATATTTTATTGATTTTTAAAAAAATATTTTATTGAGTTTTTACAGAGAGGAAGAGAGAGGGATAGAGTTAGAAACATCAATGAGAGAGAAACATCGACCAGCTGCCTCCTGCACACCCCCTACTGAGGATGTGCCCGCAGCCAAGGTACATGCCCTTGACCGGAATCGAACCCAGGACCTTTCAGTCCCCAGGGCAACACTCTATCCACTGAGCCAAACCGGTTTTGGCTATTTTATTGATATTTTACAGAGAGGAAGGGAGAGAGATAGAGTTAGAAACATCGATGAGAGAGAAACATCGATCAGCTGCCTCCTGCACACTCCTCACTGGGGATGTGCCCACAACCAAGGTACATGCCCTTGACCGGAATCGAACCTGGGACCTTTCAGTCTGTAGGCTAAGCCAAACCTGTTTCAGCTCATATATATATATATATATATATATATATATATATATATATTTAAATATATATTTTATTGATTTCAGAGAGGAAGGAAGAGAGAAATAGAAACATCAACAATGAGAGAGAATTATTGATTGGCTGCTTCCTGCACACCCCCCACTGGGGATTGAGCCCGCAACCCAGGCATGTGCCCTGACCGGAATTGAACCGGGACCCTTCAGTCTACAGGCCAATGCTCTATCCACTGAGCCAAACCAGCTAGGGCTAGGGTGGGCGTTCTTTATGTGTGTATGTCTCAGTTATGAAGTCCGGTCTGTGGGTTCAGCTGCTCAGCAGCCTCGGGGAGCTGGTTCAGCAGCTCTGTGATGCTCTTTGCTTTCCCCGCGTGGTCGTGAGCTGGCTGCTCCAGCTCCAGCCATCACATCTGTATGCGAGGCGTGATGGGCAGTGTCCCCTGTATGGCGAGCAAGCTGTCCACCGACAGTCCAGGGGTCAGCGTTTCCTATGTGGCCTAGGGAAGCGGGACCACCTAGTGTTGCAGGATGTACAGTCTGTGCCACTGTCCTAGGCTATCCTAGGGAAGGGGCAGCATGAGGAAAAATATTTCTGTCTTTGACAGAGAAAATAACATATTTCCCAGAAACCCCCGCCTCCCTGGTTGACTTCTTTTTTAAAAAAATATATATATTTTATTGATTTTTTACAGAGAGGAAGAGAGAGGGATAGAGAGTTAAAAGCATCGATGAGAGAGAATAATCGATCAGCTGCCTACTGGGGATGTGCCTGCAACCAAGGTACATGCCCTTGACCGGAATCGAACCCGGGACCTTTTAGTCCGCAGGCTGACGCTCTATCCACTGAACCAAACTGGTTTCAGCTGACTTCTTTTTTTTTAAAAGAAATTTTTTATTGATTTTTAGAAAGAGAAGTGAGAGGGATAGAGAGAGAGAAACATCGGTGAAAGAGAAACACCATCATAGGCTGCCTCCTGCACTCCCCCTACTTGGGGATCCAGCCTGCAACCTGGGCAAGTGCCCTGCCCGGGAATCTAACCAGTGACCTCTTGGTTCATGGGTCAGTGCCCAGCCACTGAGTCACATCAGCCGGGTTTCCCCTCCCCTTTATAATTGACTTCGTTGAGATGACCCTGGCTAATAAAAATCACACAGGCTTCAGGGATACAGTTCTATAACATATCATCTGTATATTGTATTGTGTGTTCACCACCCCCGTTAGACTTCTGCTTATGTCCCATTGGCCAGACGTGGTCCCATGGTTGCAAGGGAGTCTGGGAAAGAAAGCATTTAAGTTTTCATCCTATATAGAGAGGTACAGGCATGGAAGAGAGGATTGGGAATGGCTGCTAGGTATTAGCCAGCTTACAGTGACTGCCATAAGCATTAATTTGGGAAAGGCTGCCCTAACTGGTATGACTCAGTGGATGGAGCGTCAGCCTGTGGACTCAAGGATCCCAGGTTCGATTCCGGTCAAGGGCATGGACCTTGGTTGCAGGCACATCCCCAATAGGGGGCGTGCAGGAGGCAGCTGATTGATGCTTCTCTCTCATCGATGTTTCTAACTCTCTATTCCTCTCCCTTCCTCTCTGTAAAAAAATCAATAAAATATATATTTTTAAAAATGGGGAAGGCTATTACTTCAACCAGGGCTTTTATGGATGCTAGTGATAGGACCCCAACTCAAATGGGCCAAAAGAGAAAAAAAATGAATTTGTTCCATTAACTAAAAAAAAACTAGAGATAGCACAGTGTCAGGTGTGGCTGCTTCAGGTCCTCAGAGATGTCATTAGGGATCTGTGTCCTCTCCAGCTGTGCTCCCTCTGTGTTAGAGTTATTCCTGGCAAAGCCGTCCCACCTGCGGGCAAGATCATGGCGTGCAGCCTTAGACTTACCTCCTACCAGGTTGGCGCCTCTCCCAGTAGTCTCAGGGCTGTCTCTCATTGGCCTGATGTTGGTCACGTGTCCAATCTCTGACCAATCAGCTGTGGCCAGGAGGAGGTGATGTTCTGATTGGCCAGGACTGGAACGCCTGCTCACTCCTGAGCTAGGGAGTGGACTCAGCCTTACCCAACCCAAGACTGAGATGGGGGGTGGTCCCTCCAAAAAAAATGGGGGGGGGGCAGTTAGCAGAAGAAGGACCAGCACTGGTAGAGGTAAAATAGCAGGCGCCCACTACAGGTCTCAGGACATTAACCCTCATCTAAGAACTGGCTCTGATGCCTGACCCTGCCAACTCTCCCTAAATTCTGAGGTCTCTCCTTCAGCCAGACACCCATCCGACCTCAGCACGGAGGACTTGTGATTGTCCACTAGCCCCCTCTCCTCTGAGCGGCTTCTTTTCCCACCCCGACCCTGGGTTCCAGGAGGGACAGGTGCCCTGGAGACAGAGGATCCAGCCCAGGGTGGGCACCCCGGGGTACCTGGTAAGGATTTGGTGACTGAATCCCTGTGTTTTTTTTCTCACGTACCTCTTCCTCGTGCTCCTTCCCAGAGTCCACAAACACGTCCGAGCTGCGCATCTGCCGGATCAACAAGGAGAGCGGGCAATGCACGGGGGGCGAGGAGCTCTACCTGCTGTGTGACAAGGTGCAGAAAGGTGAGCGGCCGGGCGCCCGCAGGCCGGGGCTGGCGGCTTGTGGGGTAGCCCGGGGGGAGCTGGAGCACCGGTTGTGGGGCGGAAGGATCCAGAACTCTGGTTTTGGAGTCAGACAACAGCCGATTGGTTCATTCACAGAGTCACTCACTCCTTCAGGTACAGAGAAGGAGGGCCTGCAGACCGGGCCACCACGAGCTCACTGATACAAAAATCGTGGAGTTGCACAAATCAATGCTTTATAGTGGTTGTGATAAGGGCTCTGGCTGGAGAAAACGGAGGACAACAGGGGATGGGAGGAGCCTTCGCCATGTCACTCATGTCTGGTCAAATGTCCCTCCTTAGTAGGTTTCTTCAGAAACCCTCCCCTCTGTTTCCATCTGTCTCTCTCTCTGTCGCTGCTTCTCCCTGTCTCTCTGTGTACTCTGCCTGTTTCCCTTTTCCTCCCTTTCTCTCTCTGATTCTCTGTCTCATCTCCTGCTGGACCTGTCCCTCTTCCTTTGTTTCTCTCACACATACACATCCTGTCCCTTCTCTGTTCCTGGACACCGCTGACTCACACACTCCTTAAAAAAAAAAAAAAAAAAAAAAAAAAATAGCCCCGGCTGGTTTGGCTCAGCGGATAGAGCATTGGCTTGTGGGCTGAAGGGTGTTGGGTTCGATTCCTGTCAAGGGCACATGCCCGGGGTTGTGGGGTGGATCCCCAGTAGGGGGTGTGCTGGAAGCAGCCCATCAATGATTCTTTTCTTTTTTTAAATATATTTTATTGATTTTTTACAGAGAGGAAGGGAGAGGGATAGAGAGTTAGAAACATCTATGAGAGAGAGAGACATCGACCAGCTGCCTCTTGCACACTCCCCACCGAGGATGTGCCCGCAGCCAATGTACATGCCTTTCAGTTTGCAGACCGATTCTCTATCCACTGAGCCAAACCGGTTTCGGCTTTTTTTTTTTTTTTTTTTTTTTTTTAATATATTTTATTGATTTTTTTTTTTTTTAAATATATTTTATTGATTTTGTACAGAGAGGAAGGGAGAGAGATAGAGAGTTAGAAACATTGATGAGAGTCATCGATCAGCTGCCTCTTGCACACCCCCCACCGGGGATATGCCCGCAACCAAGGCACACGCCCTTGACCGGAATCGAACCCGGGACCCTTCAGTCCCCAAGCCGACGCTCTATCCACTGAGCCAAACCGGTTTCGGCTTTTTTTTTTTTTTTTTTTTTTTTTTTTTTTTTAACAGAGAGGCAGGGAGAGGGATAGAAAGTTAGAAATATCGATGGTCAGAGCATCATCCCGCTATGCCAAGATGGTGGGTTCAATCCCCAGTCAGAGCCCATATACAAGAATCAACCAGTGAATGCCTAAGTAAGCGGGACAACAAATTGCTGTCTCTCTCTCCCCCTTCATTTCTCTCTAAAATCAATACACAAAGATTAAAATAAAATAAAATACATTTTAAGTGGGTGTGTGGAAGAATGGACATAGCAGACCTGAGATCATTATCCTTTGAAAGACCTGCTGACAAGGTCGGCCCTTGTGTGTTTGAGAGTGCCCTCCCGTCCCTGGGGCTAAGAGGGCTCCCTGCGCCTACACCGTGGTTTGTGGGGAGCATGGGCTTCAGGGTGTGCAGGCACAGTACCTGCCTCATGGCATTGGGGAGGCGGAGGGGACCAGCCCCCAGGGAAAACCCTGGGCTCTGAGCGGCTAAGGAGCGTCCCTGCTGGACAGCATCTCATGTGTTCTCAGTGTGTTCCCGGGGGGATTGCCACGTGGGTGCGACTCCGCCGGGAGGGGACCCCTGGAGCTTGTGCCGGTTTCCTCCGGACTCGCTCCGGGCCCCCTCCCCCTTTCCCCAGGGTGCCTGGTAGCTCTTCGCTGTGACCCATCACAGCTGTGAGTCCCCTTCGTGAATCACTGAGCCTGACGGCGGTCTTGGGGACCCCTGACCTAGTGGGAATGTTGATTCTAGCTGCCGTTCGGGTTGTTAAAAGGATTAAATGAGATGCCATATCATAATGGGTAGGGACTGTCCGTGGGTCACACTGCAGGTGCTGAACAGAAGGTGAGCCACCACAATGCCGCGTTTGGCTCTCAGGCATATTGATGTCGATTTGGGGGAGCCGGAGGGGGTTGGGGGTCCGGGGGCCAGTGTCCTTGCTCCGCTGATGTCCGGACTGCCCGCAGAGGACATATCCGTGGTGTTCAGCAGCGCCTCCTGGGAAGGCCGGGCTGACTTCTCCCAGGCCGACGTGCACCGCCAGATTGCCATCGTGTTCAAGACTCCGCCCTACGAGGACCTGGAGATCGCGGAACCTGTGACCGTCAATGTCTTCCTGCAGCGGCTCACCGACGGGGTCTGCAGCGAGCCCCTGCCCTTCACCTACCTGCCCCGGGACCATGGTAACCACAGCAACTCCGGGCGACCCCCCCCTCCCTGGAGACCAGGCCTTTGTCCTTGCTTGGGGCAGCTCCGAGGGAAAGGGGAAGAGGCAGAAGTAGAATGCAGGCTCAGAGCTGGACAGACTGGGCTTTGAATCCCTGTTCTGCCACTTACTGGCTGTGTGACCTTGGCCTCCCAGCGTCTCACTCTTCTTCTGTGCAAAATGGAGATAATAATAGTACCCACCTCATGGCATTTGGGGAGGATTTTTAAAAAGTATTTTTTTTTATTGATTTCAGAGAGGAAGGGAGAGATAGAAACATCAATGATGAGAGAGAATCATTAATAAGCTGCCTCCTACATGCCCCCCACTGGGGATTGAGCCCACAACCCAGGCATGTGCCCTTGACCGTACTCGAACCTGGGACCCTTCAGTTCACAGGCGAATGCTCTACCCACTGAGCCAAACGGGCCAGGGCTTGGGGGAGGATTTAATCATGGCTCTCCTCATCTCGCTGCTCTTGTCTGGCCCTGTGCTGAGGACATAGTGGTGACCAAATAGCCCCAGTCCTACCCTCATAATTCGCAGACCTACGGAGGGCAGACCCAGTCACATACAGTGACAACCAGAGTGGGCAGGACTGGGAGGAATTGCTCAGGGGACTTGGATTGCCCAGAAGGGGTACCTGACCCAGACTTAGGGGTCAAGGAGGGCTTCCTGGAGGAGGGGGCAGCCGAGCTGAAGATGGGAGGATGAATAAGTAGTTCTCCAGGGAAGGGGTGAGAGGTGAAGAAGTGTTGCTTTGTTTTCTTAACCCTCACCCAAGGATAGTTTTCCATTGTTTTTTGTTTGTTTGTTTGTTTGTTTTTCCAGAGAGTGGAAAGGAGGGAGGGAGAAAGGAGAGAGAGAGAAACATTGATATGAGAGAGACACATCAATTGGCTGCTTTTCACATGTGCCAGGGATCAGGCAGGGGATAGAACTTCCAACCTAGGTACGTGCCCTTGACCGGGAATCAAACCCGCGACCCTTGGGTGCTTGGGCTGACCCTCTAACCACTGAGCGCCACTGGCCAGGGTGAGAAAGAGTGTTATAAGCAGCTAGAACAGCAAGTGCAAAGGCCCTGAGGCAGGACAGTGCCTGGGGTGTTCCAGGGACAACAAAGACCAGCGTGGTTAGAAGTGGGTTTGTGTTTTACTCTGATTGAGATGTGGACGTCTATTTGCATGGGTTGGTCACGAACTAGGACAGCTCAGCAGCGTCCTAAATGGTCTCTTAAAAAAATTGATTCTTAATTGTTCTTATTGATGGATTATTCTGATATCTCCTGAGCAGACAGCTACGGCGTGGACAAGAAGCGGAAACGGGGGATGCCCGACGTCCTTGGAGAGCTGAACAGCTCTGGTGTGTCCCCTTGCCCCTCCCCACACCCCTCTCCAGCCCCCCAGGAGGGGGTGACTGGCCCCATGTCCTGCCTGCCCTAGGCTGGGGGGGAGGGGCTGTTGGGTCCAGCGGTCCTCACCTCTGCCTTCCCGCAGACCCCCATGGCATCGAGAGCAAGCGACGGAGGAAAAAGCCAGTCTTCCTGGACCAGTTCCTGCCCAGCCATGGCTCAGGTGGGTCCCAGTTCTGTGCCAGTGCGCCCATCCCCCCCACCCCCCGGGGTGGGCTGAGGGTGAGCTGCAGTCCTGGCTTCTTCCGGTGCCCCCAAAGCTCCCACAAGGCCAGTGACACCTCACTTAGCCAGCAACATAGAGTGGGAAGAACAGCCATTCTGGACGCAGTCCGGAGGCTCTGATCCCACTGGACCGTCTACTTGCTGTGTGGCCTTCGCCAAGTTGCTCCCCCTCTCACAGCCTCGGGGCGTGCCTGGAAAGTCTCACCACACACCTATCTCACTGGCCTTTTCCACTTTAATGTATGTATTTTACAGGCACTCTGACAGGCGCACAAGTGCTTTGTGTGTCTTTTCTCATTTGGTCTGCACCATCGCCCTGCAAGGTGGGCGCTCTCATTCTCGCCAGCCCCCGTTTTGCTGAAGCTCAGAGAGGAAAAGTCTTTGGTCCAAGGTCACACAGTTAACCGGTGGTGGAGCAGGGCATCTGAGCAGCAGTATAGCTTAGTGACCATGGGTGTGAGACAGGCAGCGGGGATAGGAGGTGGGTGACTGAGCCAGCCCACCTCACGTTCAGAGCCCATCTGGTCTGCCCACCCTCCGGCCTCTTCTCCCTCTGCCTTCACCTCACTCCCATGCCAGTCTCAGTCCCCATGAACTGTAGTCCCATCTGGCTGCCATCAGAGACCTCCCACTGCTGACCACTAGCTCTGCCCCTGACACCCCGCTGTTCCTGACCCCCTGCTGCCCCTGACACCCCGCTGCCCCAGGGCGCCAAGCTCCAGGCCAGCCACCCCCCACTCAGTCAGCCCAGCCTGGACATTGCAAGTACCATTTGTTGTCCCTCCCACCCCCCTGCCACTGGTAACCAATGCCCAGACTCTTCACCCCATTTGTTAAGATCATGTTTAATGGTATTCACAGCCAAACCCAACACAACAGAGGTTTCGATAGGACAGAATGTATCTGTCCTTTCACGTAAACACCGCCCAAAGGTAGGTGGTCCAGGGGTGGTTTGATGGCCTCATGGTCACCATAGTCCCAAGCTTCTGGATTTTTCAACTCAAGTCTCCATGTCATGGTCCAAACGTCTGCTGCGGCTCCAGCCATCATGCCCACATTCCAGCCAGCAGAACACAGACAGGGCCCATATCGAGCTGCAAGGGATGCTGGGAAATAAAATCCCAGCAGCCCCGTGTTTCTTTCTGAGATAAGCATAATCAGACTTCGCTGGGGAAGTGTGTCTTGTCTCAAAGACAGAGGCTCTCCTATAACCACACTTGTCATTTTACCTTCCAGTTTGGGGCCTGGCGACTTCTCCCATGGCATGGATATTTCACTTTTTTGATTGTCTTTGTGTCTGGGGGAAGGGAGGGGCTGTTGAGCCTTGAGATTAGAAAAGGCCACACTGATCACACATTTCGCCGGGACTGGCCAGAAGTGGACTCTAAAGCCACCACCACGCTTCCTTCTCTCTCTTCTCATCCCTGCAGGCCCGTTCCTCCCACCGTCAGCCCTGCTGCCTGATTCCGACTTCTTCCCCAGCGCCGTGTCCCTCCCTGGCCTGGAGCCACCTGGTGGGCCGGACCTCCTGGACGACGGTTTTCCCTATGAAACCACGAGCCCTGCGCTCTTCACCATGCTGGACATGCTGCCCCCTGCCCCACCACTTGCCAGCGCTGTCTCGGGCAATGGGGTTGCAGGGGCCACCATCGGGGAGCCATCGGGCCCTGAGCCAATGACACTGGACTCATACCAGGCTCCAGTCCCTGGGGATGGGGGCACTGCCAGCCTTGTGGGCAGCAACATGTTCCCCAACCAGTACCGGGAGGTGGGCTTTGGGGGTGGCCTCCTGTCCCCCGGGCCTGAGGCCACGTAACCACCTCAGTGCCAGAGGAGAGGCACTGGGTGGGGAGGGAGGTGGACGGGGCCATGGGAACCCAGCCAGGATGGGCAGTACCCCCTTTGGGCCACCCTTGTTAGGTCTCCCCACCTCATCCTTCTGAATCGGACGTTGTCAGCATTGGTGAGAAGCTCTGCAGCACGGGGTTTCCCCTGAGCCCACTTTACAGATGAGAAAACTGAGTCCAGAGAGGAAAGGGACTTTGTTCCCATGCACTTAGTCCCCACAGTTGGGGACACCTTCTCCTGGATGATTCTGACGAGTGTACATACGGAGGTATTCCAGCCCGCCTTCCCCATGAAGATAGGGGACAGACAGGCTGTTGTCTTTCCAATAAATATGAGTTTTGAGCCTTAGGGATCTTGTCTCTTTTTTTGTTATTAGTTCCTCCTCAATCTGTTCTTAGGATGCTTATCTGCCCGTTCAGTTTTTATTCTTTTTTGTTTTATGTATTTACTTTTTTCTTTTTTATTATATTTCCAGGATATATATTTTTTTCTCATTTTTTAAATTAAGGTATTATATGTGTACATACCTTACCAATCCCCACCCCATCCCACTCCCATACATGCCCTCCTTCCTCAGAGTTTTTCGTCCATTGGCTATGCTTATATGCATGCATACAAGTCCTTGGGTTGATCTCTTATCTCCCTCATATCTCCCTATCCTCCCCACTGTAATTTGACTGTTTCTTTTTCTTTTTTTTTTAATATTTTTATTGATTTTTTATGGAGAGGAAGAGAAAGAAGGATAGAGAGTTAGAAACATCGATGAGAGAGAATCATTGATCAGCTGCCTCTCGCACACCCCCTACTGGGGATGTGCCAGCAACCAAGGTACATGCCCTTGACCAGAATGGAATCTGGGACCTTTCAGTCTGCAGACCGACGCTCTATCCACTGAGCCAAACCGGTCTCGGCTGTTTGTTTCTTTACTGTCTGTATTTACTTTTTATTGTTGACACCGTTACAGATGTCCTCAATTTCCCCGCTTTTACCCGCCTCCACCCAGCCCTCCCCGTCTCCCCTCATCTCTAACGCATCTTCCTTTTCCCCTTTCCCACTCCCCCCACATCTTCCCTGTCCCACACCCTCCCGCTCCCGCTCCCGCCTTCACCACACGGTTGGGACCTCACGGACCACGGATTGGCCACCGCAGGGTCCCAGCCTGCAGCCTCCGCCCCGCCTCCCCTCCAGGCCCCGCCCCTGCCGTAGCGGAAGCACGCTCTGCCAAGTTCCGTCTCCTTCCCTATGCGCGGCCTTCCACTTCCGCTTCCGGTGCGGGCCGCGCGCGAGCGCAGCTGAGGCAGGCGGCGACGAGCCGGTGAGTGCAGGCCCCCGTCCGGGCGTCTGGGCGACGTCAGCCCAGCTTCCCCTCGCCTCCGCCCCTCCCCGGGCTTCTGTGAACTTCTGCTCGGCCCCGGTCCCGAGGGCCTCGCACCCCGTACCCTCTCGGGCCTGCGGGGCCTCAGGCCGCGCCGCCGCTTCTGCCGTGGGCCGGAACTCCCCGCGGCCGACCCCGCCGCGGGCCGCAGGTCCCGCCCCCTTGTCAAAATAAGAAAAAAACAGCCCGAGCCCTCAGGGACTAGATGGATTGGTGGGGTCTTCGAGCTCTTTCCAAAGCGTCGGGTTCCGCCCCTGTCCGGGAGCCTTGCCCCTAAACTGAACCCACTCCTTGCCGGCTGCCTGCTCCGCCTCACTCAGCTCTGCTCCCCCTCCCCCTTCATAGCCCCTCAACCCTCAGCCCTGCTGTGAGGAAAGATAGCACTCGCCCATGTTCCTCCTCCTTCAAGCCTCGGCGTCTTCCCTCCGTGCCCTTCACCTGCCCTCGACCTCCACCTCCTTCCTAAAGTCCTTTTCTTCCACCTGCCTTCATTTTCATCCCCTCCAACTCCTCCCATCACGGCCGGCTTCTGGTGGGAGCCATTTCAGCTCTTCCCTTTCCCTTGAGCTCCAGTCCCAGCTGCTTGGTGTCTGCCTCCAGAGCTTGCTTCATACACTCGCTCCTTCCGTTCCAAAACCGTTCATCCTTGGCTCCAGCCCCGGAGGTGGATGCTTCACTCCAGAATCCCCTGGGGGTTTTCCAGGACGTCCATGCTACCGGATCGGAGTTGTCAGGGATACGCCTGAGCATCCGGTACACGGTTCTGCAGCCTCGCTCGCTCTCCCGGAAGCTGGCATCTAGGATGAGCTCTGTCACCAACTTGTAGGTGACTTTGATTCTGCCCACATGTTTTCTGCAGCCCATCTGACTCCCTCGTCCCATCATCCCCCAGGTGAAGGCCTCAGGCCTGGCCTCTCCACCATGTGGCACGAGGCGCGCAAGCATGAGCGGAAGCTCCGAGGCATGATGGTGGATTACAAGAAGAGGGCGGAGCGGCGGAGGGAGTACTATGAAAAGATTGTGAGTAACTGACCTTTGATCTGGGGTGGGAGCTCCCCGAGAGGGTGAGGTCCAGGTCATCCTGGTAAAATTTGGGCTCAGTTTACTCAGAACATTCAGCCATTTCTTGGGCATCATCAATGCTAAAACCCCGTGGCATTCTGTTTGTTCGCGCATCCTGTGGTGTTTGGTGTGGCCTCAGAGCACAGAGCTAGTGTTAGCCGGAAGAAGGAAGGTCTTTGTAACCCGCGGAGCAGTCCAGATAGGAGACTGGCCACCTCCGGAATGTTGTTTGTCTTGCTTACTGCTGTATTCGCAGTGTCCAGGGCTCCGCCATTTTTGAGGTTGGCTTGGCATTCAGTATTCATTAAGTGAACTCTGACCACTTCCCTCTCCTGTTTGATGCCGTAATGCTTCACCTTTAGAGAGAAAACCAAACTCCATTCCATGACCTAAAAGGTCCTTCTGGTCTGTCCTCTACCGGTCTCTCAGCTTCAGTCTTGGGTAGCTCCAAAGTCCTTTATTGCATCTCTGCTACCACACATTGTGCCTGTATTGCCTCCCCTCATCTATCTAATTCCTACTTGTCATTGAGAACCCAGTTTTAAAAGGCGCTTATGTCCTAGGGCTCGTGTTCCAATTATATGATATTTATATGGACATTTCTAGTGCTACTGTGTTACTGCCCCAGCCCCCTGCCTAGTCTCCTGGCCTTTAGTCCTGCTCCATCCAGCCCACCCTCTTCAGAGGGCTGAGAGGTCTTTCTAAAGCTCAAAGCTGATCCCGTCCCTCATTTGCTCAAAACTCCTTTGTGGCTTCCTAGTGCCCTTGAGAGAAAATCTAGGCTTCTCATCACAAAGTTCAAGGCCCTGCTGGTCTGGCTTTTGCCTCCTTTCAGACTCTCACCACCTGTTCTGCCTCAATCCTTTGCTCAAGCCATCTGGCCTCCTCACTACCTAGGTGACCACCTCTAACACAAAAGATACAAGAATAGAAGTTGCCCTAGCTGGTTTGGCTCAGTGAATAGATCGTCGGCCTGCGGATTGAAGGGTCTCAGGTTCGATTCCGGTCAGGGACATGTATATTGGTTGCGGGCACATCTCCGGTGGGGGTTGTGCAGGAGGCAGCTGGTCAATGTTTTTCTCATCGATGTTTCTAGCTCTCTATACCTCTTCCTTCCTCTCTGTAAAAAAACCAATCAATATATTAAAATATATATGTGTGTGTGTGTGTGTGTGTGTGTGTGTATATATATATATATATATACACATTTATTTTTTATTGATTTAGAGAGGAAGAGAGAAGAAAACAGATAGCCTGGTTTCCTCTTCTATATGTGAATGATGTAACATGTAGAATCAGGTTTGGCTGTGAATAATAGAGACCTAAAACATCAGTGGCTTAAACAAACAAAAAAAATTATTTCCTTTTCCACATAGATGCACATTGGTACCCAGTTCTGTCTAGCTCTACATGACTTCTCTTCCCAGTATTGTGTCAGGGTCTAAGAGGGCTGCTCATGTCTTCATTCCACCCTCCAGGGAGGAGGAAAGGAGGGAAAAGGACCAAAATGCTCATGTCAGTGTTAAGAAAGTTTCTAGGTGTTTGCACATGACACTTCAACTCATGTGGCACTGGCCAGAAAGTGGTCCTATGGTCAGGGAGGCTAAGACGTATAAACTTTATTCTGGGTGGCCTTGTGCCGGGCATATCAGGAGTCCTATTCCTGCTGGAGAAGGGGGATGGATCGTATGCCATTTAATGTGTGCCACGAATGGTGGGGATAAGAGCAGTTGCCACACAGGGCTGCTGGAGTATTTGGTTAGATTGAGCACAGAGACCCCTGAGCGTGGGCTTGCTCAGGGCAGCGTGCTCAGTCAGTGCTAGCTCTTGTTCCTTAACTTGTTATTACCAGGGAGAGCTGGAATTTGCATCCCGGTCGATGGTGTAGACGAAAGAGGGCTGGAATTGGGTCACTCTGAAGGTCTGGGACTCCAGGCTCTCTTTGTTAGCAGGGAGCTCCCTCAGCTTTATTTTCCCCTTGGGGCAGTGGTGATGATCAGCCCCTCTCATAGGGTTAACTGGGAAAAGCATCAAGAACAAGAACAGTGACTGGTGCAGGCCTGTACAAGCTGTCATTGTCCCCATACATGAAAGTGACCAGCATTCCAATCCAAACCACCAGGCTGTGGACAGTGGCAGTGCTGGGCAGTTCTGATGGCTGCTTTGAGGCGGGGATGGGCTGCTTGCACAGTCTTTTGTATCATTCTTGGGCTGAGAGAGGTGGTTGTGGGTGAGTTTTGAAGAAGCTGAGGTATATTGTGGCAGGCCAGAGATGTGTCCAGACGGAGGTGGCTTCCCTGCCTCTGATTTGTCCTTGATGTATGAATCCTTTCTCTCCCTAGCAGACATTGGTTCTGTTATGGCTCCTGTCCTTGTCAACTCTCTTCTTTAATCAGTGGTTTGCATAAAGGAACAATTCCTTGAAGATATGAAAGTGGGGGAAAAACAAATCTCAGCTCAAGTGTCTCTTCCAGAAAGCCCCTGACTGAGTGAGGCACCCCCTTGGACTCCCCACTCCAGGTCATCACTGTGGCCCGGATCTATCCCCCACACTAGAATTGTGAGCTGTGGCAGCAGCATAGGGCCTACACATAGTTGCCTGCTTAACAGCTTCATGAATGAATGAAAAACTTTATGGAATGAACTCCTCTGATCCTGGCAGCAAAATAATTGAGGGTTAATAATGGATTTTATATAGGTATAGGTATAGATATAGATATAGATATAGATATAGATATAAAGTGGGGGAGAGAGAGACCTCAGTATGAGAGCAACATCCATTAGTTGCCTCCATGCCCTAGCTGGTTTGGCTCAGTGGATAGAGTGTCAGCCTGCAGACTGAAGGGTCCTGGATTCTATTCCAGTCAAGGGCACATGCTCGAATTGTGGGCTTGATCCCCAATAGGGGGCATGCAGGAGGCAGCCGATCATGATTCTTTCTTATCATTGATATTTCTCTCTCCCTCTCTCTGAAATCAACAAAAAATACTTAAAAAATAAAAAAATAAAAAATCAGTTACCACCTGTATGTGCTCTGACCGGGAATCAAATCCACAACCTGGGTATGGCCCTGACTGAATCAGCCTCGCAACCTTTTGGTGTGTGGGATGATGCTTCAAACCAGCCACCCAGCCAGGGCAGATGTTAGGCATTGAAGAGATATTTGTATATCATGTTCATTGCAGTATTATTCACCATAGTCAAGATGTGGAAATAACCTCAGTGTCCATCTGTTGATGAATGGATAAAGAAAATGTATATAAGCACAACGAATATTATTCAGCCTTAAAAAGGAAGGAAGTCCTGACACATGCTACAACGTAGAGAAACCATGTGGACATTGTGCCTAGTGAAATCAGCCCGTCACAAAAAGACACATACTGCAAGATTTCACATACATGAGGCACCTAAAGTAGTTAAACCCTTAGAGAAAATAGAGTGGTAGTTGCCAGGGCCTGGGGGGAACGGAAAGGAGAGGTACTCAGTGTCAGTTTTGCAGGATGAAAAGGTTGCGGAGGTCTATTGCACTACAAGGTGTATATACTTAGTGCTGCTGTACTGTACACTTAGAAGTGCTTAAGACAGTAAATGTATGTCAAACCCATTTGGGTTCAAATCCTAGTTGCCTTATTACTAATGTGATCTTAAGCAAGTGGGTTTTACTGTCTGAGCCTCGTTTCCTAACCTGGAACATGGGCCAAGAGTAGTACATTTCTCCCATGGTTGACAACTTTGAGTGAGAAACTGTACATAAAACACTATTACTGCCTGGCTTTTGATATGTCATTGATTTTTCCAGAATCTCCCAACAGAGCCAGACTTTGGACTCGGGTTTTTACTCTCAGCCCAATGCTTTTTCCTTACTGTGGCGGCTGCACTGCCAGTGGTTTTCCTGCACCTGCCAAAGTCCATCCTGCAAACAGTGTCCTATGAGTCTTGGCTGTGGGAACTGGGCCTTTGGCCTGGAGCAGCCTGAGGAGTGTGAGGATGTCTTGGCCTTAGACTTGGCCAGGGCCTGTCATGGGGCTGAGGAGCCGTATGGCCTGAGAGGAGCAACTGAAGGAGGCAGGTGAGGGGCAAATGAGTTGAATTCTAGCAGCGTCACCGCTGGCAGCTTCTGGGTGTGAAATGGGGACAATAAGGGCCCAGCACCTGGGCCTCAGCAGGTGCAGCAAGTGGCCCTATACTAGCTCTGGCTCCTCAGCTCCTTGTACTGGAAGGTGCTCCTGTCCATCTACTGGCTGGGGTTCGGGTGGGAGGTGGAGGCAGTGAGGAGGTGCAGAATCTTGGAAACTTGATGCTGATGGCTTTTCCTGGAGGGACTTCATCTCCTCTGTCAGTGAGCAATGTTCCTGAGCACCTGCTGTGGACCTGGCCTGTTATAGCCACTGAGTATATGACTGAACAACACAGAGATCCCTGCCTGGGGGGAGTGATGTTTTAGTGCGAGAGACAGGTGATCAGTGAATGTGAGGTGCAAAATCAGGTGGTGGTGGTAGGTTCTCTGAAGCAAACAATGGAGTCAAGGAGATAGAGGAAATGGGTTGTGAGGCAAGCTGTTTCGATAAAGTTGACGGGGAGGCTTCTAGAAGTGAAGGGCTGTTATGCACAAGAGCATGGCAGGTTGGGAGCAGAGCAAGCACTGAGGTCCTGGATGTTGATGGAGTGGTGCAGGCCGGCTGCCTGGAGCAGAGCTGGAGAAGAGCATGCAAGGGCTCTAAGCAGAGAGATGAATAGGTTTTCCCAGAACCCCCTGGGCCACTGGAGAATGGACTGCAGAGGGTGAGCTGGCCACAGGAGGTCCTAGAGGAGGCCTCTACCTGGTCCCAGCGAGAGGCGATGCTGGCTGGAGCAGGGGAGGAATGCTGACGGAGTTGTGGGCAGGAGTTGGGTGGTTGGGAAGCTTGGCAAGGATTGACGGCTATCACAGCAGCCTTCCCCTGGCTCTCATGGGTCCTGTGATGTGGCATACAGCTGAGCGCAGCCAGGGCCCATCACATGGGATGCTCAGTGGTGCTACTGCTGCTGCTAGACTTCCTCCTTTCCTGACAATTACAGTGCCTAGGAACTGTGATCCGCACACAAGCACCTAGGGGCGTACGTAGTCTCAGAGATACTCACCTCTATCTTGTAACTTCAAAAAAACCTAGCTTTTTGAAGATGTAATTCACATACCACACAATTCACTCATTTCAAGTGAGCATTTCAATGGTTTTCAGTATATTCACATGGTTGTGCAACCGTCACCACAATTAAGTTTAGAAAATTTCATGATCTTGAAAAGAAACCCTGTACCCATTAGTCATCGCACTGCCCCAAACTTCCCAGCGCTGGGTAACCACTGATCTGCTTTCTGTCTCTGGATTTGCCTGTTCTGGACAGTTCCCATAAATGGGATCATCCTTTCGTGCCTGACTTCTTTCCCCTACAATAATGTGCTCAAGGTTCACCCTTGTTTTATTGTGGATTGCTGCTCTCTTCCCTGTTATTGCCAAACAGTATTCCATTGTCCTGATGTACCCCGTTGTATCTGTCATCTGTGGGCGGCCATTTGGGTTGTTTCTGGCTATTGTGAATGGTGCCGTTGTGAACATTTGTATACAAGTATTTGAGTATCTGTTTTAGGTTCTTTTGGCTGTCTACCTAGGAATGGAATTGTTGGGTCACACGGCCATTCTTTGTTTAACTGTTTGAAAAACCTAATTTCTCCACATTCTTGCCAGTACTGTGTTGTCCGTCCTTTCCATTTTAGCCGTCCTAGTGAGTGTGGAGTGGTACCTCGTGGTTCTCACTAGTATTCCCCTGATGACTAATGACATTGAGCATCTTTTCATGTGCCTGGTGTGAGGCTGATCCAGGCCAAAGGGCTCTGAATGCCCTGGGTGGGGTGAAGGGTTGGGAGTAATACTTTAGGGGGGGAGGTCTTGGTACTGACTGTGCAGAAGATTGGAGCTCAGAGCCTCTTGTCCCTACCTTGAGGGGAAACCCCTTGTTCCGTTGAGGTTGAGTAGCCCCTGTTGGTGCTGCCACCCCTATACAGGCTAGCTCACTCTGAGACAGGGCCTGCTTGACACAGAGGTGTGCTCGCTGTGTACTTAGTTGTGTGGAGGGGAGTGAGGTTTGGAGCTCAGTTGGGAGATAACCTCCATCCTGTCTGTCCCTGCAGAAGAAGGACCCAGCCCAGTTCCTGCAGGTGCATGGCAGAGCTTGCAAGGTACACCTGGATTCTGCAGTCGCCCTGGCCGCAGAGAGCCCCGTCAACATGTAAGACTGAGTTTGAGGGGCCAGATAATGTCTGTGACCGAGGGTTACGAGGGACCTGGGGTATGGGCAGACCTTTGGGGACTCAGGCAAGCAAGGCTTGACCTGCATGGGAAGGTGTTAGTCACCAGCTAAGGAGAGTTAGAATGGAGGCCCTCGGGTGTAGTGGTGGTTGAAGGACTTAGAGGGGAATTGGTGGGACCAAGGCTGGGATCAGAGGCTGAGTTGAAGCAGCGGGTAGGTGGCCAGAGGAGATGTTTCAGGTGACAGGCTTGGCACGTGGCCCCTAGGACCGGGTTCAGGTTCTTCACACTTACTTGTTTCTGAGGAAAAGAGCCCCCGTTTCTATGGTGCTGTTCTCAGGCCCCTATACAGGCAGGTTTGTACCAAAGGGACTGAGAGGAGAGGGGATTAGAGAAGACCGAGGGCCAGGCTCCCAAGCTTCAGGTGCAGGGCATAGTTGTGCCCTGGGCAGTTCCTAAGCTCCCTGCTCCCTGCTTCCCACTTCAGGATGCCCTGGCAGGGAGACACCAACAACATGATTGACCGCTTTGATGTTCGCGCCCACCTGGACCACATCCCTGACTACACCCCCCCACTGCTCACCACCATGTAAGCTGTCTCCCCAAGGGGTTGCCAGGCAGGGAGACTGACCCAGCAGCGACTCGTCTTTCCCAAGCCCTTGCCTGCCTGCCAACTTCCTGGAAGGAAGGACGTGTGCAGTTGGGGAGCCCTCCCCACTCCCCCAGCCTGCGCCAAGCCCTTCATACCCCCTCTTGCTGGCCTGGGGTGGGATCTGCCTTCTCCCTCTGATCTCAAAACCTTGACTTCTGCCAAAGCTCCCCAGAACAGGAGTCGGACGAGCGGAAATGTAACTACGAGCGCTACCGTGGCCTGGTGCAGAACGACTTTGCTGGCAGTGAGTGGCCTTGGGTGTGGGAGGCGGGGCGGGGGCCCCTGGAGGCTGGAGACTAGACAAGTTTGGGAAGAAAAGTTTCCTCCCAGGGCTTTCTTCGAAAGGGCCCTACTTTTGGTCTCAGCTTTGGTCTCAGCTCTGTCCTCTCGGGCCTCCTTCTCTTGACTCGTATAGGAGATGTCTGCTGAACTAGACGGTCCTGCCAAGGTCACTTCTACATCCCTGGCTCTCTGACTCCATGGCCTTCCTAAAAAAATAAAAATAAAAATAAATGGGGAAAGCTGCAGTAACACATTGTTTTCCTCTGTATTTTCCCTACCTGCGTGGATCAGAAAGTGAGCTCTGAGGAGGAAGTGGCTCCTGTTTTGAACAATTATTAAGCTGAGTTTGCCAGTTTGCCAAGTGTTCATATATGTCCACTGTTGTTCTCCACGCAATCACTGTTGCCTTCCAGAGAAAATGGAGGCTCAGGGAGACGTCCCAGCTCTTGGCTTGCCCAGGGAGGTTTGGACCCTGGCCATCTTGGGCTTTTAAAAAATCTCATTACATCTGCATATCCACCCAGCAAGGCAGTGTGATGCCCCATTTTCCAAGCAAGGACAGGGTAGGTCAGGAGTTTTCACAGAGCCGCAATGCTCCCCCCACCTGTACCCACCACTGCTTCCTGAGGGCCAGCTCCAAACTCTAGCCGGCCCCCTGAGGGCTGGAGGGTGAATGGGAGCCCTGGTGGCTCAAAACCATACTTTGTTTGTTTTGTTAATTCTCGGGAATATTTTTCCCATTGATTTTTAGAGGCGGGGCGGGGGTTGGGGGAGAGAAAAACATCTATGTGAGAGAGACACATCCATTGGTTGTCTCCTGCACGCAACCTAGTCAGGCCAGGGATTGAACCTGCAACCCAGGTACAAACCCTTGATAGGAAATGGAACCTGTGACCCTTTGGTGCATGAGAAACTCTAACCATTGAGCAATACCATCCAGGCTAAACTTAATTTACATTGAACACCGTGGAGAGGCCGTGAGGTCCATGTGACGTCCGGTATTCAGGATAAGTTTATAGTTCTGAAGGGTCCAGCCAGAGGCTTAACAGTGTTAAAGTAGCAGTGCCCGAGTACCAAGCACTCACTCTGCCAGTGGTCCCATTTTACAGAAAAGGAAACGGAGGCACAGAGCCGTGAAGTCCCTTGATTGGGGTCATGTGGTAAGTTAGTGGAATAGCCAGGGCCCCCCTGCAAAGCTGCGTCCCCAGCGCACACAGTTCGTGATTATCTAAAATCAGTGACTGCTACTGGCAGAGGTTGGGTTGTACCTGCCCGTCTTCCCCGACTGCATTTTGTGTCTGCTCCTGAAGTCCCAGTGTCCCCAGTGACCTGCTTGCCTCTTGCCTCGCTGCAGTCTCCGAGGAGCAGTGCCTGTACCAGATCTACATTGACGAGCTGTATGGAGGCCTCCAGAGACCCAGTGAGGACGAGAAGAAGAAGTGAGTGGGGGTTGGGGGAGGCAGGGCATGGTCTCATCCATCTTCATCTCCCCAGGGCCGGGTCCAGTGTTCGGCACACAGTAGGCACTTGGTAAATGTTCAGAGAAAGCAGAAGCAGCAGCTGGAGGGGAAAGTTTTCTGTAAAACTTGTACAATATGTTTTCAGCTTGTGGAGTAGTGGGAGGTGCAGTTAGGAGGGCAGGCCCTGTGGAGAGATTCGAATCCTGCGGGTGAGGACCTCCCTCTGGGGGTCTGGAGGTGCTCCTCTCTAAGGTGGGGCTAACAGGAGTCGCCTCTGCCGGGACTGGCGAGGACTGCAAGGGTTGGAGCTTGAAATGTGCTTATCCTGTGCCTGCCGTGCAGTAAGCTTGCAGTCAGCAGTTGATTGTCACTCAGAGGACCTTCTCAAGGCAGTGTCCCTTGAGGAATTACGGGGTGGGGGGCAGAGGAGGTTCCTACCTTGGAGCAGGGAGGTCCCCAGCTGCCATCTTGGGAGAGCAGCAGTCAGGCAGTCTCCTTCTCTCTCCACCCTGGTCTGGCTGTGCTTGGTCTCCCTCTGCGTTTGCACACCGTTTCCTCCAGGGATGGCTGTCCCTCCTCCAGGGCCCCTGCAGTCCCACTTGCTCCCCAGTGCTCCTGGATGGATCCCTGACTCCTTCCCGCCTGCCGAGGCCTCCCCTTTGTGAGCCTAAGGCTTGCTGCTTCCCTTCACCTGAAGTGCTTTCAGGGATGTGATTAATCCTATGCACGACCCCACTTTCAGGACGAGGCTGGCACTAGAAAGCGTCAGGGAATGTTGACTAAATTCAGCAGCACTAGGTAGACATACACTAGGCCCCTGTTCTGTTCTAGGCAAAGCTGGGCCACATTGTTACCCAAAATAACTCGGCCTTTCCCTTTAAGGCCTCCTAGTCTGGTGGAGGGAGACTGGTCTGTCACTGACCAGTGGACACCACGTGGGCCAGGCAAGGGCTTGACCCCACCTGGGGAAGGACTTCCTGGAAAGCGGGGTGTGAGAGCTGGGCCTGGTGGAGAGGGAGAAGCTGGTGGAGGTGGGTGCAGAGGGTTTCAGGCTGAGAGGCATACGTGAGGGCCTGTGTGCAGAGAGCTTGGTGTGCTGCGCCTCTCCCCTGGGTGCTGCCCTGGCTCACAGGCTCCCCGTTCCAGGCTGGCGGAGAAGAAGGCTTCCATTGGCTACACGTACGAGGACAGCACGGTGGCCGAGGTAGAGAAGGTGGCAGAGAAGCCAGAGGAGGAGGAGTCACCAGCTGAGGAGGAGAGCAACTCGGACGAAGATGAGGTCATCCCCGACATCGGTGGGGTCCCCTCTCTGCCCTCCCTCACCCCCCAGTCCCTGGGCATCGTTTTTTTTTTGTGTGTGTGTCTTGTCCCTCTCCCTCTGTGGGGCACCTCGTGCTCACCAGCCCGTCTCTACCAACCCTGCTCCAGGGCACTCTAGCTTCCTGCCGCCTTGCTGTCTCACTATGTGCTCTGTTCCCAGCTTCTCTCTCTGCCTCCCCTTTTAGGACACTGCTTTATGACACTGTCCCCACCTAGATTCTGGCTCCGTTCTCTTCTACTTGGGTCAGCCTCTGTCCCTCCCCTTTGTTTTCTCTCCTGGAAAACAAGTGGTCATCCAGTTACAGAGGCACCCGTCATGCCCCACCCTGCCGTTTCCCTACCTCTGCACCCATTGGTCCGCACCCAGCATCTTCCTCCTCTCATCCCAGCTCTCACTCAGCCAGCTACTGTGCACATGGAAAGTGTCCATCCCACTTCCACTTCTGTACCACCCACTGGCTCCTAATTGCCTGTGACCCATACCTGTCTCCATCCACCCTCGGGCAGTCCCTAGTCACTCCTCTTTTCTCTGTTCCCTTCATACGTCTTGCTCATCCTTCCCACTGCTCACGCTCCTGTGGGCTCCCACCCATTACATCACCTGCCCACCCCATGTACTGTGCCTGCCTCTGGCCCGGCCCCGTGCCGGCCTGGGGACACTGAGATGACCTGCCTCCCGCCCCCCCTACAGAGGCCTTCAGTCTGGTGGGCTCCCCTGTCCCTGTCTCGGCTTTGGCCCCTGACAGCCTTTCTCTTGGTGCAGACGTGGAGGTGGACGTGGATGAACTGAACCAGGAACAGGTGGCAGATCTCAACAAACAGGCTACAACCTATGGCATGGCTGACGGTGACTTCGTCAGGTGAGGCCTGGTGGCTGACGCCCTTCCTGCTCTGGATGTGGTATTTCTCTTGTTATCCCAATACTAACAGCCACGCCATTACTGAGCACTTCGTGTGCCTGGCCCTGCATTAAGGGCTTTACACACAGGTTCTGAGCTTGTGGGCTGGGTCCTTGTGACCCAGCTTTACCTGGGCAGAAATTAAGGCCAAATCCAATTCTATGAGACTGGTTATCAGGGCCCAGGGTTCCTGGGCCTGGTGGACAGCACCCTCTAGTGGACTGCCTTTGTTCACTGGGTCATTCTCTAGAGCGGGCTGGTTGAGCCTCTGCCCTGTGCCACACCCCATGCAGGTTACATAGAATGGTCCCGCTAACCAGGGCGGTGAGTTGGAATCTGAATAATTCCAAGTCTGAACACAACACCTTCTGCCCAGAACCCTCCATGGCTCCCACCTCACTCAGAAGCAACCGGTGCTCTCACCACTGCCACAGGGTCTCACCTGTCTGGTCCTTTGCCCATCCACCCACACACTCCAACCTGCCCGCCTCCATGGCCTCCCTACGCCTCAAGTGCCAAGGCCGCTCTGTGCAGTTGGCTCTGCTGGTATCTGTGCAGCTTACACCCTTTTTTTCTTTCTTTGTTTCTTTCCTTCCTTCCTTCCTTCAGATTTCTCCTCAACTTCTTTCTTTCTTTCTTTCTTCCTTCCTTCCTTCCTTCCTTCCTTCCTTCCTTCCTTTCTTCCTTTCTTCCTTTCTTCCTTCCCTCCATCCCTTCCTTCCTCCCTTCCTCCCTTCTTTTTTGTTAATCCTCATCCGAAGGCATTTTTCCATTGATTTTCAGAGAGAGTGGAAGGGAGGGGGAGAGACACATCAATTGGTTGCCCCCTACACGCCCTGACCGGGCCAGGGATTGAGCCTGAAACCAAGGTACGTGCTCTTGACCAGAAGTAAACCTGGGACCCTCAGTCTGTGGGCCGAATCTCTACCCACTGAGCCATACTGGGAAGGCCCTCAGCTGTCACTTTCTGTGTGGCTTCCCTGATCCCCTGCGTCTGGCACTTTCTTTCCCCTTTCATGATTTATTTTCCCATCAAGGTTTTCACTGTCTAACCTGTCATATGATTCGTTTCTGTGGGTCTTTTCCCCAGCATGTAAGCCCGTGAAGATGAGGATTTCTCTATTTTTTTTTTAATACTGAATCCCTAACACCTGGCATTCAGTAAATGCTCAGCAATAGTGCTGGATGAGTGAGAGGCCCAGGATGGCATGGAGTCCCCCACCTCCTGCAGTGACTCTGCTGTGGCCTTCCCCTCCTCCCTGGTGACCCTCCTCCCTCTGCAGGATGCTCCGAAAAGACAAGGAGGAGGCGGAGGCCATCAAACACGCCAAGGCCCTTGAGGAGGAGAAGGCCATGTACTCGGTGAGCGCCGGGCCGGGTGAGGGCAGGAGTGCGTCTCGGGGGCACACCCCTCACCATCCTGGTACCCCCCCCTACTCCAGGGCCGGCGCTCCCGGCGCCAGCGGAGGGAGTTCCGGGAGAAGCGCCTGAGGGGCCGGAAGATCAGCCCCCCCAGGTAGGTTGAGTTCTTCCCCGTGCCCCCCTCCCCCCCTTCCTGCCAGCGTCAGTGTTTCCAGGTTCTAGGGAGGGGGCTGGGGTTCCGGGGGCAGGCATGTGGCCTGTGGAGAGTCCTCCTAGTGGGGCAGTGAATGGGGAGGGTTAGAAGTAGGAATGGCCTTGAGGGATATGTGGACACCCCGCCCTGCCAGCCGTTTTCCTCACTCTCAGGCCCCTGCCAGCATCTCGGGGCCCGTGGGAGGCGACGAGGGATGGCTGGAAAGGGCGAGGGGCAGGGGCTGCTTCGTTGCTTCCTCGCTGTCAGAGTTTGGGCAAGTGACTTCCTCTCACGACCTTAGTTTTCTTCTTTGGAACGGGGTCTGTGGCCTCCCAGGAGAGGGGCTGTGCCAGTGCCCACGTGGTGGCCTTGAGTACGTTTGGATAAGGCAGGCTGGCATTGGAGAGTCACCCTGCCCCTGCCTCTTAGGCCTGGCCGCCCTGGGCAAGCCCATACCTCCTTTGCCACATGTCCTGCATTCAGGGAGTGTGACTGAGGGTTGCCATGAGGCTTAAACAACCCGCTGTGGGCCCAGGGTTTGTGGTATGGTATGGAAAGTGCCTATTAAAGGGTCACACGGATTCCCACCATCATCATCATCGCCGTGGGGCAGGCTTGGGCCATATGGCCTGAGTTGGAATCCTAGCTTTCATTTATGAAATGTATGACTCTGGGCAAATGGCATTTAAGACATGTTAGTTCTTGTAATTTTATCACCTTCGTCATTAGTAAGCCAGGACCCACTTAGCAGAACCCAGGGCATGGAGTGGGAAGAGTGATATTTCCAGAATGGGTTCTGGAGCCCAAGCAGGACTGGAGTCCTTGTTAGTTGGGGGTCAGGATGCATCTGGAACATTGTTGGGGGCAGGGTCAAGGGTAAGGCGTTAGAAGATCTAGGGAGGGTAGACAAAGGGATCCAGGGCAGGCCCATAGCCTAGCCAGCAGCTTCCTTCTCACTGTGCCCAGTGTCTGGCCTTGGATGCCCAAGTTCAGGGGTTGGCCCAATTTTATGCCAGCTCAGATCCCAAAACCTCCTCTTGTTCCACTTTATTCTCTCTCCATAGCTATGCACGCCGAGACAGCCCCACCTACGACCCCTATAAACGGTGAGTTCCTGGGGACCCGGGGAACAGCAGCCAGCACACCCCGTAGTGGAGGGTTAGGGTGAGGAGGGGTACAAGGTGCTGTTAGGGTGCCCTGAGCTCACAGACAGGATGATGTGTTCTTGGCGTCTTAGTACCTGATGTCAGCTGTGAGTCTGAATCTATTTTTATGTTATGTTATTGATTGATTTGTTTTATATATACCTATATTATTGATTTTAGAGAGGAAGGGAAAGGGAGAGAGATAGAAATCAATGATGAGAGGGAATCATCAATCAGTTGTGTCCTGCATGCCCCCTACTGGGGATCACTACCCAGGCATGTGCCCTTTTCCCAAATCGAACCTAGCACCTTTGAGTCCACAGCCTTACACTGTATCCACTGAGCCAAACTGGCTAGGGCTTTATTTTATTTATTGATTTGAGAGAGAGAAGGAACATAGATTTGTTGTTCCAATTATTTATGCATTCGTTGGTTGCTCCTTGTAGGTGCCTTGACCAGGGATTAAACTCACAAACTTAATGTATAGGTACAATGCTTCAACCAACTGAGCATCCTGGTCAGGGCTGAGGGCCCCACCCCCACCCCCACCCCCACCCCCACTTTCCCAATTGTTTTCTTTATATATGAACCCTCTTTAATTTCTTGACTTATTCACAATGGAGTCTTGTGTTAAAGATGACAAAAAATGCAGATAGGTGTAACTTAGAAATGGAAAGAGTCTTTAATTTGAACACCCAGAAATAAGCAGTGAGAACCGATAGGATGTGTGGCCTGTCTGTTCCCAGGTGTGTCTCCTGGATGTGGCACTGGTCGGGAAGGGGGTTTGAGGGTGGACAGACCTCGATCTGACCTAATTCCCTCATGAGCAGGGCCGGTTGGTAGGGATCTGTTCAAGGGGCTGTCTGGAGGATGTGAGGCGAGGCACCTTTTGGGGAGAGGTCTGGCATTGTACTACACTTTAATGTCTTAGAACACCCCCCACACATACACATATGCACTTAACATATATAGTGGGAAACCCTTCCATATTAAATGTATAGATCTGCTCCTCCCTTTTTCATAGCCATGCATAATCAGCACAGTTCTCTGCCATCCCTTTCCTGGCTCTTTGGGAAAGGCTGCCTGGTCAGGAATCAAATCCTGTACAGCCCTTGCAGCTATTACTGGGTGCTGGGTGTCAGGTCCATGCTGTTCTCATTGCTGTTGCTCTGCGGTGCGCATCCTTCGCTGGAGACGGGCTCGGGGAGCCTGATGACTGAGCACCTCCCCTCCTTTGTAGGTCGCCCTCGGAATCCACCTCTGAGTCTCGCTCCCGCTCCCGCTCCCCGACTCCGGGCCGTGAGGAGAAGATCACCTTCATCACCAGTTTTGGGGGCAGCGATGAGGAGGCAGCGGCGGCAGCGGCAGCTGCAGCCGCATCAGGGGCTGCCACAGGGAAGCCTCCCGCACCCCCCCAGCCTGGCGGCCCCGCACCGGGACGTAATGCCAACGCCCGGTCGGTAACGCTCACGCTGCTCGCCCTACGCCCTGGCCACAGTCCTGGCCACCGTGGGGGGACCTGGGGCAGGGGGCGCTGGGGCTCAGGCCAGTACTGACCTGCCCTCTGCCCTGCCTGCAGCCGCCGCTCCTCCTCCTCCTCCTCTTCCTCTTCTGCCTCGAGGACCTCCAGCTCCCGTTCCAGCTCCCGCTCCAGCTCCCGCTCCCGCCGTGGCGGGGGCTACTATCGCTCAGGCCGGCACGCCCGCTCCCGCTCCCGGTCCCGCTCGCGCTCCCGGTCCCGCTCCCGGCGGTACTCCCGGTCTCGCAGCCGTGGCCGGCGGCACTCCGGTGGCGGCTCCCGAGACGGACACCGCTATTCCCATTCGCCACCCCGACGTGGTGGGTATGGGCCCCGCCGCAGAAGCAGGTACGTGGGCCTGGTGGGCATGGGGGCGAGGGACCTGCTGGTGGCCTGGGCCCTGAGGTCAGTGAGACCAGGAAGCACTGGGTCTGGGAAGTCGGCCCACTCTGGGAGGCAGCTCCAGCACGGGGACGGGGGCCTCCACCACCTTGCTCAGGGATGCTGTGGGGACAGAGACGAGCTGCTCTTCTCACAGGGAGTTCCTCGGCCAAGAGGCGGAGAGGTGCATGACACTCCCGGGGTCTTGTGGTTTGTAGCAGAGACTGGCCTTTAGAGCTGGGACAGCCCTTTGGGGGAAGGCAGGGTTTGAGGCGAGCGCTGCTAATGTCATAGGAAAAAAGCACCTAGAGACTGGGGCATCCCGCTCCACCCGGTGACGTCAGGGCTGCTGTGGAAGGCAGCTCAGCTCCCTGGGTGAGAACATGGGCCTCGGACCAATTGCCTGGCTATAAATTCTGGCCCTGCTAGTGAACTTTGAGGGGGCCAGTTCTTGGTCTGTGAATTAGAGATAGTATCCCCTGCGAGTTGTGTAAGTGTGACATGTAAATCCATGTAACTGCTGAGTACGTAAACAATAGCCTCGCAGTCGGGAAGGACTGTTACTGTTGTTAGCGCTGTCACCTGTGCTTTTCCTGTTTGCATCTCAATGTCAGCTCTCTACGGGGTCTGGCAAGCAAAACAGAGGGGCAGGTGGAGCACATGTCCCATCCGAAGGGGTCATTGGCTGCTCAGTGACCTGGTCGCCTGGTTTCTCAAGAAAAGTTGAGAGTCTGGATTTTTAAAGGGCAGCTTCTTGTTTTGTTTTGTTTTGTTTTTCAATATTGCCAACAAGTTAGAATTTTCTATTTTTTTTAAGGTTTCTTTTTTTTAAAAAATGTTTTTTAACATTTTTATTTATTTATTAATTTCAGAGAGGAAGGGAAAGGGAGAGAGATATAGAAATATCAATGATGACAGAATCATTGCCTCCTGCATGGCCCCTACTGGGGATTGAGTTTGTAACCCAGGCATGTGCTCTTGACCAGAATTGAACCCGGGACCCTTCAGTCCACAGGCCGACGTTCTATTCACTGAGCCATACCAGCTAGGGTAAATTTGAATTTTTTAAAGACTCAGGATAGCCCCAATGGAATCAATGTGGGGCCTAGATTTGGCTTCCAGGTCATTCCCTCTGGAGGCTGACCCAGGGTGACAGCAGGAGAAAGAAAGGGAGTGGGGACTGTCAGAGGCCAGCCTGCCAGTGAGCCCTACCTGAGGAGTGCCAGTCCCAAGCAGAGAGGATGGGGCTGCTCGCCCCCAAACCGGGTCTGGTAGGTGTGTGCTGCAGCCTGGCGGGAGGTGAGACCCTGGGTCTTGGCAAGGCGAGAATGTGGTTATTGCGTGCCCGGAGCTGGGCACAGTATGTAAAAGGGGTGCTGACTAGCCAAGTCCCACCCTCCCAGGGATGTAGGTAAATGGGTATTTAGTGACTTGGGGGTGGTTGTATCTAGAAGGTTGTCTCTATTTAAGCTGAGAGGCCAGGGAGCATCTAGGATTTCTGAGGGAAAGGAGCTGGAGAGAGGTGGTCACACCCCGACCAACCACAGGGCCTTGCAGGAGGACTGTAGATTCAGAGCTAGGGGTTGGGGGGGCGGTGAACGAGGTCCCTGGAGCCTCATGGCCCCTCTCTTGCCCCGCTGTGCTGCCAGGAGCCGCTCCCGCTCAGGGGACTGGTACAGGCGGGGCGGCCGGGGCCCCAGGCACCACAGCAGTAGCCGCAGCCGCAGCAGCTGGTCCCTCAGCCCATCCCGAAGTCGCAGTCTGACTCGGAGCCGCAGCCCCAGCCAGAGCCAGAGCCGAAGCCGCAGCCGCAGCTGTAGCCGAAGCCGTAGCCAGAGTCACTCATCTTCACCCCCGAGGGAGAAGCTGACCAGGCCGGCGGCGTCCCCTGCGGTGGGCGAGAAGCTGAAAAAGTGAGCAGGTGCAGGGCTGTGGGAAGAAGATTGACAGCCAGAGAAGGGGAATGAACTTGACTTTTCATTTTGAACTTGCCTCTGTCCTGGGAGGTGTGAGGGAGCATGGTCCTGACCTGGGAGGGTGGTTCTGAGGAGTCAGAGCCTTGGATGATGGGTCAGGGGGGTCCTATCCTGAGGGATCTGAGAGGGACAGGGTATCCCCTGGGGTCACTGAGACCCATGGCCTTGACTCTGGTCTGAGGGCAGTGTTGAGGCTGTATGGGGTCAGAGATGACAGGTGTTCTTTCCTCCTCCTAGGACCGAACCTGCCGCTGGTAAAGAGACAGGAGCTGCCAAAGTCAGTAAGAATTTGGAACTCGCCCGTCTAACTCCCGCCAGCAGCAGTGCCCGAGTGCTGGGCCCGGTGGGCCTGCAGGGGGGCCCGGGTGGGCCGGGAGACCCAGCCCTGGGGATTGAGGGGGACTGGAAGGTTCTGTCCCCATGAAATCCATGTCCCCTTCTCCTCACGCCTCACTGGGGCTCAGTCTCCCCTGGACCTCCAGATCTTCCTGGCAGGTGTCCATAGCTTGCTCTTCCCCACATGCCCCCAAAAGTTCCAGGCTCAATGAGGTGGGTTGTGGGAACTCCGGGACACCCACCCCCTCTCCCTCTTCTCTTCCCCCTCCCCCAGCCCAAGCTGACGCCGCAGGAGAAGCTGAAGTTGAGGATGCAGAAGGCACTGAACAGACAGTGTATGTACCCCTCTGTCCCTCAAGTCTTCCTTGCTCCCCCTCCTTCCAGCCTGGCCTTTGGGAGAGGCACTCTGGGGAGGAGCATGCACACTGCTTTGCTGCCGTCATGCTAAGGGCCCTGGTAGGCTGGTTGACCATCTGAACTTGGAGGCCTACCAAGCCACTGCGTCCCTCTCCCCCACAGTCAAGGCGGATAAGAAGGCCGCTCAGGAGAAGATGATACAACAGGAGCATGAACGGCAGGTAAGGGTGGAGTGAGAGGCGGGACTCGGGCGGGTGCCAGCTGGGCCAGCCCTCACTGCCATTTCTGCCTCAGGAGCGGGAAGATGAGCTTCGCGCCATGGCCCGGAAGATACGTATGAAGTAAGACTTCTACTCCCTGAATCAGGGCCGCAGCCACCTCCTCCTGGGAAGCCCCCATTTCCTTTGTTCCCTGCCACCCCGCTCTGAGCTATAGCCCTGTGTCCTCCCTGCATCCCCAGCTTATCGCAGCCACTGTGACCCTGCTCCACCAGCTCCCATTTCCGTTCCCCAGATCCTCACCTGGTTCCCTCCCTCCGTCCACTGGGGGAATCTTCTCCCAGACTATCCTGTCTAGAGTAGCACCCCCAAATGTTCCAAGCTCCAAGTTCCAATCCTGCTGTGAGCTTCATAACACTAACCCTCACCTGCGTGCAGTCTTGTTTGGTGTGCTTGCTTATTATCGGTGTCCCCATTGAGATGCCAGGGCTGGCTGCTGTGTGTTCAGCCCCAGAACATGGGCCTGGTGCTCTTCGTGGCAGGGCTGAACTGCAGCCAGCCCCGGGGCTGGTCTGCCCAGTGTGGGGAGACAGCTTCTCTCCTGTCCCCTCTGCTTCTCTCCTCGTTTTGTGTCTTCCACTGCAGAGCTGAGAGCCAGCTCCGTCTCTGTGTGATCCTCACAGGCTAGCTCAGGAATTAGTGCCCACAAGGCCTCAGGCCCTGCCTCCCCAGCTCACCCCCCCAGCCACACTGGAGGCCGTAGTGCTCCGTATTAGCAAGGAGGGAAGTCAGCCAGTGGCAGGACCTTGCTGCCTGTTAGCAGTTCTGGTTCCACTCTGTACTTGCTGTGGTCCTTGGACAAGTAACTTGACCCTCTGAGCCGGGACTCCTTCCTCTGAGACAGACGTACTCATGCCCCTATGAGGCTCCCAGTGTGGTGCCTGGCACATGGAAAGGCCCAATGCTGTTAGTGGTCATTGTTAACATCACTATTTCATGCCCTTTGTGTGTTGGGTTTTCGAGGATGCTGTGTGCTTCCATTAGGAGGCAGAATGCCAGAGGACTCAGTTTCATCCGTCAGACCTGGGTTCTGATCCTGCCTCGTCCACCAGCTATGGGCCTTTCTCTTGTTTGAGTCTTAATTTGCTCAGCTACTTAAATAGGGAGGAAAAGTTGTCCCACCTCAGCCAGGAGAAGGTGCCCAGTAAATGTCGCCCTAAGGATTGCAAATCTCAGCCATTCTGTGGAACACCAATTAAGCACTTTGCATGGAAGTCCCTGTGTCTGTGACTGCGTGGAGTGGGACAGGACATGATTGAAGTAGGCAGCCCTCCTTTCTGTTTGTTCAGCGAACCTCTCAAGAGCGAGGCTGACTAGGGTTGGAGTCCGGGCCCTGCCCAGCAAGCAAGCATCCCCTCTGAGCTCTGTCCTCGTTTTCCATGCGGGGAAGGCTGCTCTTCCACTGAGACTGGGATGTGAAGCACTTGCCCTGGGCAGGTGCCCCAGTGCCCCTGGGGTCTGTGTTCTGGGCAGCATACTCACCCCTCCCTGGGTCGCCACCCTTCCCCTGCAGGGAACGGGAACGCCGAGAGAAGGAGAGAGAAGAATGGGAGCGCCAGTACAGCCGGCAGAGCCGCTCTCCCTCCCCCCGTTACAGTGAGTGTCCATGGCCACGAGGCCCGGAGACGTGGGCGCAGGCTCTGGGGCATTAAAAAAAGAAGAGGGTTGTCTCAGCAGATAGAGCCTGGGGACCAAAAGGTCCCAGGTTGGATTCTGGCCACAGGCACGGCCACAGGCACGCTGCAGGCTCCTCAGCCAGCCTGGTAGAGGCTCCTGCAGGAGGCAACCAGTCGATGTGTTTCTCTTACATCGATGTTTCTCTTGGTCTTTCCCTTTCTTTTCCACCCTCCCTAAAAATCAATGGGAAATACCCTCAGATGAAGAGTAACAAACCAAAAGGGTCCTGACCCGAAGGCTGTTGTTGAGTGTCGGCCTATGAACCAGGAGGGCGTGGTTTGATTCCAGGTCAGGGCACAGGCCTGGGTTGCAGGCTCGATCCTCAGTAGGTGGGGAAATACAGGGGGCAGCCAGTCAGTGGTTCTCATCATTGATGTTTCTTTTTTCTTCCTCTCTGAAATTAATACAAATACATTTTTAAAAAAGTGATGTCAAGCCGGGACCGGTTTGGCTCAATGGATAGAGCGTCGGCTTGGGGACTGAAGGGTCCCGGGTTCGATTCCGGTCAAGGGCATGTACCTTGGTTGCGGGCATATCCCCGTAGGGGGTGTGCAAGAGGCAGCTGATCGATGACTCTCATGGATGTTTCTAACTCTCTATCTCTCTCCCTTCCTCTCTGTATAAAATCAATAAAATATATATTTTTTTAAAAAAAAGTGATGTCAAAACGGAATATAAAAAAACCATGGTACATTCTCACGTTAGTCTTCTATGTTAAAACTCTTAAGATGCGTGCGTGCACACATGCAGGCATGCACACAGTGTTGCTTCAGTCGAGGGTCTGCAGGACGGGAAGAAACGCTCGTTGGTGTAGGTGGGCGCACAGGGTGTAGTCCCGGCAGTGGACATGCTGGTGTAGGTCAGCGGAAGGTGACACCAGAAGTCCAGCCCGGGGCCCATTCCTGGCCCTGGGCGTCTGCTTTGTCCTCACCTCCTCCTTCCTTCCTAGGTCGAGAGTACAGCTCTTCCCGGAGGTAAGCCAGACCAGCTGCCTGGGGGATCATAGTTGTCCTGTGGGGGCGGTCTGGCTGCGTTTGATCATGCATTCCCACCCTGCACCCTCCAGTGGTAGGGCTGCCTCCCTCCTTTGCAGCCACTGAAGCCCAAGTGGTCCCCGAGTGTGCTGGTGCGTGTGTGTACATGTACATGCTTGCACAGGGCTCCCCGCTCTGCCTAGCCCTCACGGCCCCTCCCTTTCTCTTTCCAGGCGCTCAAGGTCCAGATCCCGCAGCCCCCATTATCGACATTAGGCAGAAGCGTGGGGGGTGAGAGGCTGGGATGGGTAAGGGCTCAGGCTGTGATGCTGCTCGTTTTGTTCTCTAATGAAATAAATGTTATTTAATTCCCTTCACTTGGCCTCAGTGTCATCTGTGTGCTGGGTGCAGGCTCCCAAACTCCGTTGTCCACCAGCCAGCCATGGGGGGAAAGGGGGAGCTTCCTGGGAGTGGGGGGTCAGGTGCTGGTGTTGCCTATGTAGGAAGCTTGACTGCATCTGTGCCCGCGGCCCAGTGAGGGCAGGGGCTCCATCCAGTAGGAAAAGGGCCCAGCACCCACATGTGGAGGATGGGCCAGGACTTTGCCCAGGGCCACTGGTGACAGGTCCAGGCCTCTCCCTGCCCTCGCCCACATCGGGAACCGGGAGCACAGCTTTCTGTGCCAGTCCTGCCGAGCCACAGGCACTGGGGGCCGGTCTTTCCCTCACCCCCTCATTCCAAACCGGTCTGTCCAGCCGTCCACCCCAAGGAGGGAAAGCCTGCCCCACCTCAGATGCCCCAAGAAAGCGAAGTCCACACGTGTATAACTACAGGGAGGGAGGGTTTATTCACAGCAGGACACACGATCAACAGATACGGTGGCAGTGGCACCAGGGGGGAAGGGCATGCCTGCCACTCAGGCCTCCCCACCTGCTTGGGGGTGCTTCTGCCGCAGGTGTTTGTCCAGGGTGGCCCGCAGGCCGAAGGGCACAAGGCAGTGGGGGCACTCGAAGCGGGCTCCGTCGGGCCCCATACCATGCATGCGGCGGTGGCGATTCAGCTTGCTGCTCTGGGCACAGGCGTAGGGGCAGAGATCGCAGGTGTAGGGCCGCTCCCCGGTGTGTGAGCGCCGGTGCACAGTCAGGTTGCTGCTGTTGGTGAAATGTTTCCCGCAGAACTCACATCTGCCCCCGGGCCCGTGGCTCTTGCCCACTGTCTTTGGAGTCTTCTTGGGTAACTTCTCTGGGACCTGAGCAGAGTTGATTCTCTCTTCGTTCGTGGCAGCTCCCCAGCTGTCCCCACCAGGACCAGCCTGAGCTCCACCACCTGGGGCCCCAGGTTCCTGCACACCTGCCGTGTCGGCGGCTCCAGCGCCTTCACGGCTGCACAGCAGGGTCCTGGCTGGGGCAGCGGCATGGGCGGCTGGCTCCGGAGGGGCAGCTGAGGCCTGATCGGGGCTGGCGTTGGCCGTGTGGGGGCTCTGGGACTGCAGCTGCTGGTGGGTCTTTTTGTGGCGGTTGAGCTTGCTGCTCTGGGCACAGGCGTAAGGACACTGGTCGCAGGCGTAGGGCCGCTCGCCTGTGTGCGAGCGCATGTGCACCTTGAGGTTGCTGAAGGAGCTGAGGGTCTTCATGCACACGGGGCAGGTGGGGGTCCGCCGGGGGAGGCTGTTTGCCCGGGAGCTCTTGGCCTCCACTTCCTGCCCCACCACCGCTGACATGGCTGCGGCCACCTCTGCCAGGCCCAGCAGGGGAGTCTCTGGGGCCTCAGATTCTGTCTGGTAGATGGACAGTCCATGGTCCCACTGGGCATGGCGCAGCAGTTTCCAGGCCCTGGTGAATTGTCGGCCACACCGGAGGCAAATCAGGGTCTTCAGGTTCTCGAGTTCTGCAGAGAAGGGCTGGGTGTCAGTGTGAAGGGTAAAAGGCACAGCGCTTGCGGGTCACAGCTGACCAGATGGACACATTCTGTGGGAAAGGCTATGTTCTAGGGCCCCAGAATGGCAAGAGGTCAGGGAAGCTCCTGCCCTCAGGAAGCTGGTATTCAGGGAGGGGGGTAGATGGACAAGAAGCAAGGAAAATCTGGAGTGGACCATACAAAGGTTCTTTCTGTGCTTGAAAACCATGAAGATGCCCTCCCGGCCAGGTAGCTCAATTGGATAGAGCATCATCCCCACACACCCAAGGTTGTGGGTTCAGTCCCCAGGCAGAGCACATATAAGAAGCAACCAATGAATGCATAAGTGGTACAAATCAATTTTAAAAGAAGAAAGGAAATCTTTGTGAAAAAGTAAGCTAAAAACAAAAGTTAAAGAGTGAGGGCCGGGGAGTACTATTTCATATTAGGGGATCAAAAAGGCCTTGCTCAAAGTGACCAAAACCAGTGTGATAGTCCTAGCCGGTTTGCTCAGTGGATAGAGCACTGGCCTGCGAACCAAAGGGTCCCAGGTTCAATTGCGATCAAAGGCATGTACCTGGAAGGGCACATGCAGGAGACAACCTATCGATGTGTCTCTCACATGGATGCTCCTCTCCCCCTTCTCCCTTCCACACTCTAACAATCCATGGAAAAATATCTTTGGGTGAAGATTAACAAAAAACACAAAAAATGAAAATAAAATCAAAATCAATAAAAACGTATTTTTTTTTTATAAGAACCTCTGAGCCTGTTTCCACACTTGCTAGAATATGGGGATCCTCTCCCTGTTAGGGTTGCTGTGACCCCAAATGGGGAACCAATGCAAGTTTGGGTCCATGTAATCTCTCAGGAAACATTAGCTGGGCTGAGCCCACAATCCTCCCAGAGTCTCAGTGTCTTATTCCAATAATCCCATCGCAGCCCCTCCCTGCCCCCACTCAAATCACGGCTCTTCCTTCCACTTTAGGACCCTCCCTGTGGCCCAGCCCTGGAGAAAATCTGTTTATAGGCTGGAAGCTGAAAATCACGTCCAGTGCCACCGTAAGGGTTTAATTCCATCCCGAGAGAAGGAACCCAGGTGCCCCGGCAGGAGGACCTGGTTCAAACCAGGGGCTTCCCAGCAAGCAGGACTGGGAGATTCCAGGGGAGGGGGCCACACAACTACCCTTCCAGCTGGCCTCAGGCCGCCCCTCCCCCAGACCACCGCCCTCCCCAGGGTCCCCCCTACTGCCACGCTGGTCCAGCCACCTGGCCAGTTATTTCTGGCCGAGGGGAAGGAGAAGTGAAACCAGATTGGGGGGGCGTGTGTGGCAAGTCCCCAGACCAGTCTTCTGGGGCTGGCCACACCCAGTGGGCCATCCTCCTTCCCTGCCCAGCCCTGCCCCCACCCCTCTCACCACCACTAGTCCCAGCCCTAGGACAGGGCAGGCCCTGGCCACGCCTAGGCTACACCCGACGGGGGAGCCAGAAAGGGGAAGTGCTGCTCACTGCCCCGCCTGTCCAGCTCAGCCCCTGCTCCCACAGGAAGCCGGGCCCGTGAACCTGAGAGGGGGTTGCATCCCGGCTTTCCTCACCTGAGTCCGGGCAAGGGCTGGGGCCTCGGTAGGGCTGACAGCCCAGCTTCTTGTGGTCCATGAAGGCGGTGATGGCCTTCAGCGGGAAGGTCTGCTGGCAGAGGCCGCAGGTCAACGTGTCTGGGTGTTTGTCGGTCCAGGGCTGGCGGTCTGCAGGGAGGAAGCGGGTGGTGAGCATGGGGTGGGGCCAGCGCAGGCCGGGGGTTCCGAGGGCGAGGGGAAACCCGGAGGTGAGAAGGGAGCCAAGACCCGGCCACGGAAACACGGCAGGGGCCGGGTGCGTGGAGCGGAGCCGGCGGAGGGCGTCCCACCGGGAGTGAAAGAAAGGCGAGGGCAGTGGGGCCCGGCACGGGGGTGTGTGTGGGGGGGCTCTTACCGTGAGGACCAGGGACCTGAGGGGTCCACGGCGCCGCCAGGTTCCGCGAGCCGAGGGCGAGGAGGGGCCCGGCGGCGGGCAGCAGGCCGGGGCAGCAGCGGGGTTCGCCCCCGGGCCGGCCCGGCGCCGGCCCCTCCTTGGAGGCGGGCGGCTGCAGCCCCGCGGCCTGCGGGGACCACGAGCGGGGCTCGGGCTTCACGTCGATGACCAGCTCCCGCATCTCCGGCTCGTCGTCGGAGGCCGCGGCGGCGGGCTCCGGGTCTACTCGGCGGGGCGCGCAGCCGGCCTTGCGGCGGGACATGGGTCGCGGTCCGGGCGGGCGGCGGGCGGGCGGGCGGCGCGCGGCGTGTGCTCTCGGCGGAGACGCTCAGGTGAGTGGCGGCGGCGGCGACTGGCCGCGAACCTTTACACGTGCTGGCCCGGCCGTGGCTCCGCCCCCGGGGCGGGGCCTGGGAGGGGAGGGGGCGACCCGCAGGGGCCCTGCCGGAGTCCCGGCCGCCGTGCCCGCTGGATTTGGCTTAATCTGACTACACCTAAGGACACCCAGTTCTCACGGCCGGCGCGGAGACGGCTGTTTCATTTTTTTTTTTAAATATATATATATATCTTATTGATTTTTCACAGAGGGAAAGGGAGAGGGATAGAGAGCCAGAAACATCGATAAGAGAGAGACACATCGACCAGCTGCCTCCTGCACTCCCCCCACCCCCCCACTGGGGATGTGCCCACAACCAAGGTACATGCCCTTGGCCAGAATCGAACCTGGGACCCCTCAGTCCACAGACCTACGCTCTATCCAGAGCCAAACCGGTTTCGGCGAGACGGCTATTTCAGAGCCTGTTTCAGGGCCGGTGAAACTGAGGCCCGGCATCCCCACCAACACCCAGGAGAGGGAAAAGGGTAGGGGCTGCGTTTCTCACTATGCCCCTAACAGTCTCTTGGACTCTTTTCAGTAAATACACAATAAAAACTCAATGGGCAAACCTTTATTGAGTGCCTGTTGGGCACCAGGTACAGTATCCCCTAAGCACTTGGGGGTCCTGCGGCGAACCCAACAGACAATAATCCCTGGTCCCCCCGAGTTTACTGGTTCAGGGAGACTACGCTGAACAAGGTAATGATGTAAAATAGAGCGCCTTCCTGGGTGACCAATGTCACCTGGAGCCAAACAAAGCTAGGAAAGGTTATAAAGGGGCAGGGTGACATGGGGGGGGGGGTGCCTCAATTTCCTCCCCACACCAGGGAAAGGTGAGGGATGGGAGGGAGTCAGCCAGTCTCTGTTTCCCCCTCCCCACGTGGGAGTCTGTGCTGTGAGATTCTTTCCCCTTGCCCACGTGGGAGTCTGTACATGTTCTTCAATAAATTTCCACCTTTGCTATACAAAATTAACGATATAATAATAATAATAAATAAATAAATAAAAACCATACAAAGAGGGAGGAGACGGACAGGAGGGGGGGGGGGGTTGAGCTCCGTGAGAAAATGGAGTCAGCTTCCAGAGGGTCTTCTGACCACTTGAAAGTCTCGGTGTTTGGAGAGGTGGGTCCTGGGGGCTTGAGCAAAGAGGACTGTGGCCGTGCACAAACCTCCTCTGCTCCTGCACCTGGACTAGCCATGAAAGCCAACCAGCCGTCCGTCCTCCCTCTCCCCGCACGGCCTCCCCGAACTTCCCTCCTCAAAGCAGCCCTTTCAGGTCGCCGTTTGAAGTGGCATCAACACCCTGCCCCACCCTCGAACACTTACAGGTTTTCTTTTCTTCCTGACGACACCAACCGCACCGTACAGAACGGCTCCCAGACCGTCCTCTCCCTTCCCCCACCCCACAGAGGGCTTAAAGTCAGGGCCGGAGTGTGTCCTCCCCCAGGGCCCAGCACTCCCGCCCCGAGTGGATTTCAGGTATCAACCTGGCCGCCTTCCCCTCCCTCTCTCCCCCTCCCCCGCCCCCTGTCCTGTTCCTGGCCCCTCAGGGTCAAGGTTCCTCACATTGTTATGTTATTCAGATCTCCCTAGAGGGTGGCTGAATTGTCCTTCTGAGAGCCAAGGGCCACCTTGACCGAGGTGCCAGTAGCCCCACCCTGCTTAAAGCCTTCTAAATCACACTCCATGACCTCCATCTGCCCCTCTTCCCTCCTGGGCCTCGTTTCCCCAGACGTTACCCGAGTTGAGTTTCTTCACGGCCAGCTTCTGACCACCCAATTAAAGCAGCTCACCAACCTGCCACCCACGGTCCACTGCCTCTATTTTCTTCCTGTTACATCACCAGCAAGGCCCGATGTACATGTTGAAGCCACTGCTCCTGTATCTTATCTTATTCTGTCCTTCCCGGCCACCCTAGAATGCAGTTATGAGAAGGCAGGGGCCCAGTCCGTCTTGTTCATAAACAGAGCCCCTGCTCCTCAATACAAAACAGAATATCTGTCCTTTCAATAGGCATTGGGAGGGGGCCTCCCTGTGCCAGCCATTAAGCCTCGGGGCGCTCGCTAGCGGGAAGCAGAGGCTCCCCAAGCCCCTGCCTCAGTGAAGCCGTGTGGAAGGGGACAGTCTGGGCCCAGAGCAGCGAGGTTCCTGAGGTCTGCCTGCCAGGGCCTCGGTTTCCTCTGTGAAAAGGGACTGCAGGGAGGGTTGCGGGACAAAAAGGCTGCCTCGCTTCTTCCAGCTGCTGCTCTCCAAGGCTTTTTATTGTGTTTTTGGCTGCTTGAAGCCTAATCTCAAGGTTTCTAGCAGGGGAGGTGGGCTGGGGGCTGGAGGAAGAGGTTAGGCGTGTGCACGTGTAGGGGAAGTGGGGGATGGGGCAGGCACCAAGCTCTGCCTTTACCCGTCTCTGAACCTCAGTATCTTCTTCCACAAAACGGCCATCCCGGCCACGGCACCGCGCAGACGGCGGACGAGCTGCGAGCGCCCGCCCCGCCGCCCGCGCCCCGGCCCCGAGCCGCCCGCCCGCGACCACGTGGGGCGGCGGCGGCGGCGGAACGCAGGCTGGCGGCGCGCGGCCCGCCCGGGCCTCTGCGGCGGGGACGCCGGCGGAAGTGGGGCGCCGGCGCGCAGCGCTCGGTGAGTGCGGGGGTTGGTGGGGAGCGCACCTTCCCGCTCTCCGGTCCCGGCCCCGGCGCCCACCGCCCGCCGGCCGGAGGGGCGCGGGAGGCTGGTCCGCTCCGCGGAGTCGGGTTGGAACCCTAGTGCGGGGATGTTCTCGCGCCGGGGTGAGGCGGGGAGCGGGGGGTGCGGGGGGGAGCGGGAGTGTGAGGTGGGGGTGCGGCGGGGAGCGGGGGGTGCGGGGGGGAGCGGGGCTGTGAGGTGGGGGTGCGGCGGGGAGCGTGGGGGTGCGGGGGGCGCGGGGGTGTGAGGTGGGGGTGCGGGGGTGTGAGGTGGGGGTGCGGCGGGGAGCGGGGGGGTAAGGGGGGAGCGAGGTGGGGGTACGGGGTGTGAGGTGGGGGTGCGGCGGGGAGCGGGGGTGTGAGGGGGGAGCGAGGGTGTGAGGTGGGGGTGCGGGGCTGTGAGGTGGGGGTGCGGCGTGGAGCGGGGGGGTGCGGGGGGCGCGGGGGTGTGAGGTGGGGGTGAGGCGGGGAGCGGGGGGGGGTTGCGGGGGGTGAGGGTAAGGGCTACGCTGACGGTATAGTCACAACAGCAGCAGTCACATCCCCCACACCCCCCGCTTCCAGGGCGTTCCGCCGGCCGAATCTGAGCGGGAGACGGGAAGCGTGTCCAGCCCTGGGCGGAGAGGAATGGGGAGTGGACGCCTGGGGGCCGGGAGGACCCACTTAGTATAAGAATGGGAGAGCGATGGGTGGTCAGGGAGGAATTGAAAGGAAACTGACCGGCCCGGGGAGGTGGAGGGGAGGGGAGAGGTCTCGCCCATTGAACTAATCTGCCTCCAGGTGGGCAGCCCGCGGGGCGTGTGGACAGACAGGTCTCCTTGGTGAACTCGGTCTGGGGGCCTCGTTGTTAAACTGGTAACTCAGCTGGTCCCCTCCCCGGCCATCGAAGAGTTTGGCTAGACATATGTCCCAAGATCTGATCCATTGCCATTTCCTTTTCTTTTTTAAAATTTATTTTATTGATTTTTTTACAGAGAGGAATAGAGAGTTAGAAACATCGATGAAAGAGAAACATCCATCAGCTGCCTCCTGCACCCTTCTGGGGATGTGCCCACAACCAAGGTACATGCCCTTCACCGGAATCCAACTTGGGACCCTTGAGTCCACAGGCCGACGCTCTATCCACTGAGCCAAACCGGTCAGGGCGCCATTTTCTTGAAAGGCCCCAAGGAGGGAGTCTCTAGCCCCTGCCATTGACCTCAGTGATGAGATCTGGAGTCAAACGGATTCGTTGGTCACGTAGTGGGGGATGGGTTTGGACTGGTTCCTGAAACCTGCCAGCTGGAAATCCTTGGCCGGGAGACTGAAACGATAAAGGACTCGAAGATCTGGTCACCTGGGAGAGTGGATTAATGCCTGCTTTTGTCTTCTTGGGCACACCCTTTGGGACCTTTCTCAAGCCCGTTTCCTCTCTTTTTGGCTCTCATTTTTTTTCCTTTTTTAATTTTTAAGAATATGTTTGTATTGGTTTTTAGAGAGAGGAAAGAGAGGAATAGAGAGATGGAAACAACAATGAGAGAGAAACATTATTGATCCCCACTAGGGGATCGAGCCTGCAACCCAGGCTTGTGCCCGGACCAGGAATCGAACCAGTGACCTCTTGGTTGCTGGGTCGATGCCCATCACCTGAGCCACACCAGCTGGACTAGTTTCCTTTTTTCTTTTTTCTTTTACATTTTTAAAATTATTATCTGTGTACATATTTTAACGTTGACCCCCCCCATATATACCCTCCCTCCCCAGAGTTTTGTGTCCATTGGTTGTACTTATATGCATGTTTACAAGTCCTTGGGTTGATCTGTTATCTCCTCCAGATCTCCCTACCCTCCCCGCAGTAATTTGACAGTCTGCTTGTTGTTTTATTGTCTCTATATCTATCTTCCTTTTTTAAAAATGTAGGTTTAAAGTCATCCAACATACAGATGTAACTGTAGCTCCTTACATATTTTGTTCTATCTACAGTTAGGTAGTTTAGCTCTGAGATGAAAAAAATGATCTCATTAAAATGACAAGATTTCTGAAAAATGGGATTCGTATTTAATTGACGGAATATAAACTCCCACCCAAAACAAACCAACCAGAGCTGGTCCAGGAAGACAGTCCACACCCATGGCTAACACATGGTGCCCCTGCAGAGAGGGCCCTGAATCAAGCAGTGTTGTTAAACTTTTTAAACAAGCAACTTCTGCCGAAACCGGTTTGGCTCAGTGCATAGAGCATCGGCCTGCGGACTGAAGGGTCCTGGGTTCGATTCTGATCAAGGGCATGTATCTTGGTTGCGGGCACACCCCCTGTGGGGGTGGTGCAGGAGGCAGCTGATCGATGATTCTCTCTCATCAATGTTTCTAACTCTCACCCTCTTTCTTCCTCTCTGTAAAAAATCAATAAAATATATTTTTTTAAAAATAAAAATAAGCAACTTCTTTATTCAGAAAAGGAAGACTGAAGGAAAGCATTTTCCTTTTAGCCCGATCGGCTATGAATAGTAAAAACCAACCAATTTAAAGTCTCAGGAATGCATGCAACTTAGAATCTCCCAATGCACACTGCTCTCTGCGTCCCCAGCTGTTTGCGGTTCTGCGGGGGTTGTGAGTGGCTGCTGCTTTGGCCTCTGGCTGCTGGGTTTCAGGTTTTTTTGTTTTGTTTTTAAAAAATATATATTTTATTGATTTTTTTACAGAGAGGAAGGGAGAGGGATAGAGAGTTGAGAGAGAATCATCGACCAGCTGCCTCCTGCACACTCCCCACTGGGGATGTGCTCGCAACCAATGTACATGCCCCTGGAATCGAACCTGGAACTTTTCAATCCGCACACCAACGCTCTACCACTGAGCCAAACCGGTTTCGGCAGGGTTTCAGTTTTGGGATCTCCATTTCCAGCAGTTTTCTTCCTCTTGTTGCTGTCACAGCATCTCTGATTTCGGCAGTGGCTGATCACTTCCATGGAGCTGGGCTGGAGTTCATAAACCTGGACCTGACCTGGACCATCTCTTGCTTTCCTTTCAATTTTTTCCAGGACAGTCTGAACCTTCCTACCACCATCTCCCTGGCCTGGCGGACATCAGCTGGTCGTCCTTCAGGATCTGCCCAATCCAGAGCCGGTAGCTCGTTGGTCCATTATCAGGTACTTTTGTCCGTCTTCTTACCTTCAGAGTTATCCACAAGCCTGCTCCAGGATGGCTTCTACTCTCAGCACCCCTGGATATTAGGGGGTACCTCGGCCTCTCCTGGCTTTGGAGGTGTGGCTCCCGCAGAGGCAGGGCTGGCTGGGGCAGCCCTCTCGTCTGCAGCCACATTCTGGGAGGGAGGATCATCAGGTCAGTTTCCTCTCAGGTCACACCCTGGCTCCAAACCTCCGAGGCCTCCCCTGTGCTGCAGGCCACGGGGGTTGTGCTCCCTCCCCCTTCCTGCCACTCACTAGCGCGCACCCAGCAAATGATTTGACATCTCCCAGCTCCAGGTTTCTTTTGTGAAGAACGGGGATTGCACTCATAGTACCAAACCTGTTTGTTACCCTGCCCTCCCTCCCCCGGAGAGAACAAGGCCCTGCACTGACCCGCCCTGAATTTTGTTTTATCTGGGGATTTAATTTACTGGCCAAGTCCTTGGCCACTTGCTTAATTTTCCATGAAAAAAAAAAGCGCTAACCCTGGTGACTAGTAATTTCTCTTAAGCCACTCAAGTGGTAATCTAGGTTGGGGGATAGCCCGGGGGCTGGTGACCTTTGACTAGGCGTGGCGTGCCCTGGTCAAGTAGATTAGGGAATGTATTTGCCCATTCGTCCCATGTACTGTGTCTTCCAGACCAGGCCAAACCTGGGGCCTTCCATGGCTCTGCGTTTTCTCTCAGCCCATCAGCAAATAGCGAGAGCCCTCAACTTTCAAAGCATGCCCTAATCTGACCACTTCTGGAACCCCCACTGTTACCACCCCATCCCAGGCACCGTCCTCCACCCGGACTGCTGTGTGCCTTCCCCACCGGCTCCCAGCTTCTGCTCTGTCCCCCTCTGTCCATTTTCTGTGCCGCAGGCAGGGGGATCCTGGGAAAACCAGTGAGGTCCTGTCCCTCCTCCAATCAGAGCCTCCATGGCTCCTGTCTCTCCCAGAGTACAAGCCCAAGTTCTCGCCAGCGGCCTCAGGGCCCCTGACGCTCGGCCTCGGCCCCCAGCTCGGCCTCCACCTCTCCCGCGCTGGCCTCCTTGCTAAGCCTCCAAGTCACCCTTCCTTGGTGTTTGTGTTTGCTGTTCCTGCTTCCCCCTCGACCTCCACGAAGCTTGTTCCTGTTTCATTGAGGTCTGTGCTCACAGGTGGCCTCGTCGGACCGATCTCCCCTGAGCGCCCTGCTTTCTGGAAACCATCTCTTTTATTATTATTTCTTAATTTTATTTATTTTTTACAGAGAGGAAGGGAGAGAGGGATAGAGAGTTAGAAACATCGATGAGAGAGAAACATCGATCAGCTGCCTCCTACACCCCCAAACCCCCATTGGGGATGTGCCTGGTACATGCCCTTGACTGGAATCGATCCTGAGACCCTTGTGTCCGCACTGAGCCAAACCGGTTTCGGCTGGAAAGCATCTCTTGCCCCGAGGCTGAGCCAGGTGTGTCCTCGGGGCTCTTGACGCCCTAGGGCTCCTTCATTCCAGCCCTGCCTGTTCTGGTCAACATTGTCCAGATTAGAGACAAGTCTGTGTCACTCACGAGGGCGGGCTGGGCTGTTCCAGTCACCGCTGTGTCCTCCCTACCACACCGCCCGGGCTGGGCACAGAACAGGAACTAAGATAGTGTGGATGGGTGAATCTTTACATTCCATACGCAAATATTTACAGACTCCCCCTGGGGCAGGCTCCGAGAGGGGCTAGGGATGGAGTTGGTTAGTAATCTGACATGTCCCTTCTCTCAGAGGCTGTGTTCTGTGGCAGAGCAGACAGCACAGAGGAAAGCAAAGAAATGCATTTTGTCAGGAGGTGACGGGGCTCAGAGAAAAGATACTGTGGGTGACAGGGCCATTTTTATTATTTTTCTCCTAGTGAAGGAGGTGTTTGCACAATGACCCGAGTGAAGCGAGGCGGGAGGTGAACCATGACTGGAAATACATGTCTCCCACTTGGGAGAGGGTTCTAGGCGGCAAGAATAGCACGTGGAAAGGGCCTGAGGCAGGAATGTGCTTGGCATGTTCAAGGACCAACAGTGAGCGAAGGGTGGAGCGGGGAGAGGAGGTCAGAGAGGTGACAGGTCCTCCTAGGTAGCCTTTATAAGAACTTCGGCTTTTGCTGCGGCTGAGGCAGGAGCAGGTGAGAGCTTAGTAGAGGAGGGACTGCGATGAGTTCTAACAGGATCTCTGACAGCTGAGGGGGGGAGAGACGGAGGGGTGAAGGTGGAGCATGGTGCCCGAAGGAAAGAAGACGGACTGCAGTAGTCTAGGTGGAGGTGCTGGTGACTGGAATGAGGAGGGGGTAGAGTGGGGGAATGAGAAATTACCAGATTTTGGATTTGTGGTGGTTTTTTTGGTTTGTTTTGTGTGTGTGTGTGGGGGGGTTGTTTTGTTCTTCTTCATTCGAGGATTTTTTCCATTGGTTTTTAAAGAGAGGGAAAGGGAAGGAGAGAGGGAGAAAGAGAGAGAGAGAGAGAGAGAGATTGATTGCTTCCCATACGCCTCCCACATATATCCTATTTGGGGCCAGGAATTGCAACCTAGGTACTTGCCGTTGATTGGAATAGAACATTCGACTCTTCACTGCTCAGATTGACACTAACCTCTAAGCCACACTGGCCAGGACCTGATGCATTTTTGAAGTGGAGCTGACAGATTTTACTGGCAGATTGGTAGCAGAGGAATTGAGGAGTCTGGACACTGGAGTGTCCTTTATCTGTGTGATCACCAACCTCCCCCCAGAGATTGGCCTTCTCCAGACACTCGGTCTTTTTTATGCTTCATTTCACAGATGAGGAACTGAGGCAGGGAGGCTGCCCATAGAGTTGCAGTGCCCTGCACAGATCCCTGGTGTGAATCTGGGCTTAACCTGTTAACGGGGGAGTTCCCTTTTTTTTCTTTAAATTTTTTTCTTTCTTTATTTTTTTAAAATATATATTTTATTGATTTTGTACAGAGAGGAAGGGAGAGAGATAGAGAGTTAGAAACATCGATGAGAGAGAGTCATCGATCAGCTGCCTCTTGCACACCCCCTGCCGGGGATGTGCCTGCAACCAAGGTACATGCCCTTGACCGGAATCGAACCCGGGACCCTTCAGTCCCCAAGCCGACGCTCTATCCATTGAGCCAAACCGGTCTCGGCTAAATTTATTTATTTATTTATTTTTTACATATTTTATTTATTTTTTTTTTGTCCCCTCCTTCCCTCCCACACGGGAGTTCCCTTTTTAATGATGTAACCTGTAACAGGCAAATACTCTTTCACTAGGACGTGTCAGTACGCCACGCCCAGAGGATGTAATTTCATATTTTTATTTATTTATGCTTAATGAAAATAAATGAAATATATTTATTTTCGTTTATTTATATATATAAAGCACAAAGGAAAATATAAAATTACAAAAAAATAGAAAAGAATACCGACCAAAAAAAAAAGGGACGTCAAATTAAAAAATTATAAATTTTACAAACAATGATAAAGATTACAAAAAATAGCCGAAACCGGTTTGGTTCAGTGGATAGAGCGTCGGCCTTTAGACCTAAAGGTCCCGGGTTCGATTCCGGTCAAGGGCATGTACCTTGGTTGCTGGCACATCCCCAGTGGGGGGTGTGCAAGAGGCAACTGATCGATGTTTCTCATCTCATCGATATTTCTAACTCTCTATCCCTCCCCTTTCCTTCCTCTCTGTAAAAAAATCAATAAAATATTAAATAAATAAATAAAAATTACAAAAAATATATATCGTCCCTCTCAGGGCACAACATATATTTCAAGGACGTATTCATACGTCCTACCCATTCCCGATATTGTTTACGTCCCGCTTGGTTAACAGGTTAAGACCCACTGGTCTCCCCCAGTTCACATCCTTATCCTTCCTCCCTGATGCAAAGCTGTGGCCCCACTCCATTTCTTGCAAGAGCGGGTTTTACATTTTTAAGTGTTTGGAAAACTTTTTTAAAAAAGCGTTTGTGCTGTGTGAAATTATATAAAATTCAAAATTCAGTGTCCCAGTAAGTAAGGTTTTATTGGAGCACTAGAGGCCTGGCGCATGAATTTGTGCATCAGTGGGGTTCCTCAGCCTGGCTTGTGGGATCGGGCTGAAACTGGCTCTCTGACATCCCCCAAGGGGTCCTGGATTGCTAGAGGGTGCAGGCCAGGCCAGGGGACCCCACAGTGCACCATGGAGGCCGGGGAGGAAGGCAGGAGGGCTCCAGGGCATGTCTGCACTGTCTGGCTCAGTCCCAATTGGCTGGACCCCAGCAGCAAGCTAACCTACTAGTCAGAGCATCTGCCCCCTGATGGTCAGTGCACATCATAGCTACTGGTTGACCCGTCGACTGTTGCCCCCTGGTGGTCAGTGCACGTCATGTTGAGTGACCTTAGCATATCATTAGCATATTATGCTCTGATTGGTTAAGTGGCTGACCAGACAACTGTATACTTACCGTGTTTCCCTGAAAATAAGACCTAGCGCATGGAAAGATAAGACATCCCCTGAAAATAAGACCTTGCGCAACTTTGGGAGAAAAAATTAATAGAAGACACTGTCTTATTTTTGGGGAAACAGGGTAGTATATTAAGGCTTTTATTATATAGGACAGCCATGTTCTTAGTTTATGTTTTATTTATGGTTTTCCTGCTACTAGGGCAGAGTTGAGTAGTTTGACCGAGACGCTATGACCGATGGAGCCTAAAATATTTACTCTTGGGCCCTTTACAGAGGCTGTTACTTAACTTCTGCTGAGAGGAATATATTGGGCTCCCAGCAGGACTTGGCAGCTAGTTCCACAGGGGCTGGGAAGGTCTGGGTCAGGGTCAGAAAGGTTTGGGAGTGCGTGACTGTAAGGTTAGGAGAGGGCGTTCAGATTTGGCTCAGTGGATAGAGCATCAGCCTGCAGACTGCAAGGGCACATGCCCGGGTTGTGGGCTCAGTTCCTAGTAGGGGTAGTGCAGGAGGCAGATGATCAATGTTTCTCTCTCCCTCCCTCCCTTTTCCTTCCTCTCTGAAATCAATAAAACATATTTTAAAACACACACACACATCAGTGATTCATCATTGATGTTTTTCTCTCTCTCCCCCTCCCTTCCTCTCTGAAATCAATAAGATATATATATGAGCATGGCTCAGTGGTCGTCAACCTCACTAAAAATATTTTTATTACTTTTTAAAATATTGATTTCAGAGAGGAAGGGAGAGGGAGAGAGAGATAAAAACATCAATGATGAAAGAGACCTATTGACCAGCTGCCTCCTACACGCCCCCTATTGGAGTTGGATCCCACAACCCGATCATGTGTCCTTCCTGGGAATGGAACTGTGACTTCCTGGTTCATAGGTTGGTGCTCAACCACTGAGCCACACAGGCCGTGTAAACAATTTAACTTTTTTTTAAGGGACATGGAAGCATTACAGTACATTCCTTTTTAAAATTAGCATTTAAAATTTATTTCAATAGGTTATTCAAATACAAAAAGGCAGACAACTCAGGGTCACCTGCCTGGCCTATCATGGGCAGAAGGCCGGAATGCCTGGTGTTTGCAGTTTCCTGGGTTCTGTCCAGCTGCCCTCTGGGAGGCTGTCCTAACTGACACCGGCCACAAGGGGTTTGAACAGGTTCCTCCGTAGCTGCATCGACTCAGAGCTGCATCCGCCCCTTTCATCTTCCCTGCTCCGGGAAGTGGCGTCCTATAGCCTGGTAGCTTGAATTTGCATTTCTCAGGTTCTCAGCGAGGCTATATGAATATGTCACATACTCAGTAGCAGTCTCTATCCCCCCTTCCCACCTGTTTGTCAGTGGTGCTCAACTAGAGACAGTTTTTTTGTCCCCTAGAGACAGTTCGTATTGTTTTTATTTTTATTTTATTTTATTTTTTTATATTGATTTTTTATAGAGAGAAAGGGAGAGGGATGGAGAGTTAGAAACATCGATAAGAGAGAAACATCCATCAGCTGCCTCCTGCACACCTCCTACTGGGGATGTGCTCGCAACCAAGGTACATGCCCTTGACCGGAATCGAACCTGGGACCCTTCAGTCTACAGGCCGACGCTCTATCCACTGAGCCAAACTGGTTTGGGAATTTTGTTTTGTTTTAATGGCTTTACTGAATTGACATGCAATTCTCAGACCATGCCATTCCCCAGTGGAGAAGAGTGTTGGTTGTCACATCTCGGGGAGCTCCTGGCACCAGTGGATAGAGGCCACGGATGCTGCTAAGCCCCTGGTCTATGCACAGGACACCCCACAACACAACAAAGGGGGATCCAACCCAAGTCAGTAACAGGGAGGCTGAGAAACCCCGGCCCACAGCCCGGGCCCATTTCCCATCAGGGTTCTTTCGTGCAAGGAGCTCGCAGTTGAGCTGCAGAAACAGGAAGAGCCTCACAGATAAAGGACAATCTCAATAGCTTCTGGACCATGAATGGTCCCAGGACGGGACACTGGGTGCCTAATATTTGTCAGTAGCCTCAACTAATCATTTTATTTTACTTTTGTTTAAATTTTTGCAATTATTTTTTAAAACTTAATGTTGAAAGTGTTATAGATGTCCCAATCCTTCCCCCTTTGAAGCCTCCCCCTCGATTCCCACCTCCTCTGCAGGTCTTCACTGCACTATTGTCTATGTCCATGGGTTATACATATCTAGATATATAAAAGCCTAAGTGACTGAACGACCAAATGACCAAACGACTGGTCGACCGGTCGCTATGATGCACACTGACGACCAGGGGGCAGATGCTCAACATAGGAGCTGTCCCCTTGCGGTCAGTGTGCCCCCATGGCTGAGCACTGCTAGGCTGACCATTGAGTGCTAGGTGCCAGGCACGGCTGGCGAGATTCTCGCGCCTCAGCGGCAGTGCTACCGAGCAGTCACAGCAGTGGCAGGCGTCCGGCCCAGCCACCTGCTGCTTCCAGCACTACTACATCCTGCAAAACTGGCAGTCCAGCATCCTCCACGGGGTCCCGGATTGTGAGAGGATGCAAGCAGGCTGGAGGACCCCACCAGTGCATAGATCTGTGCATTAGGCCTCTAGTATGACTATAAGTTCCCCGGTTAATCTCTTCCCTCACCCCCGCCCCCACCCCCACCCCCTTCCCTCCGAAATATGTCAGTCTGTTGCATGCTTTTATGTCTCTGGATCTATTTTGTTTGCCAGTTTATTTTGTTCATTAGATTCCATATATGTGTGAGATCATGTGATATTTGTCTTTCTAACTGACTGATTTCATTTAGTATGATACTCTCCAGGTTCCTCCATGCTTTCTCAAAGGGTAGGAGAACCTTTTTTGCAGCTGCATAGTATGACATAATGTAAGTGTTTTACAGTTTTTTTAATCCACTCATCTGCTGATGGGCACTTGGGCTGCTTCAATCACTTTGTGGTTTTTTTATTTATTTTAAGTGTGTATATATATATATATATATTTATTTTTTAATATTTTTTATTGATTTTTTACAGAGGAAGGGAGATAGAGAGCTAGAAACATCAATGAGAGAGAAACACCGATGAGCTGCCTCCTGCACACCCCCTCCTGGGGATGTGCCCATAATCAAGGTACATGCCCTTGACCGGAATCGAACCTGGGACCTTTCAGTCTGCAGACCGACCTCTATCCACTGAGCCAAACCGGTTTCGGCTTAAGTATATTTTTATTATCAAGCCCTTTACAGAGGATATTACTTTTTGAAGAATAGCTTGCGGGATTGAGCTGAAACCGGCTTCTGCAAAAGATTGTTCTGTGGTAGTCTTTTGATTTTAGAGAGGAAGGGAGAGGGAGAGAAAGAAAGAAACATCAATGATGAGAATCATTGACCAGCTTCCTCCTGCATACTCTCAACTGGGGATTGAGCTTGAAACCTGAGCATGTGCCCTGACCGGGAATTGAACCTACGACCTCCTGGTTCATAGGTCAGTGCTCAGCCACTGAGCCACACTCGCCGGGCCTATCACTTTATTTTTTTATAGTAAGTATGTTATTTGTATGCTGTTGCCTGTGTATATAAAATAAGTATCCTTGTGAAATAGAAATTCATGAACATTCATAGAAGTAGATGCTAAGGACTGACAAAAGCAGAAATTTTAATAGTATGGCACATTTATTAGGATAAGATTTTTCTACAGGTTTCAGCTCTCTGAATATTCATTGGTTCATGGAAAGTGGCTCGGAGCACCTTCAAAGATTCATTTCACTACAAAAAGGAACAAGCTTTCTGGGGTCTGAAGGGATTGGTACTTGATGCTCCCGGCAGCAGGGGTTTACGTTGAGCATTCTGCAGACAAAATTGTTTCAAATCGGCAACTGCCTGGCAAACCTTCACCGGGCTGAGCTTTCTTCACAGCTGGGATGCTGAGGAACCTGACCTGATGCACTGAGAGGGGTTCAGATTTGTAGGCTGTGTGTGAGGTCAGGGTGTGAAGGCAGGAGGATGTGTGTGTGTGGAGGTGGGGGTGGGCAGTGAGGAGTTGGCATCAACAGTCTAGGCAGGAAGTGGTGGAAGTGGTGGAGGTGGGTCCCCAGTTAATTAGTCACTTTAGGGAGGAGGGGACTGAGCCACAGAGCGCGGAGCAGCTGCCTGGACCAAACGTAGGCCCCTCTCCCTTCCTCCTTCCACCCCCAAACCCAGCGTTTCCCCATATGCAGTCCACGTCATAGCCGAGGTGATTGCTGTGTTCCGGGAGAATGGTAAACATTGTACATTTATTAGGTCACCCTGTCCCCATGACAACCCTGGGAGGCAGGTCCTTTATCATTCCTATTTTACAGATGGGGGAAACCAAGGCACAGAGCAGTTAACAGTTCACCCCAGGTCAGACAACAACACTGATATCAACTGTAACTGTTACGGAGAACCCGTGTATATCCAGCCCGTCCTGCAGAGCCTGTTGAATCCTGATAAACGGGTGGCAATGGGTGCTATTTCTTCCCACAATGAAGAGGAAACTGCCTCTTGTTGAGGTCACCCAGGCCTGGGAGCTTAATCTCCACTCCTCTCATGGGACCGGAGCCTGGTCCCTGTGCCACTCAGTGTCCCAGGAGCTGAGGACACGGAGGAGGGGAAGCAAGGCTGCTGCCTAGGGAGACGGACTGTAAGCAGAACAATACACATTACACTGGAGGCCCAGTGCATGAAATTCGTGCAAGAGGCCATCTTTCCTTAGGCTGCCGCCACCTGGGACCAGGGCTTCCCTTGCAGCCCCAGCTTGGAACTCTTATCTAATTAGCATATTACACTTTTATTATTCTAGATGCCTAGGAGGGGTCTGTGCTGCCAAGAATGATGAAGCTGATAGAGGGATTAGGGGCAGAGAAAATGTAAAGATCTGGTGGTCAGGGAAAGGGAAAGGAGATAGAGTAGAGGGAACCCAAGTGCCTGGCCTGAGGGGATTGCAGGCATATTCGGGGGCCAGCAAAGAGGCCAGAGTGGCTGGTTGAATGGTGTGCCAAGAGGGGGAACAGAACATGGGAGCCTTGAGGGCAGTGATGAGGACCCCAGCGTTGAATTAAGCACCAGAAGGTTCTGCATAGAGGAGAGATGCTATTTGACTCGTCCCTCTGGCTATGTGTGAGGACAGGGATGGGGTGTGAAGGCGGAAGGGTGTGGTGTAGAGGGGAGCCAGTGAGGAGCTGAATTCAACAGTCCAGGCAGGAAGTGGTGGAAGTGATGGTGGCTGGACCAAGATCAGTTGTCAGTTGAGAGAATAAGAAGTGGTAGTCTTTGAATATATATGTATATAATAGTTCATATATATAATTTTTTCTCAGCTTTTTAAGTTTTATTGATTTAATTTTTGAACATGTTTTTATTGATTTCAGAGAGGAAGGCAGAGGGAGGGAGAGAGAGAGATAGGAATATCAATGATGAGAATCATTGATCGGCTGCCTCTTGCATGCCCCCTACTGGGGATCGAGCCCACAAACCAGGCATGTGCCCTTGATCAGAATGGAACCTGGGACCTTTCAGTCTGCAGGCTGATGCTCTATCAACTGAGCCAAACTGGCTAGGGCTATTTATTGATTTTAGAAAGAGAAGCATTGATTGGTTATTCACTTATTTATGCATTCATTGGTTGCTTCTTGTATGTGCCCTAACCAGGGATTGAACCTGAAACCTTGGCATATCGGAACAATGCTCTAACCAACTGAGCTACCTGGCCAGAGCTTTCCCTCAGCTTTTCTTATATTTTTTCTTTTTTTCTTTTTAAATATATTTTATTGATTTTCCACAGAGAGGAAGGAAGACGGATAGAGAGCTAGAAACGTTGATGAGAGAGAATCATCCATCAGCTGCCTCCTGCACACCCCCTACCAGGGATGTCCCCACAACCAATGTACATGCCCTTGACTGGAATCGAACCTGGGACCCTTCAGTCCGCACATCGACGCTTTATCCACTGAGCCAAACCGGTTTCAGCTCAGCTTTTCTTTTTCTTTTTTTCTTTTCTTTTTTTTTTTTTTTTTTAATATATTTTATTGATTTTGTACAGAAAAGAAGGGAGAAAGATAGAGAGTTAGAAACATCGATGAGAGAGTCATCGATCAGCTGCCTCTTGCACACCCCCTACTGGGGATATGCCCACAACCAAGGTACATGCCCTTGACCGGAATCGAACCCAGGACCCCTCAGTCCCCAAGCCGACGCTCTATCCATTGAGCCAAACCGGTCTCGGCTTCAGCTCAGCTTTTCTTTTATAATGATATTTTTGAAGAATCCAGGCTAATTTTTAATTTAACTTTTTTATTATTATTATTTTATTTTATTTTATTTTATTTTTTTTAATTTTTTTTAAGGAAAAGCTTTAACTGTGAAGTTGAATGGCAAGAGACAGGAGGCAGAGCTCAAATCTATCTCTCAGGCCCAGCCAGTGTGGCTCAGTGGTTGAGCATTGACCTATGAACCAGGAGGTCATGGTTCAATTCCCAGTCAGGACACATCACCTGGTTGCAGGCTCCATCCCCAGTAGGGGGTGTGCAGGAAGCAGCCGGTCATTGATGTTTCTATCTCTTCCTCTCCCTTTCTCTCCTTAACCAATAAAAAAGATATTTTTTGCACCCTAACCAGTTTGGCTCAGTGGATATAGTATCAGCCTGCGGACTGAAAGGTCCTAGGGTTTGATTCTGGTCAAAGGCATATACCTTGGTTGCAGGCACATCCCCAGTGGGAGGTGTGCAGGAGGCAGCTGATTGATGTTTCTCTCTCATTGATGTTTCTAACTCTCTATCCCTCTCCCGTCCTCTCTGTAAAAAAATCAATAAGATACATTTAACAAAAAAAATTTTGGGGAATCCCAGGTTCGATTCCAGTCAAGAGCATGTGCGCAAAAAAGAGAAAGAGAGAGAGAGAGAGAGAGGAGAGAGAGAGAAATTTTTTTTTAATTAAAATTGTTTTTTAAAAAATGTCTCCCAGACTAGTTTTCTGGTATAATGCTCTTCAAGTTGAGTAGATTGATCAGACACAATTGTCCCTCATGATTAGATTCAGGTAATCCACACACCTGTGTCCTGTCCTTCACATCAGGAGGTCCATGCTGTCTGTCGGTCTCATTACTGCACCTATTGGCTTTGATGCCTAAGTGATGGTGTCTGCCAGGTTTCTCCACCAGAAAGTTACTCTTTACAGGGAATCTCCTGTGAGGAGGCGCTTTAAGACTATAGATAGCCTGGACCTCATCGATGTTCCTGGACAAGTTTTAGCTTCTATTGATTTTCGCTGCCGTTCTAAGATAAGAAGGAAGTTTTCTTCTCCTTTGTGCGTTTTTAGTTAGCATGGTCTCATAGATTTCTGTTTTATTCAGTGGTTATATTGTGTAATTGTCATATTTAAATGTCTAACTCATCCCAGATTTGTCCAATGGGAGCCCTCCAGGCTGGCGTCTAGGGGGCGGGACTTACTTGGCAGGTAGCATTTCCTGGTGGATCGGATGGGCCATGTGTGAGAGAGGAGAGGAGACGGGTCTTTCAGCACACGTTTGTGGCCAGGAACTGGGAGTCAAGCTATGGTCACATCCGCTCTGTGACCCTCAGGAATGGTGGTGGCAGCTCCTGGGAATACGGGACTGGTGCAGATTTTAGAAGGGGGATCGGGAGGTTGGTTTTGGACAGGTGGGGCTGGGATGTGGCAGAAAAGCCTCTGCTTCCAGTCCTCCCTCTTCCTGTCGTCCCACCCCCCTACGTAATGACTCCCTGCTCTTCTTTACCACCAGCCTGGACAATGCAGACTCCACTGAGCAGCCCTGTGCCTGTGCTCCGGCTCCCCCGCGGCCCCCAGGGCCTGAGCAGGGGCTTTGCCCCTGACGGACGGAGGGCTCCCCTGAAGCCAGAGGTTCCTGAAAGCCAGGAGTCCCAGGAGCAGCGGGCCCGCGCTGTCCTCCGGGAGCGCTACCTCCGCAGCCTGCTGGCCATGGTGGGCCGCCAGGTCAGCTTCACCTTGCATGAGGGTGTGCACGTGACCGCCCGCTTCGGAGCCGCTGACGTGGACGTGGCCAACTTCTGCGTGTTGCAGCTGCAGACTCCGATAGGTGTGCAGGCGGAGGCGCTGCTCCGGTGCAGTGACATTATTGCTTACACCTTCGAGCCATGAAGACACTACCGTGGTCACCTCCTGCCTTAGGCCTCACCACGAATTCCCAGGCTTCCAGCAGTTCCAGGTCTCTGGGCCGCACAGAGTTCGGAATTCCCTTGGAGTTTTGAGCCAAGCTCTCAGCAACTGACTTCTTCAGATCTCCAGTGTCTAGTCAGTAAAATTCTGCAACCCCACAAGTTCTAGGTCCCATTGAAAGGAATGCTCTACCTCACAGAACTTTAAACTCTACAGAAATGTGGGTCTTGGGACAGATCCTGAAGACTGGAGGTGGGTGGGGTTAGGGACGGGGGCAGTGGGAATAAAGGAAGGCAAATTGCAGAGTGGGAAATTGTTTATTACAGAAGTTGCAAAGTTCAGTCACCCTGAAGAAATTTCCCCAATACTTCTGTCCTGCCAAAGAACAATTATTATTATTACAGAAAAATCCGCCTCCTGTTTTGTTTCTTCTAGTATATTTTTATTGATTTCAGAAAGAAAGGTAGAGAAACATCAAAAGATGAATCATTGATCAGCTGCCTGCTGCACGCCCCCTACTGGGGATCCAGCCCACAACCGGGCATGTGCCCTTGACCAGAATGGAACCGGGATTCTCCAGTCCAAAGGCCCAATGCTCTGCCCACTGAACCACACCAGCTAGGGCCCTTTTTTTTTTTTTTTTTTTAATGTAAGTGTACCCAAACAGGGATGAAGTCAGATTTAGGGGGTGGGAGGATAGCTGTCCAAGGACTGAGTCCCATGGACCTGGCCAAAAAGAAGGGCACATCAGAAGGCTGGGAGAAGCTTGGATAAAGGTGCAGGGATTGGACTGCTCCTGGCTGCGGGGAACAGCTGGAGCGACCTGGATAACAGGCTTGGATGTTCTGGATTAAATTTATTGGGTGGGAGGAGATGTTCAGAGCAAGGGATGCGTTCCTGTGTGGCCTGGGTGGTGAGACCATCACAGATTCGCTTTCCCCACCGCACGTGAGGAAAGGTCGGACTCTGCGCAGCGCCATTGAGAAAATGGCTGGGGATTAGGGATTAGGGTGAAGCTTCACCTCTTTTCCATTTTGCCCCAGCTCTATGGCATGGCGTCCATATCACTTGCTTTACTTAGCCCCGTCGCAAGTAGTCGTTTGGCAGATTCGTTTTTAAAAAGTAATTTCTGCCCCCTTTTAATCCCATTAACTTGAAAATGTAGGTGGAGATTCCATTACAGGTACATGAGGTTTGCTTCGTTCCTCTTCCGTCACCAAAGCGCGGTGGCCAGTAATGTCGAAGACGAGTGTAAAGCCTCAGCTTCCACAAGTCCATTCACAACGCCACCTCTGGCGAGTCCCTGGCCTCGCTCTCGAGTTGCCTTGGCAACGACGTCGCTCGTTCCTCCCCGAGTCCCCTTTTTTGGGTTTTAGCTCCGCCTCTCGCCTCCTCTCCCCCCCCATGTTGCAAGGGCTGGGGGAAAGCACCGCGAAAGTGCGGAGGCGAATGTTAAGTGATTGAATGGACTCTGGGTGCGGGAGGGAAGGGGCGTGGAAAGGCGTGCGGGGGCGTGGCTTGAGCTCCTGCTGGTTTCCGCTCCGAGCTTAGTGATCTACCTGCTCCACCGCTTGGTATTTTGGTTGGCAGATTCCTCCTGCTTTTGGACTTCCTTCTTCGCCCACCACATCCCCTTTTAAAATCAAGGCTATGCTCATACTTATTTTAGTTCATAAACTATAATTGTATCTTATACAACGCTATTCAGCTACAAAAAATTGTTGATGAAATTGCAGTCTGCAAGGGAAAGGCTACAGACCAGCAAGGGGGCAGAAAGAAACTCCGTCTCCAGGTAGAGGATCCCTCTGTTCAGCATCCTTTACCAATACTCATATTCAACAACTATCACCTTACAAGTTCTCCACTCCGTCACCTCTCTCCTGATGAGTTGGTCTAGCCCGGTGCAGCAGTTGTCTCTTTTTATCTTTATCAACTCCCAGCCCTTATGCGGGGTCTGGGCTAGTGACGAAAGTGTGCGAGCCTGAACCTCAGCTATGTGGCCGGAGGCGGGGAGGCGGGGCGAGGGCGGCTCGGGTTCGCGCGTGCGCGCTGCTCCGGGAGACGGCGTCCGCCTCGCCCCGCCCGCCGCGCTCTGCGGTTCCGGCTCTGCGGATTCCGTGCTCGCGTCCCTTTCTCCCGAGGCTCCGGCTGCCTTTTGTTCTCCCGCTTCGGCAGCCCGCGAGGCAAGTCTGGTCGCAGACAGCTCACATAGATTTTTCTGCTTTTCTTGGCACGCGGTGGGCTCACCGGCCTTTAACGAAAGTGCGGCTGCGGACAGGCAGGCGGGCGCGGAGCTCGGGGGAGGCGCGCTCGGGCTCCCGGTGGCGGCGACGACTACGACGACCAGGAAAGCGGACGGAGGCGGCGCTTGAAAGAGCGGCGGAGCCCATGCCCCGAGACGGCGGGCGGGCCCGGAGAGACAAGTCCGGGGCCCGGGGCATGTCCCCGGGGCCCCCGTGAGGAGGCGGCGGCGGCGATGGAGAACCCGCCGCAGGAGGCGCCGCCCGGGCCCGGCGCGGACGGCGACGCCGCCGAAGAGGCGCCCGCCGAGGCCCAGTCTCCCAGCCCCGCATCGTCCCCGACCGACGGGCGCCTCAAGGCTGCGGCCAAGCGCGTCACGTTCCCCTCCGACGAGGATATTGTGTCCGGAGCGGTGGAGCCCAAAGACCCTTGGAGACACGGTAACTACAACCGAGGCGAGGGGGCGGCCCGTGGGGGTCTCGGGAGTCGGTGCAACGCCCTGCACGCAGGGGGTGCTCAGTACGTGGCTCCTAATGATGACTTAAGGTGACAGCCTTCAGTTAGAGATGGGATAGCTATTGGGCTGGGAAGGTGAGATGTAGCTCCTTTATACCACCCCCACCTCCGCCTCGATCGTTTCAGGAATTAAAACGACGAGCAATTAAAAGAAAGTTTGGGAGATTGGAAGGACGTTAGCCTCTGAGTTCATAGTTCCCCCCAGAGAAGGATGGAGAGAGCTATCGGGAGGAAGAAGGTCAGCATGGGTGCTGAAAGCGCAGGTGGAGAAGTCTGATGGGCCATGGGGATGAAAGCGGTTAGGTTTCCTGGTCTACAAGCCCGGGGGAAGAGGAAGGGAATACATCGGGACTGTGGCTGTGGAGGAGGCGGTAAATCCCGGGGTCGGGAAAAGGAAGTCAAGGTAAACTCCCAGAAAAGGAGCAGAGGTGGTGGCCCATTTGGGGGTGGAGGAGATAGTCAGAGGTGTTAGGTCTTGGCAAGAAGCAGGAGAAAAGTCACTTCATGCTTGGAAACAATACATCGGTAGTCGTTCAGGCGCAGGGGCCTGGTTATAGAAGGCTCTTCTTTTTTCCCAGCCGAGAAAGAACTGGGGAATCGGAGTTGCTGGTCAGTAGAAGGTGGGAACATTGGAGAAGTTGGGTGGCTTGAGTGCTGGGAGAGGAAGCAAACCTTTGGATTGTAGGCCCCTGGAGAAGGTCAGGTCAGCGTTGGCCCTAAAAGCAGCTCGCCGGAGGAGTGCTTTACGCACAGGCTGGGAAGGTGGAGGGCAGCGGTGAGGGTGAGTCCGTGTCTGTGCCGGTGAAGTCTGTCCTACTGGGGCGGAGAGGGAGCAGACAGGCCCCGGCTGTGCAGAAGTTGCTCTGTGGGCCCTGGGGACAGAGGAGGGGCTGTTGCTAGTCTATGGCAAAGGGGGAATTGATGGCTTCGGTGTGAGTGAGGAGCATGTGGGAGCTGAACACACAGGGAGTCCACCATCAATGCCAGTGTGACTCTACTCTTAAAGAGGCAGGGGTTAATTTAAGATTCTTTTTAATATATTTTTTTTTTCTTGATTTCAGAGAGGGAAAGGGAGGGAGAGATGGAAACATCAATGATGAGTGAGATTCATTGATTGGCTTCCTCCTGCATGCCCCCTTCTGGGGATCAAGCCTGCAACCTGGGCCTGTGCCCTTGACCGGAATCGAACCTGGGACCCTTCAGTCTGCATGCCTACACTCTATTACCCACTGAGCCATCTGGGTAGGGCGTAATTTAAGGTTCTTGGCATTGGAAGTCAGCCAAGTTCTTGGGCTCTAGGCCTCAGGGATAGGGGTCACTTTTGGGTTGGAGGACTCGGGGGATGGGGCGGAGGAAGGGAAGAGTGAGAACAGGCCCCGGCTGGAGCATGGGATTCAGTCCGGAGAGCTCAGAGCAGGCAGGGGAAGGCCTGGCGGGACAGCAGGATGGGGAAGAGCAGAGGCTCCAGTTCAGGTCCCGACTCTCATTTTCCCACTTCGTGACCTCAGACTGGAAACCGAATTCCTCTGAGCCCCCGTTTCCTCATCTGTAAAGTGGGTGATAATCCCCATGCCTTCTGGCTGGGGGGCTTTGACCTATGAACCAGAAGGTCATGGTTCGATTCGTAGTCAGGGCACAGGTCCTGGTTGCCGTCTTGATCCCCAGTCAGGGATGTGCTGGAGGCAGCCAATCAATTATTCCCTCTCATCATTGATGTTTCTATCTCTCTTTCCCTTTCCCTTTCTCTCGGAAGTCAATAAAAATATATTTTAAAAAAAACACACACACACACAAAAACCAACAACCCCTGTGCCACAGGGTTTAAGAGAGGAATAAATCAGATTGTGTGTGAAAAGTTATTGGCCAAGGTGAGCCTTCATGAAGCTGCAGTTGTTCTTGGTCATTTTGGGGGCGAAGTTAGTTGATACTGGCCATTGTAAGAGTCAGGCTAGAGCAGCGGGTTCACAGGGGGGGGCCTGGATGTGCCTGCTTTGCAGGCGTCCAGGAGAGGGGCAGAGATGGGACTCATGGGCCTGGGGAAGATGTCTGTTCGGGGACCAGAGGGTATAGTTCAGAGGGTCTTGGCTGGGGCTGCAGGGAGCAGTGGGGTCTAGGGGAGGGGCGGAGATGTTTTGGAGGTGATCCCTCAGCCGTGAGAAAGCACAGGACCCAGTGGGAAGGGCGATGAGGAGTGATCCTGGGGCCTATTGTGCTGACGTGACCCCAGGGCCAAGCGAGAGGAGGAGTTGCTGGGTCTGAACCGGGAGAGGGGTCCTGCAGAGGCTGTTCCTCCATCCCAGATGGAGACGTTGCCTGGGCCCAGAGATGCAGAGCACCCCTGGCTGGGAGAAAGCAGCCGAGAGGAATCGGGGCCCAACACGCTGCCCGCTCAGCAGAGCCTCGCCCTGGCGGGGAAGCGCTGGCCCCTGGCAGCCTCGGGCTGGGACGGGGACTGGTGGTGGCCTCACCAGTGGGAGTCCCGGAGGTGTCTGCCTGAGGGCGGGCCCATCAGGCTCTGCCAGAGCCGGGCTTTCTGGAGGAGAGGGGCTGCGGAGGAGGGAGATTGTCAGGGAGGTCCCAGGCTCCCATCTCACGTGGTGTCCCCACCACCCCCGTGCTGGGGCCTGCTGGTTTTCTCCCCCTACATGTTACCCCATGTTCGTTCTGCGTTGGTGGTCTCTCCCCCACCAGAATGGGAGAGCAGGCCGTGTCTGTCCTCGGTCCCCGAAGAACATGCAGCAGTCAGGGTTGAAGGAGAGCTAGTGCAGCCGTTCTGAAAGGGGGAGGCCCGGCCAGACCAGTGTGCTTCCAGGCCTCCAGCAGGGCACTGGCTCCTGCTCAGCTTGTTTGTTTCCTCATCTGGGAAACAGCGATCCCTGCCCTGTGACCACCCAGGAGCCTGGCCCAGGGGATGAGCCTCCTCCCCTGCGTGTGGCTGGGAAGTGAAGCCTGGGGAGAAGGTGGGTGGAAACTATGAGACCTGCCTCAGTGCTGCCAGGCTGGGCATGTGTACGCTCTGCTCTCCGGGGAGGGGGAGGGTGTGGAAGTGGGCACCCGCAGAGGAGGGGCTAGCACCCCACCCCACCCCACCCTGTGATTCCAGCTCTTCTGAGGGCCGAGGCCAGACTTGCACCGGGAACCCTTCTAGATCAAACTGCAAGAATGACCCAGGGCTCAGCTGTCCCAGCTGCACGCTGCGCAGGGAGGCCTGGGGCTTGCAAAGCATGTGACACTGGCCACAGTCTGGGAGCTTGTCTTCTCTTCCCTCTCGTCCTACCAGTGACTCACGCACCACTCCCTGACCTCCAGCCCCGGAGTCAGTCCTGCAGTGTGGGAGGGGGTACTGCTACCGGGAAACTCCGGTGTGGAGTGGAGGTGTCTGCAGGTTGAAGGGCCCAAAGGTGCAGCCACCTGAGGCAGTGGCCATGTCCTTAAATGGGATCAAAGAGAATGGAAGTGCCTTACTCTTTGTTCTTATTGAAACCTGGGCCCTGCAGATTTAGTCCCTGAAACTGGTTGGACAGGTAGAAATGACCTATTAGTGGTAGAGAGAGGCCCTTGGTTAAAATTCAGCTCATTTATGCCATGGCTGGGTGGCTCAGATCATTGGAGTGTTGTCTCGTACACCAAAAGGTTGCCAGTTCGATTCCCAGTCAGGGCACATGTCTGGGTTGTGGGTTCTGTTCCTGGTTGGGGCATGTGCAGGAGGCGACCGATCAATGTTTCTTTCTCTCTCCTTTCCTTTCTCTCTAAAAATCAATAAATTACAGCAATAACATATTCAGCTGAGGATTAAAACATTTTTTCAGCTTGTTTGAGCATAAGTGGTGGCGTTGCTGGGGAGTGGGGACTGGGGCTGTGGGGGTGGCTTGGATGCTTTTGCCCAGATTTCCATCTGGGCCCAACTTCATCTACTGTGGGCACTGGTACATTGGTACATTGACAAAGTCACATTGGCCGTGTGACTTTGGGCCATCAACAGTGTGACTTTGGGTGTGATTTTTCTGTCTGTAAAATGCAGCTGACAACAGTACCTCATAGGGTGATGGTAAGGATTAAGTAAGATGACAGTCCGTGGGTGAGAACGGTGAAGGGATTAAGCAAAGACACAACAAAAAAACCTCATAGACAACAATATGGTGACTCCCAGAGGAAAAGAAGGCTGGGGGTTAGTTAAATGGAGACTTGGCTGGGGGTGGTGAACACACAATATAATATACAGATGATGCATTATATGAAATCTATATAACTTTATTAACCAATGTCACCCTAGTAAATTCAATTTTTTAAAAAAGCTAATAGCCATAGTGAGTGTTCAGCAGATGCCTCCTTTGCATTTCTCGTCATTGCCCCACCTAGAGTCTCTAACCCTTCCTTCTGCTGTCCCTGACCTACTCCTGTGAGATGAGTGCCCCAGCCATCCTGACTGGGCATGGAAAGACATCCAGCCTGATCCTATCTGTTACAAGCTGGGTGACTGTGGGCAAGTTGCCCAACCTCTCTGAGCCGAAACTAAATTAGCATGCCTGTACCATCAGCCTGAGAGCTGCTTTAAGGGCACCAAGATTCCAATCTGGAAGTGTTAGCCCCAGCCTCTCCTGGTACCAGCCGATGACGAGTCTCAACTCCTCCCTGAGCCTTAATCCCCTCTGTAGAATGTCCCCCGCCCTCCCTCCAGCCATCTGCCCTGTTGGGACATGACCTGGTTGATGGTGCTGTGGTGTGAGCGCCTGCTCCGCCAGGCCATTTGCACACTCAAACTCAGGCAGGCTGCCCTCATTCCTTCCACCAACTCTATTTGTGTCCGCATCATATTTCCCTCTTCAAGGGCAAAGACTGTGTGAGAGTCACCTCTGTGACCTCGGTCTGGCCCACAGGAGGGCTCAGATGCTGGACGAATGGCAGAGGAATGAGGTTTGTCCTTGTATCCAGGGTGGTATTTGGGAGAAAGCTCATTGGCATAGTTAATCCAGTCTGTGCCAGGACAGGGGCCCTTCCTCAGAGGTCTGCAGGCCGGCCTGGGAACCATCAGGAGCCAAAAAGAGCGCAGATCTGGCGCACAGTAGGCACTCAGCAGATGGTCATTGAGGGAGGAATGGAAGTGCATGCATGTGCGCGTGTATGCGTTCTGGAAGTGAGGCATTGTGGCTACCATTAGTCTTTCACTGTCATTTTAAAAAATATATTTTTTATTAATTTTTTACAGAGAGGAAGGGAGAGGGATAGAGTTAGAAACATCGATGAGAGAGAATCATCGATCAACTGCCTCTTGCACACCCCCAACTGGGGATGTGCCCGCAACCAAGGTACATGCCCTTGGACCGGAATGGAATGCGGGACCTTTCAGTCCGCAGGCCGACGCTCTACCACTGAGCCAAACTGGTTTCGGCTCCCAGTCATTTTTAAGAACCAAAGAGCCAGGTGTCTGGGCTGGACTGGCTATAAGAGGCGGTCTTGGGATTGGGGGCTAGGAATCTGTTTCTGCTGCAAAGCTCCCCAGATTTGACCATCCTGTGCTCAGTGGTTCCCTATTCAGCTCATCTGGCCAACACTCGGCTCCAATCTGCTGCCTTTTAGACCCCAGATCAGGGGTGGCTGGGGTTAGCCTCACAGGCTTGGATTGGAGCAAATTGAAATGTCTGACTTGAGATAACCATAGAAATTGGAGTTGGGAAGGCAGCCTGGTGTGGTAGAGCGGAGAGGGTCCAGATTGAAATCCCTGCCCTCTGCATGACCTTAATAGTCACCTCTCACTGCCTTCCAGTGCCTGCCACTGGGCTAAGTGCTGTTCTTTCCAGTTAGTAGATGAGGGGATGGAGTACAGAGAGGCGGAGTGCTTACCTGAGGTCAGAGAGCCAGTAAGTGGGGGAGCTGGGATTCAAACCCAGTCTGGCTCCGGAGCCTGCACTCTTGGCCCCTGTGGACTGACGCTCTGTGCTTTGGCTGCTGCATTCAGGCTGCTATGGTGTGCTTTCTTCTTCTCTAACCCATAACGCTTTATAAAAAGGAGGTGACAATTCTGGCCTGGCAGGGCTGTGGATGGGGTTGAGAAACGGACCGAATCAAGGGTGTGGCCCAGTAGGCACTCAGGAGGTTCACTGTATTTCTTGGACAGGTGTCCTGCGAGGTTCCTACTGTGCTATTCCTGTGTCCTCAGCGTGGGGTTCTTGTTTGACCCTTGGCCTGAGTTCTTACTGTGCCGCACAGTGCCCGGTACGTGCTGGGTGTTCAGTACGCCCTGCTGACTGTGCAGTCTGGCCCTGCAACAACCGTTCATTTAGCGAGGTGAGGCCGTGCCAGGTGCAGGGCCGGGGAAGACAGGCCGAGGCCCTGTTCCATGGAGTGAGGGAGATGCACAGTAAACAATTCAAATAAATCACAGCGCCCGGACTCTGGTTAGGAAGAGCTCACGGGGTGTATGCAGGCGGGCAGGGCAGGGCAGGGCAGAGGTAGCTTCCTGGAGGAAGGGAATGGGGTCTGAAGAAATCACAGGAGTTAGCCAGGTGAGGAGCAGTGGATGTGCAAAGTGTTGGAGGCGGAGAGAGCTAGTGAGGTGAACGGAAAAAAGCCAGCCTCACCGGAGTGGGGAATCTGGAGGTGGAGGCGGGAGGGTCGGAGGTGAGGCTGGAGAAGGTGGAGGACCACCTGCCAGGTGGGACCTCCTGGCCTGAGGATGGTGGGGGACAGCAGAGGGTTTTAAGAAAGGGCATACCTGGTGTTTTTAATAGGACCTTTGCGGGGGTCAGGGGGTGGCAGAACTGGGGTGAGACCGAGGCTGGAAGACCAGGGAGGTGGCCATGGGCCAAGAGCCTGTAGACTCTGGGCCGTGTGGCCCTGTGTAGGCTAGTAGCTAACATTTGACTTTGTTTGTTTATTCATTAGGTTTAGCTGAATTCCTCCTCTCCTTTCCCCTCCTCTTCCCCCAGAAGGCTTTGCCATCACCAGTGTTTTCGGTAACACTTTAAGGTGACAGTTTTCCCCATCCATTCTCCCCCCCCCCCCCCCGTCGGTTTATCTGCCCCCTCCCTCATGGGGTGGTGGGTAGCACGTGATACACCACCTCCTCCCATGTGACCTCAGCTATTGGCTTTGCCCGTGCCATCTCTTTAGATCCCACATTTCCCAGGCCCAGGAAGCAATAAAAAACAGCCCCAGACCCTGCTGGGGTCTTGGCGTAATATAGTTATCCTATCGCTCTTGTAAAACCCAGGGGATTCTGAATTTCAGAATATACCTGGCCCAGGGTTCTCCAGTAGGCAGTTCTTGAATCTGTGAATTGATAGAAATATGATAGACAGCTGGGGGTTCCTGCTTTGGAATTTACTGGCCACTCAGCTTCCCTGCCTCAGGGGCCTTGTTTGTGAGGGATTGAGGATTATTCCGTGCTGCAAAGCAGCTGGAACACTCACTAGCTGTTGCAGGCACTCAGGAAGGCCTAGGTCAGGTTGAATGAGGACGGCCCCTGCTGTGAGCCCGCCCTGGCTCTTCTCTAAAAGCAGTGGCAGCCTCACCTCCCTGGGCCGGATGGGACAGGAAAGCACTCCGCCCGGTGGGACCTCCTGGCCTGGGTGTGAGTTCATCTGCGTGAACGTGGGCATGTCCAGAAACCTCCCGTGCCACATGGTCCTGGTGTGAGGCCATTCGGACAGAGGAGACGTCTATTCCAGAGCTTTCTGACTCCTTGGGAGGAGCCTGGCCTTCGCAGCTGGGAGCACACCCGGACTCCAGCCTCAGGCAGGTCCTACCTGTCACTGCTCCCAGGCGGGCACCGCCACTGCTCACCTGGCCTGATGCTGCCGCGCTGGTCACTGCCTTGAGGCAGCTGGAGTAGAGTGGGCAGCTCCCCCTGTGGCTGAGCCCAGTGGGGCTCGGGGGAGCTGCACAGGAAGCTGGGTCTGGTGTTTCCATTAGTGAGGGAGAAGGGGTTCAGAGGCATCATCACGCTTTGGTCCTTTCCCTGAATCTGGAGGGCCGTTCCATGAAGGCAGGCCGTCACGGTCTAGCTCAGTGTCCCCAGAATCCCTCAGTGCCCCGCACTCCCCAGGCCCTCACAGCGGATGGGGTGGTGGATGGAGGGACACAGAAGGCACTCTAAAGTTAGCCTCACCCCCTCCCTCACTCTCTGTAGCTGGTTTGGAGCCAGTGCCTCAAGGTGGGGGTGCTGGTTTGGAAGTGTCTGCTGACAGCCTCTTGGCTCTGCGACTTGCCTGCCAGCCTCTCCCTCCAGCAGAAGCCCGGGTTTGGAGCTCTGGTCGGGTGGGCGGCCTCTTGGAACCCTTTGGGATCAGACTCGTGTTCCACCTTCACACCCACTCTCCCATCTCCCCACAGTCTTCCTGTCACACCAGCTGCCATCACCATGTAGTGGGAGAGCGGGTGGCGTGTGCCCCTCCCCCCTGTGCAAAGCTAAGCACAACCGAACACACTGGGTTCCTCCGAGCAGCATGGCGGGCGGGCTGCCGGAAGGTAAGGCACACGGGAGTGGCCCTGCGGAGGGTCCTGCCCCCGTCCGCGGTGATGGTGGTGGTGGCAGTGGCAGTGATGGTGGAGCCATTGTTAGGAAGCTCTTACCAGACCCGTCTCCTCACAAGCATGCACTCATTTAATCTTCCCACAGCCGGAGGGGACAAGCCAAGCCACGCTCAGGGTGCCAGGCCACACAGATAGTCAGGGGAGGCCGTGGCCAAAGCAGACGGGATGGTTTTCATCCTGTTCTGCTCCTTTTTTTTTTTTTTTAATATATTTTATTGATTTTGTACAGAGAGGAAGGGAGATGATAGTTAGAAACATCGATGAGAGAGAATCATCAATCAGCTGCCTTTTGCACACCCCCCACTGGGGATATGCCCACAACCAGGGTACATGCCCTTGACCGGAATTGAACCCGGGACCCTTCAGTCCCCAAGCCGACGCTCTATCCATTGGCATGTTCTGCTCCTTCTTAACCACAGGAGAAAGTCCACACCCTGAGGCAGGTGGGAGCCCTTCCCACTCAGCTGTCCTTCCCCTCCCACTCCAGACCCATCGATGATGGTTCCCGCTGCCCAGTGCGCCCTTTGCCAGTCCCCCTGCGTTTCCAGACCAGCTCCTGCTCATCCCCCTGCTGGCTCCTGGCACCTCCTCAGCGAGGCCCTCCTTCAGCCTGGATGCTCCCACGGCACCTGCCATGCTGCTGTTATTTGTTGGGTCCATCTCCCCCCACTGGACCCAGAAGCTCCGAAAGGGACTGCATCTTGTCCATCCGGCTCCCAGAGGAGGCAAACCACTAACACGCCAGGCATCTTGTGACACCGGGCCTGTCCTCAGAAGGGTTGAGTGCCGGGAAGAGAGCAGGAGGGTATCATTCTTTGGGTTATTTGTTTACATATCTATTTCTTCATCCATCCCTTACTGACACACCCCTGTTTGTCTGCTCTGCTCTGCCTGTGACAGGTGGAGTGCTGACTACTCTCCCTGCTTTGTGGTGCTCCCTCTGCATTCTTGAAAAGGCAGACCTCCTCTCCTGGTTCACATTACACTTTGTGACTCACTGGCTTCCACACCTAGTCCAGGGTCCCTGCACCGGCTTTGGTGGCCCGACCCCTTTGGTTCTCACTGACCACGGCCCGGTTGACAGCAAGTTAAAACGAGGCCCTGCCCTCCTGCAGCTCGGGTCCAGAAAAGAGGTGTGAAGGGGGAGGGGGACAACAAGTCTGCCTCTGCTGTCCCCTTGTCTGGGCTGGGAGACCCCGAGCTGCAGGAGCCTGGTAGGTAGGTGGCAGGAATGTCGGACTGGGACACAGACCTGTCTTTGCTCTTGACTTGCTGTGGTTTGTAGGCCAAGGCACTGCCCTCTCTGTGCAGCAAGGTGGTGTCTGAGGCCCTGGCCAGGAGGTCAGGTGGAACATCATGACACACCCCGGTTGCCAGTTCAGTCCCTGGTCAGGCGCACGCAAGAAACAACCAATGAATGCACGAATAGGTGGAACAACAACTCGATGTTTCTCTCAAATCAATAAATAAAATAAAGATGGCGTCTGAGGTCCTTTCACACTGTGTGTGTTTCCCCATCTCTGCACAGGTCACACCCACAAGTTACGGGACTGAATGGGTCCCAGGACCTCCTCCCCTTCATGGAGTGGGGCTGAGAGAGCCTCGGTTCTGATTACTGATCGGCCTTCCTACTTTTGTGACAGGTGACCTAATTCCCTGTCCCCCCAGCAGCAAGGTGTGTCACAGGAGGAGGTGGAAGATGTCAGTGGTGTCCAGCCTCCCAGCTCAGGCCTCCCTCCTCTCTCCTCTTCCTCCGTCTCATTCCTTGACCTGTACCTGCCTTCTTTCCCAGGCTTGGATCCTGGCTTCCTATCCCATCTCTCCCCACTGTGATAAAAATGGCCAGAAAATGTTGTGTTTCCCTGGGGAGCCTCCTTCCTTGCTAGGCCTGGGCCCAGCCCTCAGATTTGCAGTGCCAAGCTTTTCTGGGCTCCCCTGTCCTGGCCCTGGGAGGGCAGGGCTGGAACTGTCTTAACACAGGGCACGTGCTCAGTGAGTGTCCTTCCATTAGGATGGAGGTGGAGGGTGGGTAAGGGTAGACCCCCTCCGTGAACCCTGCCTTGACTTCCCCTGTCTGGCAGCACCTGACCCTGACTGGTCCTGGGGAAGACATCCTAGGCAGGTTGGCCCAGTGGGTGGAGCAGGCCCCATCTGACTATTGAGCAAGCACCAGCTGTTGGGCCCAAATGCCTGTGCTCCCTGACCACCCAGTCCAGAGATTTGGTTCTGGCTGAGCCCTTCCCATCTCCGGAGCCTGGATCGCCGGGAGTGGAGGGTAACCTCCTTGTTTTACCGATGAGGCCAAGGAGGATTGGCCTGGCACTCAGGTACTCCGATCTCCGCAGCCACCTCTGGAGATGTGAGGGGCAGGGGCAGAGTCCCAGAAGAGGGCAGGTGAGAGGCCTGCCTTGTCCTGGCTTTGTGATGCTGTTATTGGTAGAAAGGTTTGGCCTCTGGGGAAATGGACATTCCACTTCCACCCAGCACAGAGCGGAGGGAGTCTCCCTCATCACCCCCTCAGGAGCTGGGGAGGCAGCTGGGGGAGGGCAGTTGGAAGCCCTTGATGGTTGTGACTAAGGGAAGGATCACTGCCTTGATTCTTTTCTGACTATAAAGGTAAGGTCTGTTCTTTTGAAAAAAGAAAAGAAAAAGAAATTGGGAAGTCTAAAGAAGAAAATAAAAATTGCTTGCAGTCTCACCCAGATTTTTTTTTTAGTTTTTTTCCCCTCCAAAATCCAGCTCTGTTGAGATGTAATTCGTATACATTTCATCCTTTTAAAGTGTGCAAATCTTTGGTTTTCAGTGTTGCAGAGTTGTGCATCTAACATCACAATTTTAGAACATTTCCCTTGCCCCCAAAGGAAATCTTGAACTTCATTCCCTGTAAGTCTTGCCCCTTCCACCTTTGATCTCAGCGGTCACATTCTTTAGCTTCTGGACATTTCATCATGGAATCATGTGATAGGTGGCCTTTCGTGTCTGGCTTCTTTCATTTAGCGTGATGTTTTCAGAGTTCATGCATCTATCTGTCCGCCATTCCTTGTTATTGCTGAACATATGTTCTGTTTACCGATGCCCCACATTTATCTAATCATCCGATGCATATGTGGGTTGTTTCCACCGGTATTATGAAAAATTACGCTGTGGGTATTAATGTGCAAGTTTTTGTGTGGATGTGTATTTTTTTCTCTAGGAGTGGAAGTGCTGGGTCATATGGTGACTGGCCATTTGAGTGATTGATTGTCAGCCGTTTCCCAAACTACTTCCTCACTTGACATTTTCCTCCACATCCTTGTTGCTGTCTGTCCCTTTGCTTCTCGCCACCCTAGAGGGTATGAAGTGGGATCTCATTGTGGCTGTGATTTGCTCTTTCCTGACGACTGACGGCATTGGGCATCTTTTCATGGGCTTATTGGGCACCTGTATATCTTCTTTGGAGAAGGTCTGTTCATATCATTTGCCCATTTAAAACTTGGATTGTCTGCCTTTTTATTATTGAGTTGTGAGAGTTCTATATATATAGTCTGGATGCAGGCTTTTATCAGAGAAATGATTTGCACCACCTGGAATGTTTTCAACGTCAAATGCCAGAGCATTTCCTTCCCATCTCTTTTCTATGGCTAGATACCCTGCCTCAGACAGATAAAAATAAAAATAAAACTGGGAGGATATTTTGTTGAGTATCCTGTGTTTTCGCTCCATTTTCGCATTTTGTACAAAGTACGATTAAAATATATCACTGGGCCATTGTAATTTGTTCTCACCATTTCCGCATTGCTGAGCATTGAGGTCCTTTTCAGTTTCCAGTTGCATAAATAATGCAGTGACGTTCATCCTTGTCCATAAATCTTCATGTTTATCACGGGAGCTTTCTCTGAAGAAATTCCTAGAAGGTGGCTTTACCAGGTCAGAGGTTAGGAAGGAAACTTTGAAGCCTCAGATTCCGTCTGTGTCTGCCTAGGACCATGAGCCTTGAGACTGAGTCCTGTCGCTCTTTAACAATGTTTTTATTACTGCTATATGCCAACAGGGCGATTTTAAGGACTGGTTGTCTTTTAAAGAAGACACACACATATAATAGGATTGAGTGTATATGGTGATAATTACCCCCAATGTGTCGGATTGGGGTGGAGTAAGAGTTACAGATAAGTCTTATGCTGATAGTCATTGGAAGTTTTAAAAGAGCACGTTTGTCTAAAAGAACTGGAATGAACCAGGGACCTCGCGGTGTGTGGGAAGAGGCTCAACCAACTGAGCCACACCAGCTATGGCTTGATTACAAATAAATGAGTGAATTGCACGGCCGGCATGGCTCGTGGTTGAGTGTTGACCTATGAACCAGGAAGTCACCGTTAGATTCCCGCTCAGGGCACATGCCTAGGTTGTGGGCTTGATCCCCAGTGGGGGTCGTGCAGGAGGCAGCTGATTAATCATTCTCATCATTGATGTTTCTATCTCTCTCTGTCTCTCCTCTCCGAAATCAATAAAAGTATATTTAAATAAATAAATGAGAGAATGATATTTGCATTTGGGTATCTTGATGCCAAGACGGTGTCATGTAATGAGCACTCCTTTGATTGGCTGTTAACCTGTTTATTGTTATCACATTATAATTTGGGGAGTTGTTTTTTTCATATCTTTTGCTTCATTTTGTTTTGGGATCTCTAATAAGGACTCCTTTTAAAACACTGATTCTTGGAATTTTGTTGTACAGATAGAATTCCCTCATCATTTGCCATGCAGGAAAGGTGCAGAAAGGGAAGCAAGATACCTCTTTCCTTCTTGAAAAAGTCACTTTCTCCTTTGCTCTTTTACTGGGTCTCCATAGCAGGTACCGGGCCCAGCCCGAGCAGCTGGGGTGGGGGTGGCGGAGCGCTGGTGGCCGTGGCTCTGCCTGGGCCTTGGTGGCAGTGCTGTGTAGGGGGAGGGCACGTTAGTGGTGGCCAGTCCAAGGCAAAGCGACAGCAGATTACAGAGAGGGTCCCCTGTGAATGCAGCTACAGCCACTGTTTGCTGAGCACTAGGCTGAGCAAGCTGGTGAAGCTGGTGGGACCCTCATTTTGTGACTCAGAGCCATCAATCACTTGTGCAGAATGTGGCCAAGCCAGGCAGTTCTGTCCAAGTCCCCGGACACATCACTCTGCCACGGCTGCAGAGTCCCTGGAGCCCAGACTCAAGCTCCTTCACTGCAGGGCCCCCAACATCAGCACCCCATGTGGGAGGATGCCCCCTCCCCCAATAGCTCCCTGATCCCTGTTATCTGCCCCGAAGGCTGTGGCCTTACTGTGGGCTCCTGCCTCATCTCAGCTGTTCCCCTCGACCTCTTGATTTTGCTCCAGGAGCCACATGCCAGGCCTGTTTCCTGCGCCCGGGAGGGTTTCCCCAACTTTTGTGTAGCTGATTGTTCACATTAACTTCCTGTCTTGTGCTCTGTCCCCTCAGGGTAAGCAGCTTGGGAGCAGATGGTGGGCCATTGGGTTCAGTGCTGTAGCCCTGGCATCTAGTCTGGTGCCTGGCACTATAGAAATATTGGAATGAATGAGTGAATGAATGAATTTCTGACTCTTATTAACCTTTAAGGTCTCCACCTAAATGCTCTTCCCTAACTACGGCTCCCAACCTAAATTCACATGCTTGCCTTTCCCATAAGGATGTTTTTCTTTTTTTTTTTTTTTTTTTTTTTTGAGTTTGAAGTATTTTATTTTATTTTTTTTTAATATTTTTTTATTGAATTATTATCTGTGTACATATTTTAACTCCAAAATTATATATATTTTATTGATTTTTTTTTACAGAGAGGAAGGGAGAGGGATAGAGAGTTAGAAACATCGATGAGAGAGAAACATCTATCGGCTGCCTCCTGCACACCCCCCCAACTGGGGATGTGCCCGCAACCAAGGTCCATGCCCTTGACCGGGAATCGAACCCGGGACCCTTCCGTCCGCAGGCCGACGCTCTATCCACTGAGCCACACCGGTTTCAGGATGTTTTTCTTTAATTTAACATTTGTTTTATTTCTATTCTTACCTGAGGATATGCTTTTATTGATCTTTCGGGGGGTGGGGAGGGATATACAGAAACATGGATGTGAGTAACATCAATTAGTTGCCTCCCACATGTGCCCCAACTGGGAATCGAACCCACAGCCTTTTGGTGTACGGGACGACGCTCCAACCAACTCAGCCACCCCGCCAGGGCTGATTTGACATTTGTATTTGTGTCCTTATTTGTCTGCCTTCCCAGCAGTTACTCCCCAGGTCTGTTTTGTTTTCCATTGTCTGCCCAGCCCAGGTTGTTCGGTAAAGAATGACTACAGCCGAAACCGGTTTGGCTCAGTGGATAGAGCGTCAGCCTTCGGGCTGAGGGGTCCCAGGTTCGATTCTGGTTGGGGGCATGTACCTTGGTTGTGGCGCATCCCCAGTGGGGCGTGTGCAGGAGGCAGCTGGTGAATGTTTCTCTCATTGATGTTTCTAGCTCTCTATCTCCCTCCTTTCCTCTCTAAAAAAATCAATAAAATATATTTTTTTGAAAAAGAGCCGGGACCGGTTTGGCTCAATGGATAGAGCGTCGGCTTGGGGACTGAAGGGCCCCGGGTTCGATTCTGGTCAGGGGCATGTGCCTTGGTTGCGGGCATATCCCCAGTAGGGGGTGTGCAAGAGGCAGCTGATCGATGACTCTCTCTCATCGATGTTTCTAACTCTATCTCTCTCCCTCCCTCTCTGTACAAAAATCAATAAAATATATTTTTAAAAAAAGAATGAATACATGTATCCTTTAGTTCCCAAACAGACCTTCTGAGGGTAAGTGAGGCTGGGCAGTGGGAAGTTCCAGGCACCAGGTTTCCATCCCTGAGGCCTTGGATAGACCAGTAACTTGATTTTCAAATTCCAAACTAGAGCTCCCCCGATGCCCCCAAGTGCAGCTGGCCATCTGGTCCCCCTGACCGGATGCCTGAGGTGGGCAGCCTGAAATAGCCTGCCTGCTTCTGGCAAAGCTGGTTGTCCCCTGATGGGCACCGACTTTCTCAGAGACCACCTTCCCTGGGCTTGGCCCGTTACCTCCTGGGACTTTGGTGGGTGCCAGTGATGGGGAGCAATGAGCACTGAGTGACTTGCAGACCTTTTTCAAGCACCTTGGTGCCCTGACCCTGTGCTGGATGGGTCTCTGCCTGTTTGCTTCCTTTGACCCTGACAGTGACCTTCAGTTTCCCAGAGGCACTGCCAGCTCTCGCTGAGCCTTTGCACACGTGTTCCTTCTGCTGCAACAGTCTTCTCCCTCCCTCTGCTTTTTACATTATTGTTATTAGATTCTTCTCTCGGCGTGTGAACTATGTGAGTAACATACATGTACGTTAAAGGGTAATGTAATGAGGACCTGTGAGCTTACCTCCCAAGTGGGGGAGGAGTAAGAACATTGCCACTAACTCACCCCTCCTGTGGCGGGTGGCACTGGCACTCCCGCCTGCTGATCTGAGTGCCGTGATGGTCATGCCGGGCGGAGATGGTGTGTCCTTTTTTAGGTTTATAACCTGGTGTGTATGCTGAAAGTAAGGTGTTTAGTTTTGCTTGTTTTTGAGTTTTATAAGAATGTCGTCGTGCTCCCAGCTTCATCCATGTAAGTGCTCCAGAGCACTCCATTACACGGCCGGGCCTTAGATGGCCCGTTGTGCTGCTAGTGGGCGTTTGGGCCGCTTCCAGCTTTCATGGTTACAAACCGGGGCAGCTGTGACCCTTCTGGTACGTGTCACCGGCGGCGTGAGGGGGTTTCTCCGGGCGCAGTCCCCGGAGTGGGGTTGCTGCTGATGGTTGGTGAGTCTGTGCAGCTTTAACGGTCACGCCAGTCTCTCACTTGGCCCTCCCCTTCTTTACTTGGCTAACTCCTGCTCATTCTCTTAGGCTCACCTGTCCTCCTTTCTTGCCTTCAAAGATATCTATGGAACACCTACCATACGTCAGGTGCAGTTATTTTTCGGGGAGCAAAGGTACATGAGGCGCACAGCCCTATGCTCACCGGGCCAAGTGGTATTAAGTACCACTCCTCCGGGAAGCCCTCCCGGCCCCGGACTGAGATGGGTGCTCTCCGCGGCTCCTGCCCCAGCCCAGCCTCCTCTGTGTCATCGCTGTGTAGCGATGGTCTGTCTCCCTCGCTGGACAGGTGCCATGTTGTATTCAGTGAGTGATCAGACCTGTTTTGAATGCTGTATCCCCAGCAAGTCCACACGAGGTGAGGGGTTCAGTGAAGGGTTTGTGGTGAGCTAAGAAGCTCACACTTGAGGCAGGTGGGATTAAGAAGAAATGGAACCTAGTATTTAGTATTTGCCAGAGTTCACCCTGGGCCCCAGGCCCATCTGGCCCAAAGCCCAGCACTTCCTCAAATGGCTGAGCCCACAGACGCCTGGCCTGTGACAGATGGAGGAGACCCACCACTGCCCTCCAGTTTGGAGCGGGGACGCCGCCCAGCTGCTCCCTCCCCCGGCAGTGCGCCGGGCGGGGGCGGTGGGCGGGGGAAGTGGGAGGCTCCCCAGCCCTCTGGGAGCTGAGGGGTCAGGGTGGGTGTTCTGAAGAGGGCAAGACTAAGAGGCTGTGGACACCCTTGCAAAAAGTGGGTGAGGTGAGAGTTGTGGGGTCCCTGGGGATATGCAGGGCCATTGTGGGCCGCAGGTCAGTGACGACAGAAACCATAAAAACTGGTGTTTGCGGGGTACCCGCTGTGCCAGACTGAGCGCTGAGCTGGTTCTGTCTGCGCTGCCCACGCGGTAGCTGGCACTGTTGAAGGAGGACCCTGAGACTCAGATGAAGCCCAGCTCACCTGGCTAGTTGATGATCACCCCCAGGAGCCCTGCCCGCATGGCGGCGACTAGCAGACCTGCCAGGAGCCTTCCTCCTGCACGTGTGCCTGCACCGCAGGCTGGGAGCCGGAGCCGCGCTCTCCTTTGGAGATGGGCAGGCTGAGGACAGTGTATGGCCCCCGGAGCCACAGCTGGGTGTGGAGGCTGAGGACAGTCATGGCCCCCGGAGCCACAGCTGGGTGTGGAGCCGGAGCCGGCGGCACCTTCGTCCTGAGCCGGCTCCCAACCACAAAAGCCTCCCTCGAGGGCTCTTCTCTCCGCTGTTGGTGCTCGTTTGTCCGAGAGTCCTCCCTCTGCGCCCTCAGCCCCGTGTAAATATTTGTCTGAGGGTGAGCAGGAACGCATGTGACCAGTATTTCCAAGCTGGTGGCAGGGGACAGGTGGAGGCAGCAGGCGCCAGGTGAGCCTCCCGCTGGAGCCCATTGCTCTGAGACCTTTGCTCATCCAGCGGCCACTCTAGGGCGTTGCTGAGGCGTCTGGCCTGGCCCAGTGATAACACCAGTTACCGTTGACCAGGAACCAACCTGTGCCAGGTGCTTTACCCGCGTGATCTCAGTGCCTGCTTCTCTGCGTGTCTCCATTTCCCAGATTAGGGCCCTCTCCCCTGACAGCTGGGGTCTGTGTAAGTGGTCAGGGCCGGAAGCCACGGGGGCTGCGTGAGGTAAATGAGTGTTCCTTGGGAGGGCGCAGGGCCAGTTCCAGGGTGGGGAGGTCCTGAGTGCCAGCAGGAACCCGATCGGGGCCAGCTCTGCAGGCCACATGCACTCACTTGTGTTTTGTTCTTTCTGTTGGTCTTGAGCCAGGCAAACCTAGCCATCCTGGTGGCCAGGACTTCCCAGTCGAAGTTCTACTCCTTTCTCTGCCAAACCGGCTCGCCTTGTGGATGGTAGGGGCAGTTCTCAGAGAAGGGGGTCTGGCTCTGACACCCCAAATAGGCACGATCTGACCCTAGAGGCCCCCCTCAACCACTAGGCCACACCATTCCTGTGCTGAAAAGGTGGATTCCTGTCACCAGGCGGAAAGCCACCATCGTCCTCAGATGCACACCCCCTTGGGGCCTCTTCCAGCTGGGGACTCAGGGAGACCACAGAGGACGCCCCTCGCCGCCGCCCAGGCCCTTCCCGCAGAAAGCCCTCGGTTGGCGGCACAGCCTTGTGTTCTGTGAGAGCCATTAGTCTGCTCACGGCAGGACTGCGTGCTTCTGGCAGTCAGAGAGCCGGTGCATACTGAGCTCTGTGCAGTCCTGTGCTGGAGACTTGGCAGTGGCCGCGGCCAACCTGGTCCCACCTCACAGGCCCATTGTCCAGAGGGGAGGGGAGAGAGACGGCCCGCCAGCAGCCAGCAGGGCCGTTGCAGACGATACCGGGGTGTGGGAGGAAACGAGCCAAGGGCTGGGATAAATATTACAGTGACCAGGCTGCGGGTCGTGCTTGGCTTAGATAATTGAATAGTGAACGCTGTAAATTGCTCCACAGGGCAGGGCCACCCCACCCCGCCTTTTGAAGGAAGTCAGGCCTGCCTCACTCCTCTCTGTCCTAGCTGGGTGTCCTCGGCAATGCTCCACCTCCCTGAGCCTCCGTGTCCTCCTCTGGAAACAGTGGGGAGAGTGGTTGTGAACAGAAAGATTGTCAAGTGTGATTAAGAGCAAGGACTGTGCCCCTAGCCGGGGTGGCTGTCCCATGCACCAAAAAGTTGCCGGTTCTATTCCCTGTCAGGGCACATGCACTGTTTGCAGGCTCAGTCCCCAGTAGGGGCATGAAGGAAAACATCCAATGGATGTTTCTCTCTCTCCCTCTTCTTTCCTTTCTCTCTAAAAATCAATAAAAACATTTAAAAAAAAGAAAAAAAAAAATGAAGGACTGTGAGCCAGACCGGGCTAGAATTACCCAGCTCTGCCCTTTTCTGGCTCTTTGACCTTGGCAGACTCCTTAATTCACCTTGCCTCAGCTTCCCTATTTGAAGAACGGGAATAAGAAATCCTACCTCACAGGGTTATTGAAAGCAGTAAATGAGGTAATATACTTAAAATGCTATGTAAGTGCTGGCTACTCTTAGTAATAATAATAATTTAGAATTAAAAGTTGCTGTTAACACAGCCTGGCCAGGTGGTTCAGTTGGTTGGAGTGTCGTCTTGTCAACCAAGGCGCAGGAGGCGACTTACCAGTGTTTCTCACTCACATCCATGTATTTCTTTCTCTCTCTCTCTGACTTTCTGTCTCTCTTCCTCCTTCCCTTCTTCCCTCCCTTCCAATATCTCTCTCTAAAAAAAAGAGTTGTGCCGAAACTGGTTTGGCTCAGTGGATAGAGCGTCGGCCTGCGGACTGAAGGGTCCCAGGTTCAATTCCGGTCAGGGACATGTACATTGGTTGCGGGCACATCCCCAGTGGGGGGAGGGGGGATGCAGGAGGCAGCTGATCGGTGTTTCTCTCTCATTAATGTTTCTAACTCTCTATCCCTCTCTCTTCCTCTCTGTAAAAAATCAATAAAATATATTTAAAATAAAAATAATAAAAATAGAAGTTGCCTGTTACACAGCTGGGACTCTGGTGCTCAGTGCGCCCTGTGTGACCGGGGACTCGGGGATTAAGGCCCTGACCTTCCCCTTTATCCAAGAGCACCACTGGCCCTATCAGGCGCCTCCTGTGGTAAGTGGTGTGTGGTCGGCTTCTTTCCTTCGGCCTGGAGAGACTTGGAAACCTTAGATGCCTTCTGACCGCACGTGTTTCCGTAACAGGATCTTCAGTTGGGCAAACTTGGAAGGTCAGGATGGGGGTGGGGGGACCGGAATAGGCCCCTGGCATTTGCCACCTGTGCCCTTCACTGACGTGAGCAGGTCCTTCCTCGTTCCCGCCTGGGGCCCATGACCGAGGCAGGATTCCTGGCTGGTTGCGTGAGCCCAGCCCACCCCCTGCAGCTGGCCATCCTTCCTGAGTCCTGATACTCCCCTCAGGAGGAGGCAGGAGAAACTCCTCTCGCCCAGGAAGCTGCTGGCATCAGCAGGCCTGGGGAGGGCACCGAAGCCTGAGAGGAAAGGGCTGGCCTCTCCTGTGGGGTCTCCCATCCAGGGCTCCAGGGTCCAGCCTGTTCTCTCCCGCCCTCTGCCATGCGGCTCCCTGGGAGACAGGAAGGAAGACGGTTTAGTTCACAGAGCCAGTCATCTCACTCATTTATTCACGGCCATTTACTTGAGATCCTGCAGTGACACCCCTAGACCAGGGAGCCCTGGTGTAGGACAGAGTGAACAAGTAAACATGCAGATTGGGTGCACGCTGTGAGGACAGACACGTGGGGAGTAACAGGTGCGTGTGTGAGCTGCTTAAGAGAGCTGGGATGCTTCTCAGAGGAGATGACACTGAGCTGAGACCAGAATCACAAGTAGGAAGAGCTGGGAGGGAAGGGGTACAGATATTAGTTGCAGACCTGGAGGCAGGAACAAGGCCGGAGGGGGCGGGGGGAGCTGGGAGCTGCATGAGCTGAGGGTGAGGTGCGCTCAATCCCCCACTGCCGTTGGGGAGGCCTTGTTCCTAGTGAGGAGTCTCAGCATCAGTGCAGGGTCAGAGCCCAGCTGTTCCTCCACCTGCCACCATACCCTCAGAGCCACCTGCCTGCCTGAGGGCGGGGTTGTGAAGCGGCGCGTTTTCCTTTCCTGGGTGCTCTGCCCGGACTCTCCCTGCACACCCTCATCAGGCTCCTGGGTAAAGCGTGCCCAGGTGAGCGCTCCCTGAGCTGGGAACCCAGAGGTGCCATATGGGTCTCCTCAGCCCCCCTACTCTGGGCAGGGACAGGCCGAGGGCTCACCCGAGCAGAGGCTCAGAGCGTCTTACAGCCCCGACTGGCTGGCGGGAGGGGTGACACTGCTTCCTGCTGAGGAGCCGTTTCTCGAGCGGCACCCGGCGTCGGTGTGCTCAGGAGCAGACTGCCATCGCCATCGGGGCAGCTGGCTGGGCCACTCTGCTGGGGAAGGTGCCATTTCCTGAGTCCCTGGTGGTCTGTACCCTCCCTCATCCCCTGGGTTACTGGAAGGCTGGTGCGGCTGGAGGAAGCCTGAGTGGTGGGAAGAATAACTCATGACCAGGGCCCCTTCATTTTTCCTAAAGGGTCATAGGCAGAGCTTTCTCTGAACATGTAGAAATCCCTGCCTGGGCCTCCGCCTCCTGGCCGAGGCAGCTGCTCTCCTGCCCTGTGTCACTGCCCTCATTCTGTGACCAGGCTCCCTGGCACCCAGCCGCTGCCCCAGAGCCCTCCTGCCCCAGAGCCCTATGGGAATAGGGGTGTATGCTCTGTGCCGGGTCCCTGGGCGAGCTCCCAGCCTGGGGGGAGGGTCTTACCGAGGAGCCGAGCTGGGGGGCTCAGGGCCTCGTGTTGTAACTGACGTGGGTGGGTGTCTGAGGTGAGGACTCCACAACTGACCTCCCGTCTCAGTTAGGTCACATCTAATGGCCACAGGGGCTCCGCAGTGACAGAGAAAGCCCCTGCAGTGTGTGGTCACCAGGCAATGCCCTTATTGAGTCCGGCGTGTTCCCTTCCCAGGGGTACTGGGGGCTTCAGTGAGCTCAGGAACACAGAGGGGCCACCGAGGTGATCGCTCAGTAATGTGAGCTGTCAGTGGGGTCCATACAGAATAGGGGACACTTGCCATCATCAGGCTTGTGGTGGGAGCCCCGATTCTTGCCCCCTCGCTATGTGCCTCAGAATTCTCCTTTGATAACCCCCTTCTAATTGTCCTATCCCTTGGAGTGCTGGCAGAAAGCCCATGTTCCCCTCCCTCCTTCCCTCCCTCCCTCCCTCCCTTCTTCCCTCCCTCCCTCCCTCCCTCCCTCCCTCCCTCCTTACTTCCCTCCCTCCTACCTCCCTCCCTTCCTCCCTCGGTCCCCACTCAGTTCTGCTGAGCACCCGCTGGGCCAGACGGAGGGAGCCACCCAGGCTGGGCTTGGCTTTGTACTTAGGTTGTCATTGAAGGCCAGCCTTGGCCGAAACCCAAGCTGACAGCCCCAGCGTGAGCCGGCTTTCCCTCCCGGCCCACATGTGGCCTCTGTGCCCCTTGTGAGCCACTGCTCTGAGCAGCTGCTTTTTTCCATTTCACTTTTTATTGTGGACATTTTCAGACATTTAAAAAGTTGAGTAAAATGAACTGAAGAACCCACTTCCCAGCTTCCATCATGGTCAATATGTGGCCAGTTGTCACCCTCCATGCGGCCCCACCCCATTCTTTTGCAGCTCGTCCTAGGTGTCTGTCACTTCGCCTGTGCAATTTTCTGCGTTGCTTCTGAAACAGTGGGGACACATAGCCCCAAGCCAGACACCTGTCCTCTGCTGTCATCCCCCCAGGCCGAGGACGAGACCACCGGGGAGGTGGCCAGGCTGGGGCTGTGCTCTCGTGTCCCTGCACTCGGTGGTGGGCTGTGTGCTGTGCCTGGAAGAGCATGGCCTCTCCCTGGCACCCACCCTGGCAGGTGGCTTCGGGCTGCCAGGAGGCCCAGCAAGGCGCCCGGGGTCCTCTGTCCCTGACTCCCCAGCTTGCTGTGTGTTAGTTCAACAAGCACAGGATTTTCTTTCCCCCTTTATTTCATAGCAGGTGGCCCTCCGGAGCACACTGCTCTGCACTTGCCTTTTCCATGTAATGTATCGGCTTTTGTTCCCTGTTGGCCCAGGGAGAGTGTCCTCATTCTCCGGCCACACGGAGTTCCAGTGCCAGGGAACTGGGCTTACTGGCTGCTCCCCTCCATGGGTATCGGTGTCCGTTCCAGTTCTGCATTTGCACACAAGGCTGCAGTGACGAGATTAAAGGCATATATTGGCACCTTTGCAAGTATATCTTAGGATGAAACTCTAGGAATAGAGTGGCTGGAGCAAAGGGGGTAGGCATGCATTCGTATTTTGGAACTTTGGTATTGTCAAACACCCTTCGAAGGGGCTTGTGCTGATTGGCACGAGGGTCACCAGCCTCGCAGTCTCACCAGCAGCCGGTGCTGCCCATCTGGGTGAAGGAGGGGATGTGGGCCTGCTTTCACTGGTTGCATTTCGCTTATTCTGAGAATCACCGAGGGTTTGAGAATTCTGAACCCCAGGTTTTTGCTTTGGGGGCCCTCTTAGAGGGTTGGGATGGGGAATGAGGTGGACCCCCAGTGACGGACCCTCCCCTGAGGAAGCAGTGGGGGAGAAGCCAGGATGGGCACGCAGAGGGGTGAGGAGCAGATCTGCCTCTGCTTCCGGCTGGGAGAAGATGCTTGGGGGGTCACTTCCCATTCCCGAGCCGCCTCTGGGAAGCAGGCTGGCCATCCCTACTCCTGAGGCTGGGAGGGAAGTGGAGTGGGCGCAGTGATGGCTCCCAGAGCACCCAGGAGGCCCTCAGTGTGCGTTCCCTCCCCCCCTCTGCGGAGGGAGGCTCTGGGGTGGAGGGAGGCACGCAAGGAGCAGTGTTTGGAAATGCAGGGTACTGGCGGAGGGAGGGGGTCAGAAGCTCAGACCTGGAATCACCACCCCTCAGGTGAGGGCCTTTGCTCCTCGGGTCTCTGTCTCCCACGTGTGAGGCGTGTGACCTTGGTCGCAGGCCCAGAGATGGAGCCCTGAAGGGTTTGCAGCAGAGGAGGGTGTGGGGAGCATGTCACCAGGCAAGTGAACTGGGCCTGGGGCGGGCAGGGGCAGGGCAGCTGGGCAGCATAAGGTGGGGAGTCCCCAAATACAGGAAGGAGGCCACAGCCTGGAAGTGCCTCCTCCATCCTGGAAAACTGACTGGTGCCCCAGTGAAGACAGACCCCCCCTCCCGGGTTCTCCAGCCAAGGACCTGCGGGGCGTGGAGGTGGCCAGGGAAAGGGGTGCACAGCTGGCATGGTGCTGGGTGCCGTGGCCCCTCTTGGCTGCTCACCAGGATTGGTCGTGGAGACCAGGTGCTTGGCCTGCCCTTCCAGTAAAGATACTCCCATGAGAAGCCTGGTCTCGGAAAACCAGCTGGATCGGGCCTTATGAGGCCTCTGAGGTCCCTTCAGACTCAGGTTCTGTGCCTGGAGCAGCCTGGGAAAAGGCTTGGAGGGGAATGAGGAAGATTGCATGGTGTCTGCAGAGGTGGGGGGGCATGGGTTCCAAGAACACTTTGTGGTTCTCTGACTCCTCCCCGTTTCAGGCCCCAGGAGGCTGCTTTGCATTGCCCTGTCCCTCTCCTGTCCCCACCTGTGGGGCAGCCCAGGCCATGGAGGTGTGTGTGTGGGGGGGGGGGGGGGTCATTGTGGAAGTGCAGGAAGGATCCAGCACACGGGGGAGATGCATGGAAGGCATTTGCTCTGGGGTAAGTGTGCCATCCATGACCTCTCCTGCGCACATCCTCAGGGTCTGCCTGCAGGGCGCCCAGGAGAGAAGGAACCGCCCTGAGCTCACCCAGCTGGCCCGGCTGGAGCTGAGGTCTCAGATGCCTGTCCTTCAGACTCTAGAGACCCAGCCTCCACCCCTGTTCACTCATCCTGTTAGCTGATTGTGTATGAAGCACCTGCTATGCGCCCAACGTATACCCTTCCTAGGGATCCTTCATAGAACCGAAGCACTAAATCCCTCCCCGCGTTATAGCATCAGCACACAAGTACATTGGAAAGCTCCGTGTGAGGCCATGAGAAGTGCCGCCCAGAGAGTGAGTGAAGGAAGCAGGGAACAGGGATGGACAGTGACAAAGGGGCTGTTTTATGGAGGGTGGCCGGGTGGGCCTCTGAAGAGGCCGTTGGAGCAGACCTACAGGCAGGGCGTGGGGGCAGTGGGATATGAGGTAGAAGAGCATTCTGGACAGAAGAGTGCAAGCCCCGAGGCTTTGGGAGCAAACAGGGATTGGCTTCCTTCCCCTCAGCCTTGCCGGCCCCCTCCTCTACAGCCCCTGGACCCGCCCGATCGTGCGCTCACTGCCCACGTGCGTGGTGCAGTCTCCACTCCTGTACTTTGTGCAAGAAGTTCCCTCTTTGCTGCCTCACTCTTCTGCAACTCGAGTCTCTCCCTTCCCAGCCGAAAACCCCGCCCGCCCGCCCCCCTCCTTGTCTCCGCCGTGGCCTTGGTGCCTCTGCCACAGCTGCTGGGTTTCCTCCGGCCAGGCCCAGGGGTAGGTGGCTACTTACTGACGGGCTTTGGATTTGGGGAGAGGCTGTTCCCCAACAGCACCTCTCACTTGCACGTGGGGTCCCGGTCCTGTGGCTGCCGAGGGGCAGGACCAGCTCCCAGGTCCCCAAACCCCAAGAAAAAGATGAGTCCCTGTCCTGATAGTAGAGAGGGCTGTGCTTCTCGGCTCCACACCTAGCTGTCCAGCCTGAAGCCAAGGGCCTGCGGTCCGCGGGGGGAAAGGGGTGTGTGTCTTGGCATTGACCCCCCTCCCTTCCAGCTGTGTGACTTTAGGAGATAGTGTCAAGAGACTTCCCCTGTGCACTGGGGGTAGCGGGCCGAGAGCTCTGCTCTGCAGGATTCTGAGGAGGATTCAAGACTCGGCAACAGCCTGGCTGTGGTGGCTCAATGGATTGAGCGTTGTCCCATGGACCAAGAGGTCCCGGGTTCGATTCCCAGTCAGGGCATATCCCCGATAGGGGGCGTGCTGGAGCCAGCCCGTCAGTGATTCTCTCTCATCATTGATGCTTCTCTCTCCCCATCTCTCTTTCTCTCTGAAGTCAATAAAATGAATTTTAAAAAAATAAAAAGTCTCAGCAGCGAAGTGCCTGGCAGAATGCCTGGCAGGGAATCAGGGTGAATACAGAGCAGCTTTGTACAGGGAGCGCCCTGAATGTCAGCTCGTGTTTCACAAAATGAGTCGTTTCTGGCAGGGTCTGCGCCCCAATCCCTCTCACCTCCCTCCAGGCTTCCTCTCCCAGTTGGAACCCAGACTCCCGCCCCCTTTCCACCACCCCGCCCCACCCCTGTCCTAACGGGCCACGTCCTCCGCCTGGATCCTCTGGGATCGGAGCCTCCTGTGTTGGCGCCCTCACCAAGGTCAGGCTTTGAGGTCAGGGAGACCCGGGCAGAGAAGGGGTAGGGTTTGGGGAAGTTGATTTTTCTTAACTAAATATGAATTTTTAAAAATGTGTTTTTATTGATTTCAGAAAGAGGAAGGGAGAGGGGAAGGGAGAGAGAGCGAGAAACATCAATGATGAGAGAATAATTGATCGGCTGCCTCATGCACGCCCCACACTAGGGATTGAGCCCACAACCTGGGCATGTCACCTGATCAGGAATCAAGCTGTGACCTCCTGGTTCATGGGTCAACACTCAGTCATGGTGGTCTGGCTCCCAGCCTGTGCGCAGGCCTTTCTGTGCCCCGCCTCAGGGTGTCACCAGGATGGAAGGGCCCTTACAGGGACACTGCACTTGTCACTTGTGCTGTGCTAATCCCACGGCCTCCCTGAGGGAACACAGTGAACTCCCCGCCCCGCCCTCCCAGACCTCCTGCCGTTGCTCTGCGCCCAGCCCATTGGCCCCTGTCTCACGCAGAGGCCCACTGTGTCCCCCTCCCTCCATCGCACCCATCACAGCTCCTCCCTCCCAGGCCCCTGCCCACTGCTGCGATTGTTCCTGTCTCATCTGTGTCCCCCCACTAGCCCAGCCGTGAAAGCTGCCCCCCCTTCCCTCTCCGTCCTCCTCCCCCCACCACCCCTGCTGTTGCTTCCTGGGTTTGACTCCCACTGGGATGGATGACTGTGTCTGTCCCCGCAGCTCCGGGATGTCAGGGATGGCCTGCGTCATCGCCGCCCCCTGGCGTCCAACCTGCCCTTGCATTTCGTGGGCGCCTTTGCACCTGTGTGCCAGCGAGACAAACTGCTCTCTGCCTGTCACCTGATGCCCGCAGGCATCTGGTTTCTCTGTTCCTTTGTGAGGGCCTCAGCAGGGGGAGGGGAGGCAGGCTGTTTACTCCACAGCCTCTCCTGGGAAACTGGTGCCAGCTGCTGTGGCACAGAGGCTCCCCCTGCGAGGCCCTGCCTGCCAGCTGCCCCACCGCACGGCCCTCCCCGGAGCTCCGCCTTCCCCTGGGGCCTGCTCAGAGTCCAGGAGTCCCCTCAGTCGCCTCTGCCCCACCCATCTCCCCCTCATGCCGGTTAAGATAGTGTGAGGATAAAGCCATGCACTGGGGGTGTTCCAGGCCCCCACGCCTGGCTCTGTGGCCTTGGGCAGACAACTTTGTCCTCTCTGAGCTTGGCTCCCCAATATCATAGGACCGAGCATGGACAGTTCTAGCGTTGTGACCTACCCAGAGTTCAGTCTCCTGCTCAGTTGACCCAGCACTGTTCTGCCGAGGCCAGCTTCTTGGTGCCCCATGTCCTTATCTCCAGAGACCCTGCAGGTCCCTTCAGCCGGGGCAGCAGCTCACAGCCTCACCAGGACAGGGTTGGCCTGCAGGTCTTCTACCTCCTCCCATCCCGTCCCCGTTCCCTCTCTCCCTCACACACTGCCGCCCCCTCTGACACAGCACCAGCCGCTGCTTAAGTCGGATCCTCAGAGCCCAGGACTTGGGAGTTGAGCCAACACATTTGAACCTGAGACACAACGAATGTCCACCTCACACACTCATGTGTCTGCCTGGCCTCACCAGGCGGTCCCCCCTGGATGGGTGCTTCTGCGGGCCTGTCCAAGCCCCTGCCTTCCGTGGGGGAGGAACCCGCAGTGATGGCTGCCGTTTAGTGAGCACCAGAGTGTGTGCCAAACCCTGTCCTGAGGGACAGACCGCCTGAGGTGCACTCACCGCCATTTTAGGGAAAAGGCGATTGAGGCCCAGGGGTTAAGTCTGTTCTCTGTTTTTTGTAGAGAAACATCGATAAGACACGTTGATTGGTTGCCTCCCACATGCAGGAATCGGACCTGCAACCCAGGTACATGTCCTTAACCAGGAATTGAACCCACGACCCTCCGGTGCGCAAGCTGTGCTTATTATTGAGCCACTCCCCCCAGGGCCACAGCCTGTACTCCTAAGCACTTCTCGAGACCCTGTGCCCAGGTGTGCGACTTGAGAGGCCCTGTCCGAGGTCACAGTGCAGGAGGGAGGCAGTGCGCTACCACTGCAGCCCGCCCCGCAGCCCGGCCCTGGCGCTCCACCCCGGGCCTCCACCCCACCCAGGCCCCTGCGCTGCTGGTTGGCCCCTGCTTACTGTCCCCAATACAGACCTTCCCCGCGTTTCCCGTGACCGCTGCATCACATCACTGAGCAGCAGGTGTGTGCGGGGCCGCCTGGCACAGCGCGAGTGCTGCCAAGATGCTGCGTGTTACTTCTCTGAAACACCTGCACTGCTGCTCTCTTACCATTTCTTCTTAAATTGTTTATTTTAAAATATTTTGTCTCATTCCCAAAGGATAACATGTAGAATGCTGGTTTTGCTATGGTAGTTCATTTTTCTTAATACATGAATGGAACACACACACACATCACGATTACTATAAGGTCATTCCCGAGCATTCCGACGCTCGTATGCCCCCGCTGGTGACGTGGCAAGCTTGGGACGGGCTCGTGATGCTGTTGGGGATGTCGAGACGGGCCGGGGGTGCACCCAGGCTGCCGTCCCATTCTGCAGTAGACCGACTGAGCCCACTTCTGTCCCTTTAGTGTCTGTTCCCAGCACTGCCCCACCTCCAAAGGTGCCTCAGGTCTCCAAGGAAAGCAACAAGATGCAGTTCTCATTCTTGTCAGCAGGGGGCACCAAGACCCTTCTCTGAGTGTGTCTACCCCTCCTACCACTGCCCTCCTTCTGAATACGTGAGGGGCAGGGCTAGTCTCCTGAGTTCTGGCTGTAACCTTCTGTGAGGCTGTGCCCTCGTCCCAACCCGGTAGATGGCTGAAGAGATGGTCGATGGCAGCCGTGGGTGGTGTGGAGGCAGCCAGGTTAGAGGCCTGGGTCTTTAGCTCACCAAGAGGCTCCTTGAGGACTTTGGGCAGCAGAGGGGAAACTTGGCTCAGTCTGGGAAGTCAGGAGGACTTCATGGAAGAAAGGGTATCAGAGCAAAACACCTCCAGGACCAGCCACAGTTTGAGGGGTTGCTTAGGCAGTACCCGTTCCCTGCAGACTGTCTGGGATGCTGAGAGCTGCTAGTAATGACCCTCCATATGCCCAGCCCCTACTTTGGGATCCCTTCTTAGAGTGATGATTTTCAAAGGCAAAAAAATAAAAGTATTGCAAAGGATACCAGTTAAAATACAGTTAGCTAAGTTTTTTAAAATTTCAATTTGGTATTTATGCTCTTCCTTATTGAACCATGAAATAGCAAGAGTGATGGACATTCTACAGTTGCAGTAATATGTGGAAATATTGGTCATGTGTATTGATGACAGTCACAGGGTCATAAGGAAACCCTAACTTTCACTTTAGTGCAGTTATTGAAAGTAGAGACGGTTTTCCCCACTCGAGGTCATAAACGCCCTGAGGGTCATGGACCCTGCTTGGCTGGACACGCAGAGGCAGCTGCTCCAGTCCCAACAGCCGCCTTGCAGTAGGGCCAGCTCCTGTTTCCCAGAGCTGGGCACCGAGCACCTGGCAGAGAGCGCCCTCCCTGGTCTGCGGGAGCACAGCTGGCACCCGGAGGCTGCCCGTGGCCGCAGCTCCCCAAGGCGGAAGTGAGGGGCAGAGGACAGGCTGGGTCTCTGTTGACTTCCTACTCCAGCACAGTGCTTCCAGCCCCCCACCCAGTGGAGAGAGAGTTCTGGAACCACTGTTCCCCTCTGTCCTGCCCGCGCCTGGCGGTGGGGAGGAGCTTTCCTCTCCTGGACCCCGGCTTCCTGCCCTAGGAACCGGGTAGTGATCAGGAGCGCGCTGCCTGGAGGAGAGGCCGCTTTCCTGGAACCCCTGCAGGGCTCCCGCTGGCCCAGTGCCTGGCCAGGGTGAGGGAACCTGGAAGGGCTGCGGAGGCCCACTTCCTGTCTCCCCCACACACACCCGCTCCATTCTGCTGGCCCCAGAGCTCTTTCCTTTAAGGAAAAAAAAAAAAGGTTTTATTGATCTTAGAGAGAGAGAAACATTAATCAGCTGCCTCCTATGCACTCACACCCCTCCCCCGCAAGGGGGATTGAGCCTGCAACTCAGCCATGTGCCCTGACCAGGAATCGAATCAGTGACCTCTTGGTGCATGGGACGATGCTCAACCAACTGAGCCACACCAGCCGGCGACCTCAACAGCCTTATACACCAGCCTGACCCTTTCCCTCCCCTGCTCAGAGCCTTAACTTCCTGTCTTTCTGGTCACCTGGGGCAAAATCCAAGATTAATAGCCTAAAATGGAAAACAGTACAGATGTCTCACTCCCTGGTGAAAGGACACCAGACAGTTACTGTATCTCTATATGTAAAAGGCCAATGTGCTGTGTCCATCTGGGTAAGTCATCACAGAGCAATGCCCAGCTTCCTCTCTCTAGTTGTGGAGGTGTTTTTGTTTTTTTCTGAGTCCAGCATGGAAAAGGAAGGGATCTGGTTGCTGATTAAGAAATAAAACAAAGAAGAAAGAGAGCAAGACACAGAAATAGATTTATAAAACCAGGAGCCAGGTGAGATGCCATTCTCTCTGATGGGGAGGCAGCTCCGGTGCCGACTAAGCCCACACAGCACATTTATTTTTTTATTCTTATTTTTTAAATATATTTTATTGATTTTTTAGAGAGGAAGAGAGAGAGATAGAGAGTTAGAAACATCGATGAGAGAGAATCATCAATCAGCTGCCTCTTGCACCACCCCTACTGGGGATGTGCCCACAACCAAGGTACATGCCCTTGACCGGAATCGAACCTGGGACCTTTCATTCCTCAGGCCAACGCTCTATCTACTGAGCCAAACCATTTTCGGCCTCATTTATTTTATATCCCAAATACCAGGAAGTATCACCACAACTTAGGATCAAAGGAGCTTATTTGCATTCTTAAGTAGGCCCTAGCATTCCTGGATTTATATATCTAGACCCCTGGACCAAGGTAAGAAGTCAGAACTGATAACACCCCGGTTCGGCCAGTCGCCTCGGGCTCAGCTGACAACAATTTAAAGAATGTCCATGTGCCTTCCCAGGCGGCCCTCTATACCTAGTCTCAGGACATCTCTCTATGTAAAAGGCTAATGTGCTACGTGTCCACGTAAGACGTCACATAGCAACGCCCAGCTTCTCCCTAGCAACCAGCCTTCTTGGAGTTTCTTCAGTCCAGGAACACGACTTGCTTTATAGCCAGGTGGAAACATTTCACACTGTAACCAAATGTCTGTGAAGCTTTTTTCCGTGCCTCATCTCATGCGATCCTCACAGAAGTCCTGGAGTAGGTAGATAGGAGACTCTGTGGAATCCTAGTTTCTTTTCATTAGCCAGAAAATGGAGATTTAGAAAGCTTAGAAACTTGACCCGACTGAAATAAGTTAGAAATGGTGGACCTTGAAAATGACTTCAGGTTTTCTCACTGTGCAGAATATAGTCAAACACTGATGCAGTTACATATTTTACCCTTTGTTCTCCCTGCGTGATCTGCAATAATAATCTGCTTCATGTTGATATTTGCAGCTGTGCTGCTGACAATGACCTGAAAGAGAAGTTGGGGTGTTTCACTGGCTGGAAAAGGTTTAGCCACGTCAGAAAGCAGCTGATTGATGATTCTCTCTCATCGAGCAATTTGTTCTATATCCATTTATATCTATATCTAATTAAGCAATTTGTTCTATATCCATAAAAGGCTAAGTTGACTCGCACGTGTGTGTGTGTGTGTGTGTGTGTTTAATGTTTTTATTTTAAATTTATTTTTACAGAGTGGAAGGGAAAGGGATAGAGAGTTAGAAACATCGATGAGAGAGAAACATCGATCAGCTGCCTCCTCCATACCTCCTACTGGAGATGTGCCTGCACCTAGGTACATGTCCTTGACTAGAATCGAACCTGGGACCCTCCAATCCGCAGGCCAATGCTCTATCAACTAAGCAACACCAGCCAGGGTTTATTTTTATTGATTTTAGAGAGAAAGGGAGACTGAGAAACATCGAGGATGAGAGAGAATCATTGATCAATTACCCGCTGCATGCCCCCCACTGGGGATCAAGCCCACAACCCGGGCATGTGCCCTTGCCTGGAATCGAACCAGGGCCCTTTAGTCTGCAGGCTGAAGCTCTGTCCACTGAGCCAAACCAGCTAGGATGCACGCATATGTTTCCATCTGTCATTGTTGATCGTGAATTTAGTTGACACTTCTATTATAGAGAAAGGGCGAATAACGATATATATATTTTTTTTAATTCCAAATTTAAATTGGTTTTCTCACGCATGTAACTTTTTGTTTTTTGTTTTTTTTAATATATTTTATTGATTTTTTACAGAGAGGAAGTGAGAGAGATAGAGAGTTAGAAACATCGATGAGAGAGAGTCATCGATCAGCTGCCTCTTGCACACCCCCTACTGGGGATATGCCCGCAACCAAGGTACATGCCCTTGACCGGAATCGAACCCGGGACCTCTCAGTCCCCAAGCCGACGCTCTATCCATTGAGCCAAACCGGTCTCGGCTCACGCATGTAACTTTTTAAAAAATATATATTATTGATTTTAAAAAATATATATTATTGATTTTTCTTACAGAGAGGAAGGGAGAGAGATAGAGAGCTAGAAACGTCAATGAGAGAGAAACATCGACCAGCTGCCTCTTGCACACACCCTACCGGGGATGTGCCCGCAACCAATGTACATGCCCCTGACCGGAATCAAACCTGGGACCTTTCAGTCCGCAGACCCACGCTCTACCGCTGAGCCAAACCGGCTTCCACGTGAATAGCGATATTAAAATACTTCTAATTAATTTCCTTTCAGTGTGCACGAATTTGTGCACCAGGCCATTAGTTATACCATAAAGGGGCCCAAACTCAAAATTAGTGTAAAAGAAGCCAGAAAGGTCAGTCTCCCTTCCCTGTGGTGGTGGGCTCTGGGCTGTGCAGGGGCAGGGTTTGAGAGCTGTGGGGGAAGGTTTTAGTGGTGAAGGTGTTTCAGGACCAGGGATTCTCAGAGGCCACAGCCTCGCCTTAGGAGCCGAGTTTGAAACCTGGCCCTGTCGCCCCCCAGCTGTGACCTTGGGGGAGGTGCCTCAGCTCTGAGCTCGGCTTCTTTGCAGGCTGGAGGACCGATCCATTCTCATGCAGGAAACAAACCATCACACACCTGCTCTAGGCCTGGCCCTGGGCTGGACAAGTTGGGCCAGACCTGTCCTTGTGGGGCTCCAAGTTAGGTAGGGGGGGCAGCTGACAGTAGAACGTGGAGAGAGATTAGATGTGCACTGTTTGTGTGGAATTGCTCAGGCAGCCATGGGGAAGTGTGGACGGTGGGGTGACTTGGTTTGGAGGCACCTTTCCAGGACAGCAGGGGCCCTCGGCGGGGCAACAGAGCTCAGTGTTGAGAGGGGAAGGGGGCCGGCAGAGGTCTGGGGCCAGTGGGGAAGGGGTGTGAGAGACCCCAGAACATGGAGAGTCACAGTCTGGGGTCCTCTGTGCCCGCAGCCCAGAACGTGACTGTGGACGAGGTCATCAGCGCTTACAAGCAGGCCTGCCAGAAGCTGAACTGCAGACAGATCCCCAAGCTCCTCCGGCAGCTCCAGGTATGCAGGCAGGGGAGGGGCGGAGGGGCCCCCCACCCCCAGCAGCCTCCGGGCTCTGTCTGCCCCGGCGGAGAGGGCGCACTGGGCACTCCCACTGCCCGCTGCTCACCCAGCGCGGCCCTGTGCTCAGAGCGGGGCCCCTGCGCTCCCCAAGGCCTTGGGAAGTCCTCCGTCAGCTGTGAATGCACTCAGGCTCCTCGTGAATACTTGCTCGGTGGGGAATTACGTAAAGTAAGAATTTCAAGTATCTGTCACTCCCCAGAAAAGGTCTGTTCCCCAGGCAGAAAGCCAAATATACAATATTTATTCTTTCTTTCTTTTTTTTAATATATTTTATTGATTTTTTTTTTTTTACAGAGAGGAAGGGAGAGGGATAAAGAGCTAGAAACGTCGGCGAGAGAGAAACATTGACCAGCTGCCTCTTGCACACTCCCTACTGGGGATGTGCCCGCAACCAATGTACATGCCCTTGACTGGAATCGAACCTGGGACCCTTCAGTCCGCAGACCGACGCTCTACCACTGAGCCAAACTGGCTTCGGCAATATTTATTCTTAAAAGCCTGAATTACAAAAGTAACATATATTCTTTAATTTTTAAAAAAAAAAAACAACTACAAACCTAAAAAGCAAAATTCACTTCTTGTCCAAGTCCCATTCCCAGGAGTCCCTGCTGCTGCAGCTTGGGCTTTGTCCTCTGGCCTCTCCTGGGCGTTTGTAGGACGGCGGTGTCTGACTCCTATGGCGAGGGTGTCGCTGTGCCTGGGACATGCGCCCCTCCCCCAGCTATCTCCTGCCGTGGCCGCCGGCCTGGCTGAGGTCCGGCACTGCCATGGCGCCCTCCGGAATGCTCCCACGTTTGTTTCTCGGGCTGTTGCTCCCTCAGACAGCGCGGCTGTGAGCAGTCGTGCTGGCCCCGTCCCTGCACACCCGTGTCAGAGGTTCTCTGGAGGATTTCAGAAGGTCTTCCTCTCAGGTCCAGGGGAAGACGGCCACTCAGTGTGGCAGCCAGGAGTGTGGGCCCTGGAGCCTGGTTCGGGCCAGACCTGCCCTCACCCCCTCGGCAAGGCTGGGCGTGGCCTCTGCCTGCCCACAGGTCCATCACGGCTCCTCCCTCGGAGCCGATGTGAGTGGAGCCCAGGGAATAGGGCTGGCACCTGGGGATGGGGCTGGAGCTCAGCCAGGAGCCAGCAAGACGTCTGTCCAGCGCCTTATTCCCCTTCCTGAGCTCACTGCGTGTCAGGCCTGGTACCTGCCTTCCCCCGGCCTCTTGGGCCTGACCTGTCAGCGTTTGCCTCCGGGCCTGCCCCACAGCCTTTGCGCTGGCTGTTCGCTCCCTGAAAACCTGTCCCAGGGCCCACTCCCTCCCTCCATTCAGCCGGCGCAGGGGGGCTGCATGCGACCTGCCTCGCTCCAGGTCCGGGGTGGGGGCGGGGGCTAGGGAGCTGCCACCTTCTCCGAGCCGCTGTGCCCTCCACACCCCCCCCAGGCCAGACGAACTACAAAAGTAAGGTGCTTCCTGCTTAACCCCGTCCATTCTGCTTTCCCAGGAGTTCACGGACCTCGGGCACCGCATTGACTGTCTGGACCTGAAAGGTGTGTGTCTGGGCAGAGGCGGGAGCCCCCGGGGTGGCAGGGTGAGGTCCTGGGCTGCTTGGGGTCAGAGGGCCCTTCCTCCCTCCCTTGGCCTGGAGCCCCGGTTTGCACCCAGGGCCCCCCACGCACGCGCGCACACACACACACACACACACACGCACGCACACACACGCACGCACACACACGCTCACAGCAGGGCGCTCACACATGCACGCACGGCGCCCATGCCCTCCCAGGTGAAAAGCTGGACTACAAGGCCTGCGAGGCCCTGGAAGAGGTCTTCAAGAGGCTGCAGTTCAAGGTGCTGGACCTGGAGCAGACCAACCTGGACGAAGATGTGAGCATCTGCACACCCTTCCCGCTTCCGAGCCCCCTGCTGCCGGAGGTTTGGGGCTGGGGCTCCGCAGGAGGGAACCCCTTGGACAGGGCCTCTCAGGGAAATCCAGTGTGAGCAGAGCGAATGCTGGGGCTCCGGGCAGGGCCAGGCCCCCCGAAAGGCAGGGGGAGACCTGGGGAGCCAGGCCCGAGGGGGCTGTGGCCACCTGGAGCCTTTCCAGGAGCGCCTGCCGCCCCCACCCCGTCATAGTGTCTGCAGCGGAAGGAGTTTGAGGAACTTTTTTTTTAAAATTGATTTCTATGGAAGGGGGCGGGGAAAGAGAGAGGAACATCAGTGTGAGAGAGATACATTGATCGGTTACCTCTCACATGCACCTTGACCCAGGATCGAACCCACGACCTTCCAGTACATGGGATGACGCCCTGACCAGGTATATGCCCTGACCAGGAATCAAACCCATGACTTTCTGGTACACGGGCTGATGCTCCAACCTACTGAGCCGTACCAGCCAGGGCAGGTTTGAGAAACGTCTGGAAGCAGCCTCCCCGACTAGGCCTAGGCCTCCTCTCCTCCCCCTGGAGACTTGGGGTCACCAGGAGCCAGGAGCTGGGCCCCAGGCGTAGAGGACACAGGAGAGCCAGGGGCCGGGTCTGGAGAATGCGGCCCGCCCCGGCCACACCGCACGGCAGCCCGGGGGCACGTACGGGCTCTTCCGGGAAGTGGAAGGGCCGTGTCGGGATCAGCGCCTGCCCCCACCCCCCCACCCCCCCCCCCCCTCCCGGCTCCGCGGCCTCCCCCTGAGGCTGAGCCCCCGTCTCCCCTCAGGGCGCCTCCGCCCTCTTCGACATGATCGAGTACTACGAGTCAGCCACCCACCTCAACATCTCCTTCAACAAGCACATCGGCACCCGGGGCTGGCAGGCCGCCGCCCACATGATGCGCAAGGTGGGGCCTCCCCGCCGCCTCGCCAGGTTTGCGGGTGGGGCTCAGGCAGAGAGGGTCCAGGTGCTTTGTCAGGGCACCAGCTCTTTAGGGGCGTCGGGCCCCTTCTCTCCTCTCCGTACCCCAACGGAGCCCTTGGAGGCAGCCGTGGTCACCACCCCATGTTACTCACAGGGAGTCACCCCCGGGCCCCCGGGCCAGGCCTGCGGCACCAGCCCCGGCTGGGAAAGCCATGGCCTTGCTGCTCACTGGGACTTGGGGTGGGAGGTCCCCCGGGTGTGAGGGCAGGGCCAGCCTGACCAGCGCTGCTCCTGCCCCATCAGACGAGCTGTCTGCAGTACCTGGATGCCCGCAACACGCCCCTGCTGGACCACTCGGCGCCCTTCGTGGCCCGGGCCCTGCGGATCCGCAGCAGCCTGGCCGTGCTGCACCTGGAGAACGCCAGCCTGTCGGGGCGGCCCCTCGTGCTGCTGGGTGAGCCGGGCCGGGGGGCCGGGCGGGGAGTGCGGCCCACTCGGCGGCCGGGGCGGTGGCCGGGTCCCTGGGCCCGGCCAGTCACCGGCCCTCCTCTCCCCCAGCCACAGCCCTGAAGATGAACATGAACCTCCGGGAGCTGTACCTGGCCGACAACAAGCTCAACGGCCTGCAGGACTCCGCCCAGCTGGGCAACCTGCTCAAGTTCAACTGCTCCCTGCAGATCCTGGACCTCCGCAACAACCACGTGCTGGACTCAGGTGTGTGAGCGGCCGGCCGCCCGCTCGTCACCTGCCCAGCACCCACTGCCCAGCCAGGTGCTCCGTGCCGCGGGGGAGCCCAGCTCTGCTCCCGTGGGGTCAGAGTTCATAGTGAACCCAGACCACCCCAGGCAGTGAGCGTCAGACTGTGGGCGGGGGCTAGGGGCAGCTCGGAGAGGCACTGACCAGATAATTAAGATAATTACCATCTGGGAAAAGTGCCCCAAAAGGAAAGGAAATGAGGCTGTTGGGACGAAAGGCCAGCGCGGGCTCTTTCAGGCGCAGGGAGGGGCTGAGAGCTCAGCCCGCTGGTGTGCAGCCTGGGAGGATCCCGCAGAGGGGAGCTGGTTTGAGGCCGGAGGTGGGAAGAGCTTGCGCGCTGGGTGCTGTGGGGAAGCTGTGGTGACCAGGACGCGGAGGGGAGGGGAAGGGGAAGAAGAGGGGTCTGCGAGAGGGGTTCAGTCCCCTCCTGGGGGGGCGGCTGGGTCAGGTTCGCTGTTGGGCAGGGTCCCTGGCCTCTGAGGAAAGGGGAGAGGCAGGCAGAGTGGGACGGAGGCCAGTGCCTTCCCCCAGGGCAGCCAGGCCCAGACCATTCACTGACCACCTCCCCCCGACCAGGCCTGGCGCCTGGCTGGCTCCCGGCGGGAGGCCTCTGCCCTCGGGAAGCGCAGCGCCGGTGGATGAGTAGGGAGCTGAGGGTGTCCGATGGGGGAGGCTCGGGAAGAAGGAAGTGTGGTGTGGGCTCCGCGCTGGCCAGAGGCGGCGGGAGGGGGTATCCGAGCAGAGCTCAGGAGACAGGGAGGCGTGTTCCTGGCCCGGGGTCGGAGCTGGGGGTGTGCCGCCCTGGCAGGGGTGTCGCAGCAGGAGGTGGCAGGGCCGAGCAGGCCCAGGGGAGGGTGGAGCCCGCACCACCGACCGCACTCCCCCGGGGCCTCCGCCAGGTCTGGCCTACATCTGCGAGGGCCTCAAGGAGCAGAGGAAGGGACTGGTGACCCTGGTGCTGTGGAACAACCAGCTCACACACACGGGCATGGCCTTCCTGGGCATGACGCTGGTGAGTCCCGGTGCCCTCCCCGCCCGCCCAGCACTGGCAGCGTGTCTGTAGGCTCATTCCCGCTCCTCAGCCCCGGGCCTTTCCCCGAGGGGTAGCCCCCCCTCGCTGTGCCAGCACGATCGCCTGGCAAGAGCTCTGCACAAGGTGGAAGGTTGGTTAATATCGCTAGCAGCCTTCAAACCTTACTGTTACCCAGAAGGTAAAGCAGGCCCCCAGGTGCAGAGGTCAACCCCCGTGAGGAACGCTCTCTGCGCGGGGAGCGGGCAGGCAGAGCGCCGGGGCTTCCCGGCCTCGGCCGGAATGTGCTGGCTCTGGGCTGGCCGCTGCGGAGGGGGAGCGGGTCAGCCTCTTTCCCGCTGCCTGAGGGCCTCCTCTCCGCCTGTCCGCACCCGGCAGCCGCACACACAGAGCCTGGAGACGCTGAACCTGGGCCACAACCCCATCGGGAACGAGGGCGTGCGCAACCTCAAGAACGGCCTCATCGGCAACCGCAGCGTGCTGCGCCTCGGCCTGGCCTCCACCAAGCTCACCTGCGAGGGTAGGCGCGGGGCGGCGAGGCCGGGCGGCGGGCGGCGGGCGGCCAGCCGGGCGTGGGCCCATGGCCAGCCCTGCGGTCCCCCTCCCAGGCGCGGTGGCGGTGGCGGAGTTCATCGCCGAGAGCCCCCGCCTCCTGAGACTGGACCTTCGGGAGAACGAGATCAAGACGGGCGGGCTCATGGCACTGTCCTTGGCCCTCAAGGTGAACCACTCCCTGCTGCGCCTGGACCTCGACCGAGAGCCCAAGAAGGAGGCGGTGAGCGGGCGCGCCTCTCTCTGGGCCTGGCTGTGGGCCGTGAGGGTGGGCTTGGCCGGAGTGACCACAGGACACGCTGCAGGGACAGGCCCCCACCCCAACCCCAAGCCCTAGCCAGGCCTGCTCTGCCCGCAGGTGAAGAGCTTCATCGAGACGCAGAAGGCACTGCTCGCCGAGATCCAGAATGGCTGCAAGCGCAACTTTGTGCAGGCGCGGGAGCGGGAGGAGAAGGAGCAGCGGCTGCAGCTGTCGGCCTCCATGCCCGAGATCACCGTCACCGAGCCCCAGCCTGACGAGGAGCCCGGGGACGAGCGGCCCGGGGACGAGCAGCCCGGGGACGAGCCCGACGTCCGGGCTCAGGAGAACGGGGACCCGGCCCCCGGGCCCGGCCTGGACTCGGACTCAGACTCAGACTCCGAGGGGGAGGAGGAGGACGGGGAGAGGGCTGCAGCCCCTTGCCCCGCCCCGCTGCCCCCCACGGACTCCCTGGGCCCTGGGGACAGGAGCCCCCCCGGCAGCCCTTCCTCCCCCTCCGAGCAGCGCATCTCCATCTCCGTGTCCAGCCCAGGCCGAGGCCACAAAGTGTTCGTGGTGACTCGCGTGGAGAGCCCCCCGGAGAGAGCAGAGCCCCCCGCGCCGCCCTCCCGCCCTCCCTCCCCACCTGCCCTGCCTTCCCCGCCCCCCTCACCCGCCCTGCCACCAGCGGAGGCCGGCAGCACCCGGGACCCGGGGCCATCGGACCCGGAGCCTCACCCGGAGCCGCCGCAGGCAGGGCCGCCCCTGCCCAACGGCCTGAAGCCCGAGTTTGCCCTCGCACTGCCCCCGGAGCCGCCCCCGGGGCCCGGGGCCAAGGCGGGCAGCTGCGGCCTGGAACACGGTGAGCGACTCGGTGTGCCCCCTGCCCGCTAGGGGCCTCAGCCCTGAAACGGCCCCGAGGGACAGGGCCCCACCTCGCTTCCCAGGTCGGGGGCCCTCCCTGGACCTGATCTCGGGCCCTGGCGTGTGCTGCCCGAGGGTCTGGCCTGGGCAGGGCTGGTGGGTCAGGCTGCCACCCCCACCCGCCTGACGAGGCCGCCCATTCTCCCCGCCAGAACTGAGCTGCTCCAAGAACGAGAAGGAGCTCGAGGAGCTGCTTCTGGAAGCCAGTCAGGAATCTGGGCAGGAGACACTGTGACACTTTAGGTGAGACGAGGCCAGGGGCCTGGGGAGCCAGCCCGCGAGGCCCTGGCTCTGACAGGCCCCATCTCCCCCAGTTCCTTTTTCCAGCCAGTCTTCTATGAGCTGAGGCCAGAGCCATGAGAACCTGCTCACCCTCACCCCAGCCTTCCTGAGGCCCGGACGCCAGGGGTGGGGGCGCCTTTCTGGGGACCCCTACCCCCCACAGCAACACTAGACGGGGTGCAGGAGCTGCAGGGTGGCCCTCTCCGTCCTGCCTTGAGCATCCTGTTTGCGTCCAGCCCTCAGCCTCTGGGCCAGAGGAGGGGCCTCCGAGGTCACCAGCCCCAAAGCCGCCGACGTTCCTGGAAGGCCCGTGAGGCCAGGCTGCGGGGGGCCGGAGGCCTGGCGGGGGAGGATGCCCCCACCCCCCGTGGCACTGGGCACAGGACGAGGCGGCGGCGTGGTGCGGCGGTGAGCGTGGTGGTGGTGGACTTGGCAGAGCAGCCCCAGGCGGTGCGGGCCGGGCGGGTGGGGGATGGGAGCAGAGGATCAGAGCTTTCTTCTTAAGTGCAATAATCTATCAGGGAGCTGCGGGCCAGGGCGCTGAGACCTGCCGTCCAGGCCGCTAGAAGCGGCGCCCTGAGAGGCACTACAACCGGGGAGGGCGGGCGGAGTGGGCAGAGGGCTGGGGGCTCCTCCTGTCGGTGCACCTCTGTCCACACCTTTTCTAATAAACCAGAGCAGGGTTCACCTCGTGCCTGTCTCTGTGGCGCTCGTCCCGGCGGGAGTTCTGGACACGGGGGGGGGGGAGGTAGCTCTGTCCGGAGCTCCTTCGGGCTGTGAGGCAGCGAGCGGGCCCCCGGAACCCGGCTGCCCGTCCTGTATGGTGTCCACTCTATCTAACGGCTCTCACGGCCAGTCCGCCCTGTGCTTGCCTTTCTTCAGAGGGAAAACCCCAAATACTCTCCAGCTCTAGGTCCAGGGATCGGGTGGTGTGCCCCCCAGTCACCAGCCTGTCTGCACTGGCCCTGGACATTCGCGGAGCGGGGGGAGCGGGGGTGCACAGGCCACGAGTCAGCGCCCTGGAGCCCCCTGGGCAGCCTGCTCCCCACGGCCGGGACGAGGTGAGGTGCGCCCGGGGCGGGAGGCAATCCCGGGAAATCTGAACTCCACCTTCAGAAAACGAGAGCAGCACTCAAGGGGAGACCTTTGCACCCGCCCCTTTCCTCCCCGCCTGGGATGCTGACTGGTGGGCGGAGGCGGTGGGAAACCACAGAATCCAGTGTCACCGCTGGGAGCCCTGGTGCCTCACTCCTCACAGGCCGGGCCTCTCCCAGGGGCTGTCTTTTCAGCCGTTGGCAGCTGTGTGTGCGCCTGTACGTCAGCCACCAGCCCACAGACAGCTGGGGAGAGACCTGCACGGGCCCTGGTTCCTCCCGCTGGGCCCCTGTGCTGGGTGTGCGGTGGGGGGGACGAGCCCTCCAGGCTGTCCTGGCCTCGGTCCCCTCAGCGAGACGGGCATGTGCCTTTTGCCTCAAGAAGCTGAGGGCCACAGGATGGGTCTGTCAGTGCACACACACACACACACACACACACCCCAATGCAGTTGACTGGTCAGTTCTAGCTGTTGCTCAGGAACCAACTCCCACGGGAGCTTTCAGCCCTCAGCAGCCTGCTGGGTGCTCTTCTGTCCCCTTTGTGACCTCTGACCTCTCTCCACTCCCAGGCTGGTGACCAGCAGGCTAGGCTGCAGTGGGGGTTGGGGGTCTCTGCTCACCTGTCTCAGGAGATGCCTGTGAGGGGCGCCCACGGCCTTGTCCCTGCTCTTTGCTTCCACTAAGTCAGCTCAGAGTGAGGAACTCGGTCTTTCCAGCCGGCCCAGCCTCCCTCCACACAAAAACACGGGCAGTCCCAACCCTTAGGCGCTCAGAGTGGGACCTTTGGAGACAGAGGCAATCGTTGAAAATGAGGTCACAGGTAAGGCCCTGATCCAAAATGCCGGGGACTCACAGAAAGGGGAAACTGGGACACGGACATGCCCGCAGGAAGAGGGTGTGGAGATGGAGGCCTGGAGGGATGGCGGCCACAGCCGGGGGACCTCAGGTCGCCCGTGAAGTGCTTGGAGCTGGAAGAGGCCAGGATGGGCCCCTGCCCTGGCTCTGCTGGCCCCTTGATTTCGCACTTCAGGCCTCAACTGGGAGAGGATGAGCTTCTGCCCTGAGCCACCCAGTGGGTGGGCTTGGTGACGCCCAGGAGACTAGCAGATCAACTCCTCGGGGCTCCTGATTTCCCAGCTTTGGGAGTCCTGGGTCACGGGTGGGTCCCCTTTATCTCCAGCCACCCCAGCACCGCCATCGCGCGTGAACACAGGAGTCTCATGCTGGCTAGACACCATCCAGTCTTAAAGGTACCAGTGCCTGACCCAGTGTTTGCTGTCACCTGGTGTTCAGGACGGAGGCCGCTCTTCACAAAGTGACAACGTGGACCCAGGCCCCCCTCTGTGGCTCTGCCCCCTCCCCCCGGGCCTTAGGGTTCCTGCTCCAGCAGGAAGGTGGGGGAGGGGGAATGAAGGCAAACTGCGGCCTCTTGTTGCCACCGCAGGGAAGGAACACACATCACTTCCACTCCTGGTGGTCTGAGAACTAGCCCCTGGCCTCACCTGGGAGCAAGCTGCAGCAAAAGCCCCGCGTTGTAAAGGGGAGCGGATCCTGGCCGACAGCGGGCCGCCTCTGGCTCACCACCATCCTATTCTATAGTCTCCCAAACTCCAGCTTTGGCAGGCCCGTGGTCAGCCTCTAAGATAAACAGGTACCAGTGTGGCCTCTGCCCGGAACCACACAGCAGGTCCTCAGTCCCATCCCAGCCAAGGCTCGTCCTGCCTCCTGCAGCGCCTCACTCCTGACCCCAGTCACCAGTCTGTTCGCTGCCAGGACCCTAGGTCTGGCCAAAGAGCCCACATACGGCTCTTTGGCTCCTTGAGTGTGGCTCTTCCACAAAATACCATGCATGGCCTGGGCGAATCTATTTTGAAGAAGTGGCGTTGGGAGAAGTTTAAAAAATGTGGCTCTCAAAAGAAATTTCAGCCAAAACTGCGGGGACTGGTTTGGCTCAATGGATAAGAGCGTCAGCTTGGGGACTGAAAGGTCCCGGGTTCGATTCCGGTCAAGGGCATGTACCTTGGTTACAGGCATATCCCCAGTAGGGGGTGTGCAAGAGGCAGCTGATCAATGACTCTCTCTCATTGATGTTTCTAACTCTATCTCTCTCCCTTCCTCTCTATATAAAAAAATCAATAAAATAAAATTATTTAAAAAAAAAAAAGAAATTTCAGCCAAAACTGGTTTGGCTCAGTGGATAGAGCGTAGGTCTGCTGACTAAAAGGTCCCAGGTTCGATTCCGGTCAAGGGCATGTACATTGGTTGCGGGCACATCCCTGATGGGGGGTGTGCAGGAGGCAACTGGTCGACGTTTCTAGCTCTCTATCCTTCTCCCTTCCTTTCTGTGGGAAATCAATAAAATATACATATAAAAAATAAATTTCAATTATTGTACTGTTGATATTTGGCTCTGTTGACTAATGAGTTTGCCAACCACTGCCCTGGATGGTAAGAAATAGAAGCCCAAACTTAAGGGAGATGGAAGGGTCGTATGCCCTAACCAGTGTGGCTTTGTCCCAGGCACTGAGAGGTCACCAATTCAATTCCGGGTCAAGGCACATGCCCAGGTTGCTGGCTGGTGCAGAAGGTACCTGATTGATGTTTCTCTCATTGATGGTTCTCTCTTCTCCCTTCCCCTTCCTCTCTCTAAAATCAATTTTTACAAAAAAATTTTTAAGAAAGGGAAGGGACATAGAGTGGCTCTGCTCAGTATCAAGTCACAGCGACACGGACCTAATGGTGTCACAGGCCCCGTGTCTCTCTCCAAAGGCCTTCGTTCGGGTCTGGCTCTTCCCAGCCGTTGGAAAACCTCCCAGCGGGCCCGGGTGATCCAGGCCAGGACTGCACCAAATTCCTGGCATCGCCTGTGGAGGCACAGGCTGGCTCTGCCCTACGTCCGTTTTGGCACAGTCATTGGCTGGGGCACGGGGTGTCGTCCCCAGCCTTGGAGAGAAGGAATAACATCAGCACCCGCACCAGGCCGCATGCCGTGAGGGTGGTGCTTTGAAACGTCTAGGCTCTCTGGCACTGTCTGCTCAGGGCCCCAGCTTAGAAGTCACACCTGTGGGTCCATCCTCCCCACCCCGGACTGAGCGCTGGCTATGTGGCCAATGAGGAAGAGGAAACACGCCATCCTACGCCTCCCACCGGACAGGCAGAGTCCCGCCCTAAGATAACCCTCCTCTTGACCCGGCTCCGGCTCTATGTCCTACACACGCCCCAGCTTCACTCCTCTTCCCTGACCTCATGGAGGTACTGCCTCTCTGGACAGTTATTTGTCCGGGGAGGCAGTGCCGCCCACCCAGCCGGCTGAGCTGCCAGTGATGCCTAATGAACTGCTGGGACCGTAGCCACACTGCAAGTGGAGCAGCCCCCCCTGAGGTCGCCTCAGACACTGCCCTGCCCACCGAGGTGCAGGCTTAGGACCCGGATCCCCGAGGTCTGGGTGGTCTCCATCACTGAGTCACCGTGGCACATCATCCTTCATCTCCCCTCCTGGGTCTCGCCCGCGACCCCCACAACCCCCTCCTGCCCCAGGGATGCCAGCCATGCGGCTGACGCCCTGGGGGAAACGGGCTTGGCAGAACAGGGCAGGCTGGTCCCTAGTTCTTGCTGAGCGAGGGAGACGGGGCCTAAAGACCGATCAAGGGCTTTCGCGCCTTCATTTATTGCACTTGAACTGAGTCTTCAGTGGTCCTGCGCTCTGGGATACTGGCACTGCTGTCAGCTACTCACCCTGGCTCATCCGCGTGGGGAATGTGGCCACCACAGGCCTCGTTCCCAGCACGGACGCTGGGTCCCTACACGTGTCCGGGCAGAGGGACGCTGTTGTCCTTCATTCAAGGCACCGCCCCTGAGTGAAGGCTGGGTTCCCTGCAGCGCAGGACGCTCAAGCCACGGGCCTGGGCTTGTTCCTTTGTGTCATGTGGGGGTGCGCGTTCTCGCCGCCCTGGTTGGCTCTGGCGGCAGGGCGGGCAGCCCGGGGGTCGTGGTTGGCGGTGCAGGCCGCGGGAGAAGGGGGGTGGTTGGCCCCGTTAGCAGCGTGGGGGGCGTCGCCGCCGGCCGGGGACTTGGGCGGGCTGGGCGGCTTGAGCGCTCGCAGCGCCCGCAGGAGGCCCATGCGGCGGCGGATGGAGTGGTCCAGGTTGACCGTGCAGCGCAGCAGGTTCTGCGCCTCGGCCACGGTGAAGGGGAAGTCGGCGCTCAGGAAGCGCTGGAAAAGCTCGGGGTCGCCGTCCAGGTCCAGCACGTTGTGCAGCTCCTTGGTCAGCGAGTGCAGCTCCCGGCTGTTGTCGTAGAACACGTCCCAGAGGCGCGCGCGGGCCTCGGGCGCGCCCCCGGCCTGCTGCCGGTCCTCCAGGCACTGCAGCGCCCAGCTCAGGCGGCAGGGCCACTGGTTGGCGAGCACCACCCAGGCCACGGCCTGGCGCGGGGTGGGGCCCAGCAGGTCCTGCCGCTGCTGCTGCTGCTGCAGGAGGCGCAGGGTGATGGGCACGGTGTTGACGATGCGCCGCATGAACACCAGGTTGTCGGGTACGTACTCGTACAGGCAGTCCCGCTCGTCGTGCAGGCAGAAGAGCGCCTCCTGGATGCGGCGCGCCGCCTCGGCGTCGATGAGGCTCTGCGAGCGCTCGGCCCCCGCCTGCATCTCCACGGCCAGCAGCTGCGCGCCCTCGTCACCGCCGGGGCTCAGCGGCCGCAGCTGGCGCGTCATCTCGCGGTACAGCAGGTCGTCGCGGCTCTGCACGGCGTCGTGCAGGAACTGCAGCTTCGTGCGGTGGCCCATGACGGGCACGGAGAAGGGCAGCGTGACGGTGCGGTTGAGGAAGAGGTAGCCGTTGTCGGCCGTGCCCTTCATGGAGCCGGCGCTCTCGAGGCACGCGGCCAGGATGCTGGGGTCCACCACCAGGATGAAGATGAAGGGCGCGTGGCTGTCGGACAGCAGCGTGTTGATGGCGTTGAGCACGCCCACCACGTGGTCCGAGTAGCACGTGTCCAGCCCGGTGACCTCCAGCACGATGCGCAGCCGGCAGCGCTGGTAGATCTCCAGGAAGCACAGGAAGTCGGTGAGCAGCTCCACCTCCTTCTTCACCTCGCACATGAAGCCCAGCTGGCTGCCGAACTTCTCCTGCGACACCAGCCGCTCGATCTTTTTGCGCTGGCTCACGAACAGGTGCTTGCCCACCGAGTACACGGCCATGAGCAGGCCCGAGCCCGACAGCGTGGTGGCCGCGCCGCCGAACACGCGCATGGCGCTGCTGTGCGCGCCGCCCGGCACCAGCGCGTGCGAGCCCAGCGACAGGTAGAGCAGGGCCACGCCGAGGCCCAGCGCCGCCAGCAGCGCCGCCAGCGCCAGGCACACGCGGCGCCGGCAGTGCCACTCGCGCTGGCCGAAGCCCTGCGAGGTGGCCGGCTTGTTGCCCAGCACGGAGTACACGCTGAAGGGCAGCGGGCCGTAGTGGTGGCGGATGCCCTCGCACAGCGTGGTCACCAGGCCGGCCCACAGCTTGTCGGAGCCCTCGTACTGCCAGGCGCTGAAGCGGATGAACAGGAACTTGACGTTCTTGCGCCGCAGGTGCACCTCGGTGATGACGGGCTGCAGGAACACCAGGTACCACAGCAGCCGCGGCAGGCTCCAGCCGCTCACCGACCGCGGCCGCCACTGCACGCGCTGCAGGAACTCGGCCTCCAGCTGCCGCGCCTCCTGCTCCATCAGCGCTGCGGGGAGGAGGGCGCGGGGTGGGTCAGCGGGAGCGGCGGCGGCCACGCTCGGGCCGGGGCGGGGCCACGTGGGCGGGGCTCGTGTGAGGGCGGGGCTCGAGGCGGAGCTCGGGGCGGGGCGGGGCCACGTGGGCGGGGCTCGTGTGGGGGCGGGGCTCGGGGCGGGGCGGGGCTCGTGTGGGGGCGGGGCTCGAGGCGGAGCTCGGGGCGGGGCCATGTGGGCGGGGCTCGTATGGGGCGGGGCTCGAGGCGGAGCTCCGGGCGGGGCGGGGCCTGGGCATTAGAATGGGCCGGGCGGGAAAAGCCGGGGCGGACGCTGGAAATGCGGAGGGAAAGACTTGGAGCCGGCTTGGACCGGGAAAGGTCGGAGGGCGAGGCCCAGGAGGGTCAGGGATGGACAGGAGCGGAGCCCCCAGAGGAAGAGGGAGGGAACGGGGAGGGAAGGGTTTAAGGAGTGAAAGGAAGGATATGAGGTTCTGGTGAAGAGAAGTGTTGGGCAGCAAGGGTACCGCCTTGATCTGATTTTCCTGCTCCTCTTCCTGCAGCTCTCAGGAGGCTCAGCTGCCTCCTCCTCCAGGAAGCCCTCCCTGACTCCCACACTGAATTAGAGGCCCCTGGCTCTCCCCGCCCCACCTCCCTCCCTCGTCTCACCCACTTTGAGGTGTCCCTGGGGACGGGTGTGTCTCCCGCTCTGGACTGTGAGCCCTTGAAGGGCAGGGCCCTGGTTGCCTTGGTCACCAAGGGAGTGTTGGGGGAGCGTTTGAAGGATGGGTCATGAGAGGCTGGGCATCTGCCTGCTGTGACATTGTGAATGAATGAATGAATGAATGGGAATGTGTCAGCCACCCAGCACAGAGTAGGTGCTCCAAATGCCATTCCTTTCTCCCTGTAATCAAACCTCTTCTCTTCCCAGGACAACACGGGCAGACGTGGGCTTGTTTACTGGGTGCTCACCAGCCCTCTGGCCGCCGCTGGGGCTGGGGCTGAGCTCCCGCAGGGCTTGAACCGGGTCCAAGCTGCTGCAGATGCTGCCCAGGCCTCAGCTCATGTCTTCATTGACACCTATCAGTTAGGGCTCCTGTGGGCTCCAGGCCCAAGCCTGAGCGGAGGAGAGGTGGGCCCTACAGCCTCAGGGAGGGACTTGGGCTTTCTCCTTAGGGTGCTCGGGAGCCAGAGAAGGCGTCTGAGCCGGGGACCGCCAGGGATGGATTTGTGTTTTAGAAAGTTCCTTGGAGTGGATTTGGCAGGAGAGGGGGCTGAGACTGGAGGCCAGGTCAGAGAGGAAACTGGAGCAGGGATGGGGGGAGAGATGAGAGAGAAGGGGGCAGGGATGGGGGCAGAGGTGGAGGGAGGGATAGGGGTCAGGGATGGGGGTAAGGGTGGGGGAGGGATGGGGCAGAGGTGGAGGGAGTGATAGGGGTCAGGGATAGGGGTAAGGGTGAGGGCAGGGGGGGGGGACAGGGGTGAGGGAGGGATGGGGCAGAGGTGGGGGGAAATGATAGGGGTCAGGGATGGGGTAAGGGTGGGGGCAGGGGTGGGGGAGGGATGGGGCAGATGTGGGGGGAGTGATAGAGGTCAGGGTGGGGGTAAGGGTGGGGGAAGGATGGGGGAGGGATAGGGGTCAGGGATGGGGGAGAGATTCGGGGCTGAGGCTGGGGCCTGCGTAGGAACCTGGTTACAGTAAGCTATGGCCACCGGACTGGGGCAGGCTGGCCTCAGGGGCGAGTGGGGCTGGGCAGGGACCAGCGGGCCCATCTCCTGTACCCTCGCCCCCGCACACGCAGATCCTCACCCGTGATCTTGTCCAGCATCAGGTGCAGGCGGCAGCCGAAGGGGGCGTAGAAACCCACGGTGACAGGCACCGGCACGTGGCAGAGGGTCTTGGCCAGGCAGCTGCAGTAGACATCGTCCTCGGTCAGGATATCTGGGGACCGGGGTCGGGAGGGGGTAGAGGTGGAGAAACTGAGTCAGTGAGGCTGGCCGGGCACCCCTCCCTCCCCTCCGCTCAGAGCCCGCCCTCAGCCCCTCCCTGCACCAGCATCCCGCCCCAGAGGAGACTCGGCTGACACCTCATCAGCCAGGCCGGGCCAGCCTCCCGGCCGCCGCGAGGCCTGTGCCCATGCGGCCGCCCGGCCCCCGCGAGGCCTGTGCCCATGCGGCCGCCCCGGCCCCCGCGAGGCCTGTGCCCATGCGGCCGCCCGGCCCCCGCGAGGCCTGTGCCCATGCGGCCGCCCGGCCCCCGCGGAGTCCAGGCTCTTTTCTTGGGACTCCAGGCCCTCGGGTGCTCAGGATGCCGCTCGCCAGGCCCCGCCGCCTGCTCCTGCCGCCCTGCCAGCCTGGCCTCAGTGGGCCGGGTCCCTGAGGCCACAGGCCCCTCAGCGTCCTGTCCACCCCCCGCCCTGACCTCTGTCCCTCTCCGTGACCCCTGCCCAGTCACTCATGCTGCTCGGGCCCAGGCCGACCTGCCTTCGGTCCGGCCCCGCCACCTCCCGCTGGGCGCCCGGAGCAGGTGCCTCTGGGAGCGGGTGGCCTGGGCACCAAAGGGTCCGGTCAGGGACAGGCCCTCAGCCGGCGCCGTGGTCTGGATGGCCGTGTAGGGCGCCCTTGGGGTTAGTCCTGACCCCTAGGAAAGCCCCTGGAGTTGGGGCGCCAGAAAGGCGGAGGGAGTGGCAGGCCGGCCTTTCAGAGGCCTCCCCCCATTCATCCTCACCGGCCCCGGGGCCCCGCGGCTCCCGCCATCAGGCTGCCCCTGACCCGGGGCCCAGGCCCTGTCCCGCTGTCTGTGTTCTCACCCGAGCTGGAAACCAGCTTCCTGTCCCCCCCCCACCTGCCTCCCAGGTTCGGCCCCAGCACCCCCGGCCTGGCCTCCTGCGTCCCCTCCCCGTAAGATTCTGCAGCCACCCACCGGCCCTCTCCCCGCTCCCTGCGCTGCAGCCACACCGGCTCCCCCTTTGCAGATCCTGCTGCCTCTCAAGAGAACGGCCGTCTTCGCTCGGCTGTGCCTCAGTGATGACTGTTTGACCGAAAAGCCCTGTGCTCCTCCCTCCTCTCCCGGCTGTGTTCTCCGTGTGGTGCTGGGCTCTAAACATTCCTGTTTCTTATTTCCTGTCCCCCCGCCACCCCCTCTGCCCCCGAACGTGAGCTCCAGGAGGGCTCAGTCTGTCTGCCCGGCTCCCTTTGCCCCAAACAGCCTCACAGCCGCTGCAGCGTTCACTCCCTGGTCAGCGGGTGGATGGATGGATGAGTGGATGGATGGATGGATGGATGGATGAGTGGATGGAACCCTCCCTCACTGCACTGCTCTCTCCATCCCCCAGGCCTCTCCCTACCTCTTGCTGCTCCTTGACCACCTCCCCGCACCAAAGCTGGCCAGCTGGCTGGTGCTCACCACCCGCCACACATCCCCGTGGCCTGTTGGGCCGGCGGAGGGAGGGCCAGTGAGACAGAAAGCAGAGCAGGGGAGTCAGCCCAGGCCCCTGGCAGCCCGGGATGGGGCACCAGGGACAGGCCCTGCCCGGAAGCCTGGATCCCAGCAGATGCAGCAGAGGGGCCGCCGAGGCCCAGCGTCAGGGACCAGCACCCTCAGACGGGACCGGAGGGAGGGAGGGGGGCAGCCCAGGCCCAGGCGGGGAGGGAAGGGAGGCAGCAGGGACAGCCCCGGGGGACGGGGTGAGCATGGGGTGAGCACCGGAGCTGTAGGAGGTGAAGGGGCCGCAGGCTGCGGGGGGCTGCAGGGCCCCGGCGTCGGAGCTGGCTGCGGAGGGCAGGCCGGGGCCGCTGCTGGCCACGGCGGGTGCAGGGGGCAGCTGGGGGGCGCAGGCCGGTCCCAGGGGGGCCGTGGTGGTAGGTGATCCCTTCTGGGCACCAGGAACGGGGCAGAGGCGCTGCCGCAGGGGGCTAGCAGGTGCGGGCGGGGGCTGCCGCTGCTGCTGCTGCTGCTGCTGCTGCTGCTGCAGGACAGGGGGCTGGGGGCCCCGGCGACAGCCCCCGACGCCCCCCGGGTGGCTGCGGTAGAAGAGCTGCCACTGCACCTGGGGGGACAGCTGACAGGGCCTGTGGGCTGGAGGGGCCGCCGGGTCATGGCACCACTGCTGGCAGCATCCTGGAAGGAAGGAAGTGCGGGTGACTGGGCCTGGGTCCTGACTCCTGGGGCCGCTGGCAGGAGCCGGGCCGGGTTTCGGACGGAGGCTGGGGCTGATCCTCAGCTCCGGCCCGGAGTCAGAGGGACAGGGGGGGGTGGGCTCTATGCCCCCCAGGAAGGGGGGGCGTGGTGCAGGGCCTGGGCTCTAACTGGGTGAGGGGCTGGAGAGGGGGTGACACCCGGAGTCCCCGCCACCCCATCCCACATTGCTTGGTCCCTGGGGTCCCCGCCCCCCCCGTGGACAGAGGAATCCGTGGGGAACGGGCCTGGCTGGTCCAGAGGCCGGAGTGATGGAGGCGGCCGTGGAGGGGGGACAGGGCAGGATGGGGGGGGGGGGCGGGCTTCAGCCAGGCTCCAACCGTACCCCACCTCGTTCACACACTCTGTCGGATACACTCAGTCAGTGGGGCCGCTCCCCCAGGTTAAGGGCCGTCCCCACAGCCTGGAGCTGCTCCCACTGGGGAAGGGGCAGGCCAGGTGGGGCTCCCAGCTTTGGCCACCGGGTCTGTGGTTGCCCCCGCCCCCCATGGCCCCAGCCCCCGATGGCCCCATATCTGAGGAGTTCTGGTGACTCCCTTCTGGGGCCTGAGCGTCTGCCCCGCCATCCCCTCGGCAGCCCCCCACTCCCACGCCTCCCTGCCAGGACTCCCCAAACGGTACCCCTACCTTTTTGGTGCCCCAACTCCGGGTCCAGGAAGCTGCTGTCGGCGGGGGGCCGGGGGGGCCGGGCGCCCTTGGCGCAGTGGACGGTGTAGTGCTGGTGCATGGCGGCCGGGCTGCTCGCGGGGCACGGCCTCGGGGCCCAGCCCCCGGGGCAGCGGCGCGAGCCCACCTCCAGGACTGCGCCTGGGACCTGGGACGGAGACCCAGCCCGAGGTTGGCTCCCAGAGTGAGAGTGAGGCCAGGCCCCGGGAGGGATGGCAGGCACGGGGGGAGGTGCGGGGCAGAGGGGGCTCGGGGGGGGGGGGAACCCCCAGGGGCCGGGGACCGGTGTTGGGGAGGCGGCGGGAGCTCTCCAGAGGCCAGGACGATGGGGTGCTGAGGGGTGGGCTGGGGGTGGTGATAAGACCAGGGGAACCGGGCTTCGGGGTGCGCTGTGGAAGCCAGGCTGGCGCTGTCTGAAGGGCACGGTGGGCCCAGGGCACGGGGGGGAGGGGCCGGGGGGGGGAGCCACGGGGCCTCCGATGGCTGAATCTCAGGGCTGGACCATTTGGAGCCTGAATGGGCAGCTGGAGGGAGGGGAATTCTGGGGGAGCAGGCGAAAGTAGGGGTTCCATTTGGAGAGAGGCTCAGCAAACTCAGAGTAAGAGGGGTGCCTGGGTTTAACACATTAGGCACGAGGAACAGGAGGAGGGGAGGGAGGGATGTGGTGGGGGAGAGAGGGAGGACAGGCGAAGTGGTAAGAAATCGGGGTGGTGGGAGTTGGGGCTCAGTGAGGGTTGGGGGCCAGGCATGTGGCCCCTGCCCACTGCCCCCCAGCCCGGGGTCCCCGTACCTGGTTGCTGCCTCCGTCCGAGGCCCCGGCTCCCACGCCGCCAGCGCAGGCCCAACTGGTGAGGCCCGGTGCCGAGCTGGGCTGCCTGACGGACCGGTTTGCCCGCCCAGTCCCCTCCCCTTCTCCCCAGCTTGCCAGGCGCCCTCTGCTCTCCGGGACTGGGGGGCCTGCCTGCACCTACCTGAGCTCAGGACGGAGGCGACCGGCCGCGGTGCCGCCCGGTGGGACCTGACGGGGTCTGTGGCGGCCGGGCCCAGCAGTCTCCTGTGGGAGGGGAGGAGGCGGGGCGGGGACAGTCCGCCGAGCAGGGACGCAATCCTGGGTTCCAATCCCGGCTCGGATGCCAGTCCCTGGGGGCCCAGCTGTGTGACCTGGGCCGGTGACTTCACCTCTGAGCCCGGCTTCCTCATTGCTGACGGGCCGTGTCCTGCCACTCGGCGTGGTTGCCAGGGAGCCCTGGAGCCGAGCGTGGGATGAGCAGTGACAGCAGCGAACACGCGGGGACTGCCTGACCCAGTTACCAGCTGCCCCGAATGCTTCTCATATAATGACCACGACACACGCCGAGGCCCACCAGGGGCCCGGGGCGGGCGTGCTTGTCATACACGCCGTCCTCCCTCACCGGCCGAGGGGGGCGCTTGTCATACACGCTGTCCTCCCTCACCGGCCGAGGGGGGTGCTCTGTGGTCCCGTGGCCTCAGTGGCAGGCGGGGTGTGGAAGCGGGATCAGTGGTTTGTGGTCAGGATCTGCCTCCTGACAGGTGGGGTCCCTTTAAGACATCCTTCCCGAGGTGAGGTCAGGGCCCGGGCTGGACCAGAGGGGCCCGATGCCATGGGTGCCCTCTGCCCCCCAGGGTCTGCTCCCCACACACCAAACGGGCTGCCTGGGGAGATGGGTGGTCTGATGGGGAGGTGGGTGGTCTGATGGGGAGATGGGTGGTCTGATGGGGAGGTGGGTGGTCTGATGGGGAGATGGGTGGTCTGATGGGGAGGTGGGTGGTCTGATGGGGAGATGGGTGGTCTGATGGGGAGGTGGGTGGTCTGATGGGGAGGTGGGAGGTCTGATGGGGAGGTGGGTGGTCTGATGGGGAGGTGGGTGGTCTGATGGGGAGGTGGGTGGTCTGATGGGGAGGTGGGTGGTCTGATGGGGAGATGGGTGGTCTGATGGGGAGGTGGGTGGTCTGATGGGGAGGTGGGTGGTCTGATGGGGAGATGGGTGGTCTGATGGGGAGGTGGGTGGTCTGATGGGGAGGTGGGTGGTCTGACGGGGAGATAGGTGGTCTGATGGGGCGGGGCAGGCAGCCACAGCAGTACCAGGACAGAGTGGTTCAGGATAGAGGACACCTGTGCCTGCCTCGCTCCTCCCCCGGCCTTCACGCTGCTTCTCCAGGGGGGGGCTTCCTCTCTGTCCTCCACCAGCTCTGGACTCGGTCCCGACGGGGTGAGCGTGTGTGGGAGCTCCAGGGTGGCCCCTGAACGTAGAGGCAGGGCTGGGCCAGTCCCTGTTCCCCAGCCCGCACACAGGGCTTAGCTGAGTAATTGTGATTCACGCAGGAGCATCTGCCGGCTCTGCTGGGCAGGGCTGCCGCCGTGGGCAGGCGGGCGGAGGGACCGGGAATAAGTAAACACAGGAGTCCCCCAGGAGGGGCAGGGCGGCAACTCTAAGATGCTGGGTGGCTGCTGGAGACTCAGAGGGGACAGGAGTTGGCAGAGGGCAGGGCGGCCGGCTGGGCGGGGATGGCATGCGCAGAGGCAGAGGCAGGCCAGGGAATGCAGCCCTCACACAGCGTGTGGCCTGGGGAGGGCTGGCCACGCAGGGCCAGTGCCTGTACTGAACCTACCGGCTGAGGGGCCTGCTTTTGTTTTGTTTTAAATATATTTTATTGCCGGGACCAGTTTGGCTCAATGGATAGAGCGTCGGCTTGGGGACTGAAGGGACCCAGGTTCGATTCCGGTCAAAGGCATGTACCTTGGTTTCGGGCATATCCCCAGTGGGGGGAGTGCAAGAGGCAGCTGATCGATGACTCTCTCTCATCGATGTTTCTGACTCTCTATCTCTCTCCCTTCCTCTCTGTATAAAATCAATAAAATATATTTTTTTAAAAAAAATAAATAAAAATAAATATATTTTATTGATTTTTCTACAGAGAGGAAGGGAGATAGTTAGAAACATCGATGAGAGAGAAACATCGATCAGCCGCCTCCTGCACACCCCCCACTGGGGATGTGCCCGCAACCAAGGTACATGCCCTTGATCGGAATCGAACCTGGGACCTTTCAGTCCACAGGCCGATCGATGCTCTATCCACTGAGCCAAAATGGTTTCGGCTCGAGGGGGCTGGTTTTAAACCACCTGGTCTCACCCCGGCCGTGGTGGGCAGCTCTGAGGTGGAGGGGCTTACACTCTGGCAGCAGGTGGCAGCGCCTGAGTAAGCCAGGCGCCTGATGCTGCAGACGTTATGGGTGTGAGTGGGAGAGGGGCGGGCAGGGGGCACTGTCCTGGGTATGACTCGTGTCTGCCAGGCATGTGAAGCGTGTACAGTGTGTGGGGGGGGCGGGCGGGCGGGATAAGGATGTCTGGCCCGTCCCCACCTGCATCCATCCCCCTCGGCCACCTGCCCTCCGGGCACCCCTGGCCCCGCTCCCCAGGGGGAGGTCCATGCTGTGGCCCCACCGGGCAGAGGGCAGCCCCACACGTGTGGGCCACCCTCCCAGAACAGGCGCGAAGGCTCCAGGACTCGGGCCCAGAGAATGGGGCCCCAGAAAGACGGTGATGAGGGGCGGGGAGCCAGCACAGGTGCCCTGCCCCCTCCTGCCACGGGCCCTGTGACAGTCACTTTACAGACCCCACCCCAGAGCTCAGAGTGCCCCCGTCACCCGCGTGAACTTGTCTGCACACCGGAACCTTTATTGAGCGCCGGCAGAGTGAGCGTCCAGCGGGATCCTGCCACACCAGGCCGAGGGGGCCGGGACCGCGCTGCCTGGGGCGCCCCCACCTCCCGCGACATCCATGCTTTGAGCAGGTGTGATGCCCTGGCGTGGCTGGGCCTGCCATGCTCATCGCCCCGAGTCCGGGATCCGCGCAGCGGCCGGGCCCGGGGCCGGCGGCGGTGAGACTCCGGGGCGGGCGGCTCAGGCTCAGGATCGGTCAATCACCACCTGGAACTTGCCTGGGAGAGAAGGGCGGGCGTCAGCCCGAGGCGGGACCTGAGGGGGAGGCAGAGGCATCCGAACGCCAGCCGAGTGGGCGGCCTCGCTCCGTCCCCGGCCTGCCGCCCAGGGCGGGTGCCTGGCCGAGGTCAGCGTGTGGGGAAGGGCCCGCAGGCTTTCGAGGCACGCAATGCTCAGGCGCTAACCACCTGGGCCCCGGTCCCGGCGCAATGGGCCCGGGAGCCTGGCAGAGGGAAACACCCGGGGAGGGAGGGCGGGGAGGGTGACGTAAGCTCTCGGGGTCTCAAACGTCCTAAACACGGGGCTCATGGCCTGGGCTAGGGAGCAGGGACAGGGGAGCTCTGGAGCCCCCGCCCCCCCAGGGAGGGCAGGTCCCCCCACTCCCACGACTCACAGGCTGGCAGGGCGGCCACGGAGGCGGTGACCAGGCTCTTGATGCCCAGGGTGCTGAGGGTGCCGCGCAGGAGGCCGCAGGTGAAGGCCAGGAACTGGGGGCGGGGGCACAGGTCGCGGTGGGAAAGGGGATGGGCCACGGGCTTCACCGTGGGGTCAGCCCCTCGGCCTGGGGGAGGCCCCCCCGGGAGAGAGGGAGGGGTAAGCGGAGAAGCGATCCGGGGGCGTCGTGCCCCGGCACCCCCTTACCTTGGGTGCCTCCTCCAGGTACTGCAGGCCTGAGCCCATGCGGACGAACAGCGGGAAGCTGGTGTCCTGGAGGACGTAGGTGCCCTGCGGACAGAGAGCTGAGGGCTCAGGCAGGGCCTGGGCATTCGCAGTGGGGGGAGGGGAGCCAGGACTCCGGCAGGATGCTCTCCTCAGAACCCAGTAACCCTGGCCAGTGTTGCTCAGTGGTTGGCGCCGTCCCCTGCACCGAAAGGTCAATTCAGGGCACATACCTAAACCCCAGCCCCGAGCTAATTGGGGCCCATGCAGGAGGCAACTGATTGATGCCTCTCTCTCTCCCTCCCCCTCTCTGTAACCACCAATGACAGTGTCCTCGGGTGAGACCGAAAACGTAAACAACATGGCGGTCACAGCCCATCCCTCAGGCTGCAGAGGAGCCCCCAGGCCCGGGGCCTGGTCCCCGGGGTGCGCGGGCCCTGCCCCTGTGGCGGTGAGGCTGCCCGGGTCGTGTGAGAAGCTGCAGGCCCGGCCCGAGGAGTGGCGGCAGGTGGAGGACTCGGGACTCGGACCAGGCTGACAGGCATCGTCCGTGAGGCAGCCCCGAGGCCCTGCCAGCTCGGGGCCGTCCTGGAGGCTCCGCCCCAAGTGGGGGCCTCCCCAAGGAGGGGCTGCCCAGGGGTGAGCCCGGCCCCGCCTCCTGCGCAGGGTCCCCCCGGGCCGGCGGCCGGCCGGGGCGGCGCACCTGGTGGTTGGTGCGGAGGCTGTCCATCTGCTTCTGGAACACGGCCCCCCACAGGTCTTTGCACAGGAACTTGAGGACGTCCAGCTCCTCCCTGAAGACCAGCGTCTCCCGGGGCAGCCTGGGGGCAGGGACAGAGCCCGAGTCGGGCGTGGCCAGGGGTGGGGAGCCCAGGGTGTGTGTGGGGGGTGGGTTCCTGCGGGAGCAGTGAGCCCAGGGGGTGGGGGGTGGGTTCCTGCGGGAGCAGCGCACCCCTGGCCCCGGTCCGCTGGGGCGGGAAGCGCAGGAGGTGGGGAGCCCAGGGTGTGGGGGGTGGGTTCCTGCGGGAGCAGTGCACCCCCGGCCCCGGTCCGCTGGGGCGGGGAGCGCAGGTGGGGAGCCCAGGGTGTGTGTGTGGGGGGTGGGTTCCTGCGGGAGCAGTGCACCACCGGCCCCGGTCCGCTGGGGCGGGAAGCGCAGGAGGGCCCCTCTCACCTCTCGCCCAGGGCCTGGCCCACACGGAAGCCCATGCCCTCCAGCACCTGCAGGCTCGTCCTCTGTCCCTGGAAGACCAAGCAAGAAAGGCTCAGGGCGCGGCCCCTCCGAGGGGAGCCACCCTGAAGCCGCTGCAGGGGCCCCGCCATCTCTCCAGCTCAGCGCTGCGGGGCCAGGGCGGGCTCCGGCCTGCGGGAGGGCAGGCTGGCTCTGCCCCTCTGCAGACCCCATCACCCCACGGGGCCAGCTCCCCCTGCTCCCGAAAAAGTGGGGGTATTCCCCACACTCAGCTCCACCCTGCTAGTAGCCCTGAGAGCTCCTGTCCCTGCGAGCACAGCTCCTGATCACCCAGAGGAAGGTGGCCTGTCCACGACGCCAGTGGCAGCAAGGCCAGGCCCGGCCAGCAGGGGGCGCAAGAGTCTCCAAACCTCTGTCCAGAACCCGGGAGGCCGCACAGGCTGGGAGGGAGCTGTTCCCTTGAGCGCCAGGGGGAGGCAGTGCAGCCGACGGTGCTGCGGAGGGCAGGCCAGCGTCTCCCGGGGGAGAGGCCGAGGCAGGGGAGGGGAACAGCATTGCCATTTTCATTGGGGTGACCTGGAGGGAGCTGAGGGTGCTGTCGACATAAAAACTGTCCAAACCTGTAGTGAATTTTTATGTGTTAAATGTTTGAGCCAAACTGCTCATTGCCAGGAAGCAAAATCTCAACAAACGGAGAAAATGCCCCGGAGGATGCCAGTTCGAGGCTTACTGCCCCCGTTAGAACCAGGGGAGGCCTGGGGAGGGTGACGGGGAACAGTCCGTGGGAGGAGCTTTGGGGGGGCAGAGGAGACAAGGGGGGTGGCATCCCCGGGATTGGGTGAAAAGTAAAAGACACACCCTCTGGCACAGACATGGGCACAGGACAGAGCATTCAGAGCACACACAGGTGGCATGCCGGAGCGGTGACAGAGAGGGCCCGTGGTCTCTGCCGGGGGGGGGGGGATGCGCCTGGAAGGGTGTGAAAAGGAGATTTCTCTGACATTTCGAAGGTATGTTGTCTCAGATGCAAAAAGACAACAGACAGGCTCACTCAGGTAACTTTGTCAAGGACTCCAGGCCCGGGATGTGACCACAGCTGTGCCTCCCTTTAGCTGTATGTTCAGACCGTCTCCCTGGGCGCCCCAGCGTTAGTATGTGGCCCCGTTCCCGTTCAGAGGGAGGTCCAGGTTGGGGCATCAGCAATACCACGTCAGCCTACGGGGGCGGCAGTGCCAGGCTGAGCGGCCTCCCCTCGCCACCCCCCCTCCCCCAATCACAGAGCCCCCTGCGTGGTGAGTGGCGTTTTCTGCTTAGATCCCGCCTGAGATGACATCGGGCCCTCTGGGACCAGCCATGCCCCTGCCACCTCCACCCCACAACACTCCCACTCCCCGCTCCCTCTGCCGGACTCCTGCGAGCCTCTGGTGGCTCTCCCAGGGCAGGTGTGCGAGCCCGCCTGTCCTCTGCGCTGTCACTGAGCGGGGACACAGCCCTGCAGGTGGGGACCAGGCCAAGCCTCAGCAGCAGCACGGGCCTCGGCACCTGGGAGGGAGCTGAACAAGAAACATGAACGGGGAGAAGGGGCGGGGCTGGTGCATATACCGGGTGCAGGTCCTTTGTACAAACGTCCCGCTTGGTTTTAACAGCCCCATCGGGAGGCTATTTCACACCCAAAGCAGGCTCAGAGGGGAGGGCTGGGCCCTGCCATGGATCTTTCAAACCTGAGCCATCTGTCTCCCAAGCCCAGGGGGCCAGACAGCTGGGTGGCCGGGACACCACAGCCGTCCTGGCCCCGGTGTGGTGACAAGGGCCAAGCGGCGGTCACCGAATTTCCCAGCCGGGCGCCCTCTCCTGGGCCAGGCCGCGGGCGGGCCTGGGTGGACACAGCTTCCTGCCGGGCTGAGGGAGGGGTCTGATGACGAATGGAGATAAGCTGGGCCTGAGAGAGACCCTGAGGGGTGAGGGTCAGCCCCTGACACGTACCGCACCGCGGAGGGACTGGGCGGGGGCTAACTGCCCTGTGCCTGGGCTTCGTCTGTGAGAGGAGGGCAGCGTTAACAGCTTCCCGGTCCTTCTGGGATCCAAGGAGCTGGACACAGCACTCCGCGCTGGGCTCAGGAAGTGCTGCCGCCTCGGTCAGCCACTGGCCCTGTGCCTGTCCAGGGGGGGCGAGGCCCTGGCTGCAGGAAAACCCCACTGAGGGGCTCTGGCCTGGGGGTGATGTGCCTCCGCACCCAGAACGCTGCCCACCGCGGCCTCTCCCTCTTAGGGTGAGCTCCTGGAGGCCGGCGCTGGGCTCCACGCTGACCTGGCGCGGTGTGCCCGGAGGACTCCCCAGCGGACAGGGGAGAGCCCAGACTGCCTGGTTTGGGGGTATGTGCAAAGGCAAGGAAAAGCAAGGAGAATGTAGCTTAGCCCACTGTTTGTGTATATATATATATATATATATATATAGAATAATAAAAGCATAATATGCTAATTAGACCGGACAGCAAATAACCTTCCAGACATCATTCCAACATCCTTCCGGACAAAGCTGCTGTGGCAGGGGCCGAGGCAGAGGCAGTTAGGGGCGATCGGGCAGGCAGGTGAGTGGTTAGGGGTGATCAGGAAGGCAAGCAGGTGAGCAGTTAGGATCCAGAGGTCCTGGATTTCGAGAAGGTAGGCCAGGCTGAGGGGACCTCCCCCTCCTTGCACGAATTTCATGCACTGGGCTTCCAGTAATATATATATATATATATATATATATATATATATATATGCTTCATTCAGAGAGAAAAGGAGAGGGAGAGGGAGAGGGAGAGATAGAAACATCAATGATGAGAGAGAATCACTGATCAGCTGCCTCTTGCACGCCCACTACTGGGGATCTAAGCTGCAATCCAGGCATGTGATGTGCCTGGGAATCGAACCGTGACCTCCTGGTTCACAGGTGGAGGAACCACCACTGAACCACACCAGCTGGGCTCACACCACTATTAACAAGGGATAGTGATGGGAGCTGGGGAAGGGGCCCCTGGGGGCCAGGATGAGGAGGGCGCGTCTTTCCGTGTGTGACAGATGTTCCCCGAATGGTCCTGATGCAGGGCAGATGGGGGTGACACAGACAACCCCTGTCCCCACAGAGCGGCGCCCCAGCGGGAGCATGCAGGAGCTTTTACAGGCACCGCCGTGCCCTCGGCGGGGCGGGGCCGGGGAGCCGTGCCTGCGGAGCCTGAGATCTGAAGGAAGAGTAAAACGGGAGGGAGCGGGAGGGACACAGCCAGGACCGCGGCCGAGGGGATGGCCGGGGTCAACAGGGCCCTCAGCCAGGCTGGGGGCACCGGATAGGTTTTCTCAGTGAGCGTCCACGCCGGGTCTGGATCCCAGCTCCGCCACTTACTGAACGCACGGCCTTGGGCAAGCTATCTCCCGGCCCCGTGCCTCAGTTTCCCCAGTGACGGGGGCTGATGGCAGTCCTTATGCACAGCAGTGTTCTTTTTTATATTGTATTTTATTGATTTTTTACAGAGAGGAAAGAAGCGAGATAGAGTTAGAAACATCCATCAGCTGCCTCTTGCACGCCCCCTACTGGGGATGTGCCTGCAACCAAGGTACATGCCCTTGACCGGAATCAAAATATCAACATGAGAGAAACGTGGATTGGTTGCCTCCCATACACGCCCTGCCTAGGAATCGAACCTGCACCTTTTGGTGTATGCGATGATGCTCCAGCCAACTACTTCTCCTCCCACGTCGCTCCACCATGTCTCTGCCAGTCGGAGGAGCTTCAGACTTTCTGGATCTCTTCCACGTGTCTTGCAGCTCTGCCCCTATGTTTCCTGCCTCTGGTTTTTTCCGGACAATCGGGTGGCTTTATCTGCCTCACAAATTTGTCATTTTTTAGCTCCTGTGTTAGCAGATGTTTATTTTGGCTGCTGCCTTTCTCATTTCCAAGAACTTCCCTTTGTCTGATTGTCCCTTCCGCCTAGCACCCGTGCTGTGTGGCGGGGGCGTTAGTGCGACACTGATAAGGCCCGGCTGAGGGTTCCCCTCTGTTCCTGATTATCCCACTTCCTCTCCGGGGCCTTTGTGTAAACTCAGCGGAGCCGGCGTGGGAGCCCAGACACGCATGGCTCTGGGTGGGTCCCAGGAGACTGGCGAGTGGGCGAGTCTGCCTCGCCCTCCCTGGGAGTATGGTAAAGCCCTCGTCTCTGAGGGCCTGTGCAGGGCCAGGGGCAGGACAGTCTGGGACAGGCTGGGATGGAAGCAGGTGAACCGGCGGTTTCTGCTTCCCTCCACCTCCACCCCCTCTTCCCCTGCCGCCTGCTCCTCCTCAGCCGCTCCCTCCCCACTCTCCCCCTCCCTCCCTCATTATCCCCCAGGTCCCAACAAGCCCAGGTCTCCCCTTTAGCAGGCACTCAATGGGCCCAAGGCCAACAGTAACAGCAGCTAGGGATAGAGCTGTCAGACACTGCTGTGGCTGAAACCGGTTTGGCTCAGTGGATAGAGCGTCGGCCTGTGGACTGAAGGGTCCCAGGTTCGATTCCGGTGAGGGACATGTACCTTGGTTGGGGGCACATCCCCAGTGCGGGGTGTGCAGGAGGCAGCTGATGGATTTTTCTCTCTCATCGGTGTTTCTAACTCTCTATCCTTCTCCCTTCCTCTCTGTAAAAAAATCAATAAAAAATATTTTTATGATTTATTTATTTTGAGAAATCAGAATTATGGACATATAAATATTTTTAGCTACTAAATGAGTCTGTTTTGTTGCTGGTGTAGATTTACTCAGAGTCCTTGGATTTGCTGCACAAAACTTTGCAGAAGACTGGAAGCTAGCAGATGCTAGCATGAGCAGGAACATGATTAAAGAAGTAGCTTCCATTTCAGTCTTTAATTTCTTCAGATGACTCCATGTGGGCAACTCAGTCCCTTGCGTAGCCCAATAAAATATATATTTTTTTAAATCCTCAGTGAGAATTAAGAACAAGAAGAAAGAAAGGATTCAAAGAGAGAAGAGAAAGATGTGCCCTAACTGGTTTAGCTCAGTGGATAGTCAGCTGATGGACTCAAGGGTCCCAGGTTCAATTCCGGTCAAGGGCATGTATGTACCTTTGTTGCAGGCACATCCCCAGAGTGGGGTTTACAGGAGGCAGCTGATCGATGTTTCTCGCTCATCAATGTTTCTAACTCTCTGTTCCTCTCTGTAAAAAATCAATAAAAATATAAATTAAAAAAGAAAAGGGAGAGATAGATGGGCTGAGCTGAAGGAAGATGCAAGCGTTCACTGAGAAGGGCCACGGAGCTCCAAGCAGCACACAGACAGCGAAGCAGCCCCTCCCAGCCCATCCTGAGCACTGACTTGGAGGACAGCCGGAGAGCGTTCGGACTGGGGGGGGGGGGGCTCTGCACCTGGCTGCTTCCTGTCCTGGCCGCTTCCTGTGTCCTCACCTGCCAGGCCCCTCCTCATTTGTGAGGTTCGGCCCCCAGCTGCAGACCCCCTGTGTGCAAGCTCTCAGCCTCTTCAGGGCGATGACCCAGAAGAAGTATGGAGTAGACGAGTGAGTGAGAATGAGTGAGGGAGAGAGCACACCGCCCACCGGGTACCCTGGGCCCTCCCCCTCTCAATCCCGCCATCTCCCCCTGCGCTCCCAGAGCTCCCCCTGCCTCTGGCCGGCCCTCACCTCTGCTCTGGCTCCTGCAGCAGCCCCTCCTGCCCGGCTCTCTCCAGTCTCACTCCTGTGGCCAGGGAGGTCTTCCTAAACAGCCTGCGCCCAGCACACTCTGCGCAAACGTTCTCTGGCTCCTGTTCCCCAGGACAGAGCCCGGTCCCCGCAGAGCCCCCACAGCTGGCTCCCGTCGCAGATGCACTCTGCTCCCTGAAGGGCTGCCAGGAGCCGGCGGCCAGCCGTCTTTCCAGGCTGCGGGCGGAACAGGGAAGAGGGGCCGGCAGGGGCGCCCACTGGGCCGGGCGGATGAAGGCCTGGCACGCAGGGCTGTCCTGGCGGCCTGCCAGCCTCACAGTGGCAGGTGACAGCTCGTTACCTAAGTACACAGGAGTGCCTCCTTTGCCCAGGGCTCTCTTATCTTCAAAGCTTCCTCGGTGGAGAAACCACAGCCGCAGCCTCCCCAAGTCCTCCCCCGCCCCCGTGAGAACACAGGCCCTTCGGCCTGGGTCCTCTGGCCAGTCTTCCACGCTACCTGTAGCCAGGCAGGAGGCACCATTCACCGGCAACAATAACCAGGCAGGCTATGGTGATCGGGGGGGTCTGTGCTGGGGGGACGGGTGAACGAGCCAGCGGCCCTGTCCTCAAGCTGGTGAGCGGGCAGGCCAGATGCCGCAGACAATTTTGGAGCCAGATGCTGGAGCCCTGGTTTTGCCCCAGTCACGGCCGTGTGTCCTAGAGCAGTGTTTCCCAAAGTGCGGTCCGCGCACCCCCAGGGGTACGTGGGGAAGAGTTTGGTGGGGGTACGCGTTGCACCGGAGTTTGGTGGGGATACGCACTGCACCGTGCTTAGCTGCGCCTAATCCTACGTTCTCATGAGGACGCGGGGTACTCAGCGTTATGAAAATTATAGAAGGGGCACACATATGTCGAAAGTTTGGGAAACACTGTCCTAGAGAAAGGCCCTCCTCCATAAAGTGGGATGAGAATGTCCACTGGACGACTGTCCGAGGACGGAATCCGATAAAGGATGACGCCGTGAACACCCAAGAAGCAGGAGGCCTGCCCTTGGCTCAGATGGGACCACGGAGGGCCCAGAGGGAAGGAACGAGAGAGGGGAGGCCAGGGGTGAAAGGGGACGGAGAAAACTGAGCACCTTCCCACGACAGGCCCCTGAGACAGGGCCGAGGTCGCAGGGCTGTGGGGACGCTGCCAGGGTTCTCACCCTGGCCACGCCCGGAACCCCTGCGAGCTTCCCGGGGCCAGCCACCCAGGCCGCCTCTGGGGTCCGTCTGTGCGGGGACCCCACATTGGAATTCCAGGGGCAGCGGGCGGAGGACCACTGGCTCACGGGCGCTCGGAAAGCCTTGCGGGGAGCAAACCTGAGCGCCTGTGTGTCCCTAGAAACAAACCCCTTAGCTCTGCCGGGAGCGTGTAGGGAGGGCACACCGGCCGTGCAGAGCAGGGCTTACAGCTCAGTTTCTGGAGTCGGGAGGCCTGGTTCCGATCCGGCTCTGCCAGGGGGAGCAGGCACCCGGCCCTGCCCGCCTCGGGGCGCCGTTAGGAGGGTCACGTGGGGACACGGGGAAGGGCGGTTTCTGCTCACACTGCCCAGCGAGTCCCCGTCCCCGCCCGCCCTCCCCGGCACAGGGCCGTCTCCCGGTCCTCACCTCGCCCGTGCAGAGGCCCTACTGTGTGCTGAGCACCACAGGCCTGGTTCCAGCCCACACCACATGCTCTGGGGCAGGAGACGGATGTGGACCAGAGGGTCACAGAGATACATCATTCACACATAAACGGACGGAGGAGGAGGGCTGCCCCAGAGAGGCTGGGGCACGGCGGCGAGAACGTAAGGAGGACACCGGACTTCCGGGGACTCGTGTGGCTCCTCGGAGGAGGAGGGGCCGTGTGGGCCCAGACTGGAAGGGCTGACAGGCGTGAACCCAGGGAAGCTCTGACAGGTGACATGAGTTGGGAGAGGAAGGCGAAGGCTGGGACAAGCAGGAAGAAGAGGGCACGGATGTGACACAGTGAGACAACAGAACGGGCAGGCCTGGTTGGCTGAAGGTGATGCAGAAACAGCACACGGCAGGGACCACTGAGTTTCTGGCTTGAAAGTCAGGATGAGCCCTAGCTGGTCTGGCTCAATGGATAGAGCATTGACCTGCGGACCGAAAGATCCCAGGTTCGATTACGGCCAAGGGCGCATGCCTGGGTTGTGGGCTCAGTCCCCAGTAGGGGGCGTGTAGGAGGCAGCTGACCAATGATTATCCTCATTGATGTTTCTATCTCTCTCTTCCTCTCCGAAATCAATAAAATATATTAAAAAACAAAAACAAACAAACAAACAAACAAAAAACACACAGAAGTCAGGATGGATGGGGCTGCTGAGACAGTGCAATGCCCCTCCCCTCCATCCCCAACACACAGGCCAATGCACACCCTTTCCCAAGCTTCCCATTCCTCACAGCATCTTCCCAGGGTACCACACACGTGACTCACTTTTCTCATGTCTGTCTCCCCCACTGCAACAGGAGCTCAGGAGGGCACTGAGTTACCCCAGAGCCGGCAGCATGGCCTGGCACCCGCAGGTTTTAGTTGTTTGATGAATGAACGAGCCCTGAAAAAACTAGGTTGACATCATCATATCTAACACCTTCCTTAGGGCTTCTAAATTGGGAAGAAAACCTAGGCCACTAAAAATACCTTATAGCCCTAGCCGGTTTAGCTCAGTGGATAGAGCATCAGCCTGTGGATCAAAAGGTCCCAGGTTCAATTCTGGTCAAGGGCACATACCTTGGTTGCAGGCTCCTCCCCAGCCCCAGGCCCTCGTCAGGGCACACGTGTACAGGAGGCAGCCAATCAATGTGTTTCTCTCACGTCAGTATTTCTGTCTGTCTTTCCCTCTCTCCGAAAATCAATGGGAAAAGATATCCTCAGGTGAGGATTTAAAAAAAAAAGTCTTAGTTATACAAGATGATCATAATAAGAATATTAATGGAAAAAGTGAGCCCAGCCCCCATTTAGTAAGAGACTTTGTAGCAATAACTCCCATCTTTTGAGGGATGATTATGTGGGGTTTTTAAAATATATTTTATTGATTTTTTTTTTTTTTTTACAGAGAGGAAGGGAGAGGGAGAGTTAGAAACACTGATGAGAGAGAAACATCGATCAGCTGCTTCCTGCACACTCCCTACTAGGTAATGTGCCTGCAACCAAGGTACATGCCCTTGGCCGGAATCGAACCTGGGACCCTTGAGTTCGCCGGCCCACGCTCTATCCGCTGAACCAAACGGGTTAGAGCCTGATTATGTTTTAGACATTGCACTAAGAGCTTTAAAGTTTGAGCTTGCCTGTAATTCGTAACGACCAACTTCCAAAATGCTGAGCATGCTCCTACCTCAGGGCTTCCACCTGTTCCAGACATGCTTTTCCCCCCTGTATCCCAGGGCCTTGCTTCCTCCCTCCTCTTCCTCAGAAACGATCTCCTCTAGAATCTAACATGCCACACCTTTTCTTTCCCTGACCTTACTTAGGTTTTCCCTATGGAAATTTCCACTAGTTCTCCACAGGACTTTTATCGTTTGTTTGACAACCCTACTAAAATGTAAGCATCATAACAAAACTAAAAAGTGTATAAAAAACATATAAGCTTCGCAAGGACCCTGAAACAGTACCAGGAACATAACGACATTCATTAAGAGTTTGTTAAATGTCCCACTCTGAGACTTAGGTGGCTTCGATGCCCATTTTATAAAGGAAGAAACTGAGGCACAATGATTCTCACACCTATTGAGTGTCGCAGGGATTCAACCCAAAAGTCCTCAGAACACCTCCAATATAGTAATTATTATAATTACTGCCCACTTATTCAGTGCCAGGATTTGAGCTCAGAGCTTTACCTCCAGCTGTCTCACTCAATCCTACAAGCAACCCGTGAGGCCTGCCCGGATGGGACCCCCAGAGCAGTGCTCGGCAAACTCAATAGTCCACAGAGCCAAATATCAACAGTACGATTGAAATTTCTTTTGAGAGCCAAATTTTTTTAACTTAAACTATACAGGTAAGTACCTTGTTATTAACTTAATTAGGATACTCCTAAGCTGGCCTTTGCTAAAAACTCAAGGGGCCAAAGAGCTGAATGTGGCTCGCGAGCCGCGGTTTGCCGACCACTGCCCCAGAGTCCAGAGTTCGGAAGCCAGCGCCCCAGGTCGCCCGGCGGGGCGGGGCGGGGGCGGGGCCAGAATTCGACCCGGGCCGCCGCCACGCCCTCGCGCCCCCCCCCCCCCCCCCGGGACCTCCATCCCACTCTCCCGCTGCGACCTGCGCTCACCCCGGGGCCGGGGTCGAGATCGGAGTCGGGCGCCCACAGCTCCGCCACCATCTCCGTGTGTAGAAGCTCGAACAGAACCGCGTCCACCATTCGTCGGCCTCGCGCGCTCCCTACCGCCCGGCGCTTCGTGCTCCCATTGGCCCGGCTGAGCTAGCCCCGCCTCCCGCTGCGGGCCGCGAGCCCGCCTACTCACGCTCCCACGGTGCTCCCGGGGAGCTCCGCCCTCCCCCTCCTCACACGCGGTGCGCGCGTGAACTTGGGGGAACCGCCTTCTCCGCCTATTTGTCCACTCGCCTCGCAGCACAACCCGGAAGCGCAGCTAAAGCGCTTCTCTATTGGTGGGACTTTTATATACCCGCCCACAACGTAGGTCCTCGGGGGCGGCTGGCTGCCTGGTAGGCCCACGTGATTGGTCAACGTCCGCCCAACCTGATGTCCTATTGGTTGGGGCTGCCACGCCTCCCTCCGTACCGGCTCTGCACTTCCGCTGGGTAGCGCGTTCCGCAGGCTTCGAGCTTCCTCTACCCGGTAAGGTCCTTAGTGATGGCGCAGCCCTCCGCCCCCGCTTGTCAGTGCTCCCTTCTGAGTGCGGCGGGGCTGTCGGTCACTCTGTGGCCCCGGCACAGGCCCCTGAGCAGATCCTGGAGCCTGTGAGCTTCCGGATGTGGCCTCTGCTAGGAGGCAAAGTCGGAAAGAGCCCAGTGTGGGACCCTGAGAGCTGCGGCCTCGGTTTCCCTGTCAGTGCACGGAAGAGGGTGGTGGGGTCCAGGAGCCCAGACATCGCTGGCGGGGATGCTGAGTCCCCTGAAGAGGGAAATGAGGCCCAGGCCAGGGACGCGATGGCCCCAAATCGCTAGGAGAGTGGAGGGGCTGGGAACCCAGAAGATGCGCCTTTCAGCCGCCCCCGGCGCCCGCCTCTCACGCCGTCCCTGCGCTCCTCTTCCTCCCTAGCTCGGCGCCATGGCGTCTCAGGGTCCTCGGAGGAGGCCGCCGCGAAGGCCCGGGACGCTGGTGCGGGGAGAGGCGGCGGAGACCGACTCGGAGCTCTCGGCGTCCTCGTCGGAGGAGGAGGAGCTCTACCTCGGACCCTCGGGCCCGACGCGCGGCCGCCCCACCGGGCTGCGGGTGGCCGGGGAGGCCGCGGAGACGGACTCTGACTCGGAGCCGGAACCGACGGCCGCGCCGAGGGACCTGCCCCCGCTCGTGGTGCAGCGGGAGACGGCCGGGGCGGCGGCCGGGGAGGCCTGGGGGGCGGAGGAGGCCCCGGCGCCCGCCCCGGCGCGCTCGCTGCTGCAGCTCCGACTGGCCGAGAGCCAGGCGCGCCTGGACCACGACGTGGCGGCCGCCGTGAGCGGCGTGTACCGCCGCGCGGGCCGCGACGTGGCCGCCCTGGCCGGCAGGCTGGCGGCCGCCCAGGCGGCAGGGTTGGCGGCCGCCCACAGCGTGCGCCTGGCGCGGGGAGACCTCTGCGCGCTGGCCGAGCGCCTGGACATCGTGGCCAGCTGCTGCCTGCTGCCTGACATCCGCGGCGTGCCCGGGACCGAGCCCGAGCAAGACCCAGGACCGCGGACCTAGCCTTGACCCCACCCCCCGCCCGCCTCTGCGTCCTGGGGGAGGAAGGGGGGCTTGTGACCTGGCTCATACCCTATATAGCCCCCCTCCCGTCTTGCTGTCATCCTCAGGGCCGACCCCACCCCCTGGATAACGTTGTGTATGTGTGTGTGTGTGTGTGTGTGTGTAGGGGGTGGGGGGAGGTAATGGTGCTTAGTCCCACCATTTGCATCTGGTTCCTCCCAGTGGTCCTGGCCCTTCTGGTGCCTAGCCTGTATCTGAGGCTTGGCTCCAGCCCCTGGATAACCAGCTGCTCCATCTTAGGGGCTCACTGTCCGTCCGTCCCCCCCCACACACACACACACACACTTCCTTGCACTCTGCCTTTCTAGGTTTGGATTTTGCCCTCGGGAGCTTGATGCTGCTGCTTCCCAGATGCCACAGCATCTATGGATAAGTGCGGCCAATCCCCTCTCTACAGACACCACACTTCCTCTGCGTTACACATCCTGCAGACTCCAAGCTTCCTGGCACTTTCCTTCACCCTCCTGGCTCTGCCTCCATTCTAGCTACACTTCTGGAAGTTTGTCCCCCAGGGCTGGACCCTTTTTCTGTTCCCCAGGGCTGGCCCTGGCTCCCTCCTAGGTTAGCCCTTGCTCTGCCATCTCCCGGCTGCTTCTCCTGGGGTTTAGCTCCTCCCCTTTGGCCTGATCCATCAGCTGGGTCTGGTTTAACCTTAGGATTGGTTTTGCTTCATTTTTGCGTTTCCCATCCTGCTTACACCACCTGCCTGGTCCTGGGCTCTGGGAACCCTATGGTTTGTCATCAGGCCCAGGATGGGGCCCCCTCCTCCCCACTCTGCAGACTCAAGATGGCGTCTCATCCAGACCCAGAAGTAGGTGGGTCCCCCACACTCCAAGCCAAGGTGGCACTTTGTGCCTGAGCGTGAGATACAAAATGGGCTTCCTTCCAGGCGGACAGCGGCACCCCCGGGCACCTCGGGTCCAATGCAGACTGCCTGGTTCCTTGGGCGCTGTATGATTCCACTTTGCAGATAAGGACCACACACATGGTATTAGTTTACTGTTCTGTTCCTTCTTCTGGCCCCAGCCCTAGTCCCTCAGCCCTACTCCTGTATGCCCCTCCCCACTCTTTTATCCCAACCTAAAGCTGAGATCTGAGTCCCAGCATGGAGAAGTGTGGGAGATTAATGAATCTATGGCAGATTTAATGAATCTATGGCAGATGCATTAAAAGGCAAAACATTGACTAAAATGGTCAGTTCCTCTTGCCTTCCCACTTAGGCTGGGGGTGGGTTGGTTAGAATTTTCTCTGAGCCGAAACCAGTTTGGCTCAATGGATAGAGCATCGGCTTGGGGACTGAAGGGTCCGGGATTCGATTCCAGTCAAGGGCATGTACATTGGTTGCGGGCATATCCCCAGTAGGGGGTGTGCAAGAGGCAGCTGATCAATGACTCTCATCTATGTTAACTCTCATCTCCCTTCCTCTCTGTACAAAATCAATAGTTTCTCTGAGAATGGGGTCCTGAGAGAGATCCTTCCTGGCTGGCCTAATGAAGGTGAAGCTACATCTGAAAATGAGGGCCCCTCATTGGTCTGTTTCTTGCTGGTTCTGCATTTATTTGTATTTTGTTCACTTGCATTTACTGGCCACCTACCTGGTCTGTGCTGGGCATGGGGTGCAACCAGTACAGACCCTCACTGAGCTCACAGCCCACTGGGAGAGACGGGCATTAATAAAATATTCTTGTAAACTGATAGTTTTAATAATTATGATTTACAGCTCAGATTTCACTGCCCTGGCACTGTGATTTGTGTCATAAAGGTACAGGAGTTTTGCAAGGGTGTAACAGATCTGGCCGACCTTGTTTGGGGAGACAGACGGGGAGGTCAGCTGGCTTTGCTGGGAAGCAAATGAGTGAGTCTGAATTGAACCCTGAAGCTAAAAGTAGGAGGAAGAATGGGGTGGAGAAGCCCTGAGTCAGAAGGAGCATGACCCATTTAAGTAACAGAAGGTGGCGATCAAGGGCCAGGAAATGGCTGAGTGGGAAGAGGGCACACAAGGTTTACAAGGACACAGAAAACAGGACCCACGCTGGGCAGTGGCCAGCGCCCTGGGTGGTGACATTGCTGCTTCTGGGGTGGCAGCTGTGCTCACCACTGCCACCAAGGCTTTTGTTTGTGGGAGAGGGAGCGACGGAATGGACTCAAGGTGTCCCGGCGAATGTTGGAGTGCCCTGAAGTATTTCATGTCCCAAGTAGGTGACAGTGGTTTGCACCCTCTGAAGCTTAGATCTGGAGGCTTTACCGCCTCGTTCAGCCAGTGCCTTAAGGAGAACGAGGAGTCTATAAAGTCACCCTGCCCAATCTGGAAACCCTGAACAAGGTGAAGGCTACAAAGCCTGCGCCTTAGGAACTTGGGAAAGTGTCGGCCTGTGGACTGAAGGGTCCGGGGTTCGATTCTGGTCAAGGGCATGTACTTTGGATGCAGGCACATCCCCAGTTGGGAGTGTGCAGGAGGCAGCTGATGTTTCTCATCAAATGTTTCTAACTCTATCAATAAAATATATATTTTTTAAAAGAACTTGGGAAATACTGAAGGAGACTAGCAACCGTCGCTGAGGCACAGGAGTCCATGTTGTCTCCCTCTAAACAAAGCAAAGAGAAGTCACCAGTCAGGATGCAACGGGATGGAAAAGAACGCTGAGCAGAAGCGATGACTATAAACGGTCTGTGTCAGCAGGAATTGCTGTGGGCGCGGACTGCAGTGTGACCAGGAATTACAAAAGGCTTACGTTGTGCAAGCAGAAGATTTGATTCTCTTCTGAATCAAACTTGCCTTCTGTTCCAAGTGGGACTGAAGTGCTGCCGGGTGGGGACGAAGAGGTCAGAGCGGCCTGCTGCGGAGGCGCGGAGGCTGACAGGCTTGATGCTTTGTCACCCAGAGGATGAGCCCCAAAGACTAATCCGAACATATCTTAAGGTTCACTCCTCTTCAGATCAATTTATATCCAGAAAATAGGAAGTTCGAGGCTTGATCTGAGGGCAGGGACATAAAAAACATCTTGGGCCGAAACTGGTGTGGCTCAGTGGATAGAGCGTCTGCCTGTAGATTGAAGGGTCTCAGGTTCGATTCTGGTCAAGGGCATGTACTTTGGTTGCAGGCACATCCCCAGTAGGAAGCGTGCAGGAGGCAGCTGATCGATGTTTCTCATCAGTGTTTCTAACTCTCTATCCCTCTCCTTTCTTCTCTATAAAAAAAAAAAAACAATAAAAAATATATATTTTTTTAAAAAGTTGCTGGGCCTGAGGGAAGGGGTTGGGAGGAGAGGGGAATGAGAGGGGAGGGAAAAGCTCGTGAGTGCCCAGGAGGGAGAGGTGCTGGGTCCTCAGTCCTGAGCGTTGTAAGGGAAGTCCCAGGGGAAGATCACACTAGAATGTTCAGTAGCTCTCCAGGGCTGGAGCTTCTCAGGGCCTGGGCCTCCAATGATTGATTGGTCCGCGCCAGGGTAGAAGCATTACCCAATGCAGCTGGTCCCGAGGTCCGCTGTGGCTGGTTTGGCTTTTCTGGGCCAGGAGCTGAAATACAGCTGAGGCCTGGATGTCATCTCCAGGGAGGAGAGGGTAGAGGGTCCAAACTGCAGGACCAGCTAAGCTAGGGGAGGAAAGGTCACCCTGGGGTCACCCACCCTAAAACTGTCCAGAGCTGTGGGCTTTGTACCCAACCCATCACGCTGCCCTGCTCAGGTCTGCCTGCCTGCCTCCCTCAGTTTATTTATCTTTTATTTTTTAAAATATATCTTATTGAATTTTTACAGAGGGGAAGAGAGAGGGATAGAGAGCTAGAAACATCCATGAGAGAGAAACATCGATCAGCTGCCTCCTGCTCACCTCTTACTGGGGAGGTGCCCGCAACCAAGGTACACGCCCTTGACCGGAATCAAACCCGGAATCTCTCAGTCCGCAGGCTGACGCTCTATCCACTGAGCCAAACTGTTTCGGCTGCCTCCCTCAGTTTAAATTTTTTTTTTTTCAATTCTAGTTGCCTTTGCTTTCTTTCTTTCTTTCTTTCTTTTTTTAATATTTTATTGATTTTATACAGAGAGGAAGGGAGAGAGATAGAGAGCTAGAAACATCGATAAGAGAGAGTCATCGATCAGTTGCCTCCTGCACACCCCCCACTGGGGATATGTCCACAACCAAGGTACATGCCCTTGACCGGAATCGAACCCGGGACCTTTCAGTCCCCAAGCCGACGCTCTATCCATTGAGCCAAACCGGTTTCGGCTGGTTGCCTTTGCTTTCACATTCAGAAGATATATACTTTTATTTATTTATTTTTATTTATTTAATATATTTTTATTGATTTTTTACAGAGAGGAAGGGAGAGGATAGAGAGCTAGAAAGGTCGATGAGAGAGAAACATCCACCAGCTGCCTCTTGCACACCCCCTACCGGGCATGCGCCCGCAACCAACGTACATACCCTTGACCGGAATCGAACCCGGGACCTCTCAGTCCGCAGGCCGATGCTCTATCCACTGAGCCAAACCTGTTTGGGCTGCCTCCCTCCGTGTAAAGGTAGGCTGCTGCCCAGCACAGGGGGCTCTCGGCACTGGGGTTCAGGATACCTTCTAAAGCACATGGCATAGGAAGGCCTGAGGCTGACGGTTTGGTTACAGATCCCCGGGAGGAGGGGAGCAGGTATGGCAGGGCCAGGATCCTCCCCATCAGCACTTACATAATAACCTGTGCCCACTCCCTGCCCAGCCCGCACCCTCCCACCGCCACCCCCACTCCCACCGCCACCCCGAGATCAGGCCAGAGTGCTTTCTGGGAATTCTTGCAGGGAAAGCGAAGCTCACTCTGGTTTCGTGGAAGCCAGAGGAGTTTCAGGAATGAAAAGAATTTGCTGAGGAGGTGAAGCTAGACTTAGGGGAGGGATTATTGAGGAGGGGCCCAGGGCCCAGGGCCCAGGGCGATGGGGGTGAGGCAACTGGGGAGGCGGGTCCAGAGTGAGTCACCCCCAGGGGTGCCTCTGGGGTACGCAGATTGCTCTGAGCTGAGGGCCACTTGAGCTGCAGGCTCAGCTTCAGCCTGCCTCCCACCGGAGCCGCCTACAAGAATCTGAATTCGAGGCCTGGCCCAGGAGACAGTATCAGATGTCTTCTGAGCTTCGGTTCACTAAAGATCTGCTCTTACCATCCAGCAATGACCCTTTGAAGCCCCAAGGCAGTGGTCGGCAAACTCATTCGTCTGCAGAGCCAAATAGCAACAGGCAGAGCCAAATAGCAACAGGACAAGGATTGACATTTCTTTGGAGAGCCACATTTTTTTAAAAAATATATTTTATTGATTTTTTACAGAGAGGAAGGGAGAGAGATACAGAGTAGAGAGTTAGAAACATCCATGAGAGTCATCAATCAGCTGCCTCTTGCACGCCCCCTACTGGGGATGTGCCCGCAACCAAGGTACATGCCCTCGACCGGGATGGAACCCGGGACCTTTCAGTCCGGAGGCCAATGCTCTATCCACTGAACTAAACCGGTTTCGGCGAGAGCCACATTTTTAAAACTTAAACTTTTTCTAATGCCACTTCTTCAACATAGACTGGCCCAGGCCATGATATTTTGTGAAAGAGCCACACTTCAAGGGGACAAAGAGCAGCATGTGGCTCGAGAGCCGCAGTTTGCCAACCACGGGCCCCAAGGCAGCTTACCACAGCTCTAGCTCCGCGTGTTCCCTTATCTCTGAAGCCCTCCTGCCCGTGGGCTCTCTGACGGGTGTGCAGGGTTCCCAGGCAAGGGTATGTATTAAATCTGGTCATTTTTGATAGATCCTCCCTTCCTCCAACTGATGGATGGAGGGTGACGTAAACTCCACCGGCAGCTGGACATTCCTGAGCATTGAACCACCACTCGGCACACGCTGATTGGTGGTTCCTTGTAAGGCCTATGATTAGGGACCTAGGGACTTAGGAATAGGGGGCTTAGGGTGTCTGACAGGTGCTGAGTGGTGATTCAGAGCTCAGGAATGTCCGGCAGCAGGTGGGGTTTACGTCTGTCCATTAACTGGAGGAAGGTCATTCTGGTAATATTTTCTTAAAGAATTGAGAGTCCAGGCAAGGTCAGGGGGCGAAGGTCAATCTTCCGTAGCCACTTCCAGCCGAGAGGGGGCTTCGTTTGGGGGCGTTCAGGGCTCAGGAAAGTCTGGCTGCCGGTGGAGTTTACGTCACTCTCCGTCCATCCGTTGGAGGAAGGGAATATCTATCAATTTCTCTGGCTAAACTGGCTCATGTCTATTTGACTATTAGACTAGTCAGAAGAATCTTGTGTAGTAGGATGGGAAAAGGTCTTTCTTTCTCTTTGCCGTAGCCTTCCACAATTTATGGGAAGCACCTGGTAGTTAAACCCCAAGATGGTTGGTTCCTCTGCTTCAAATAACCCCTCTGCTCAAACTGCAAAGCCAGGCAAGCTCCTCTCAGGACTCCCTGTGGTTTTACAACTCCCCCATGATTAGTGCAAAGTTCCCTTCCTCCCCGCCCTTCAGACAGGCCTCTTCTGAAGCTTCATAACTTTTGCTCTCAGCGTGTTTTACAGGCCTAAGGGAAATATTGACAGGACACCTCCCTAGGACATGTGCCCCGTCCAGGAGAACTAACAAAGAAGGGTGAAAGGTGAGGCAGAGGCCGGAGGCCAGGACACGGGCTTTATTGGAGGGGAAGGACCCCCGTGGGCTGCCTCCCAAAGGAAGCGAGCACACCTGCAGGGATGAAGGCGCCTTTTGAGGGGGGGGAACGGGAAGCGGTGGGGCCGAGGCTACTCGGCACGTGCTGATTGGCATAAGGCACATGATTAGGCACTTAGGGACTTGGGAATGGAGGGCTTGGGGTACTTGGCAGGTGCTGATTGGTGGTTCAGTGTACAGTCCATATAAGGTACCTGGTGAGGTGCTCAGGGATGTCCAGGCTGCAGGTGCAGGTTGTCATACTCCGTCCATCAGTTGGGGGAAGGGTGGATCTATCAAAGGGTCTGGGTTTTATTCTGGTCAGTGCCCGAACAGAACATTGTCACTAGTAGTTAAATGTGAAAAGGGAACCCAGGAGGCTGGCCAACCTTAATGGCTGGAGCTATTCACTCTTTGTTTAAGCTGAGTCATTGGTAGTTAAATGTAAAAAGGGAACCCCAACCTTAATGGCTCTGAATGGTTGGAGCTATTAACTCGTTGTTTAGTTGAGATTTTGGTAGTTAAAGCAACAGCCACCTGTTAATCACAGGTAAATTCTTGCTGATTGTCTGTTGTTGGAATTTCCTATCTAAAGGATGTGGGTGTATCTCATAGCCCCAATTCAAGGGATGGAAAAAGGCCAGAGTGGGTAGTCCTCCCCCTAGAGGTGGACTCCCGCCTGGCCCCCCATTTCCCCCAAATTAACTCTTTTCCAGCCTCTTTTCATTTGTGTGCGGCCTTCTCCAGAACACGGGACCCTGCAGAGGAACCCTGAGCCACGCGGGACGTGGTAAGGGATCCCACATCTGACCCCCAATGCACAGATCAGGGCACGGGCCCAGGTTTGATCCCCGGTAGGGGGGCTTGCAGGAGGCTGCTGATCAATGATTCTCTCTCATCACTGATGTTTTTCTCTCCCCCTCTATCTTCCTCTCTGAAATCGATAAAATACATATATATATATTTACAAAGTAAATAAAAGGGAGAGCCGCTTTTGCTCTTTGCCCCCGTATTGATTAGTAAGGCGCTGGCCCTCTCGGGAAGGAAGTAAACTTCCTCTCTATATCTCTTTTATTTATTTATTTTATTTTTATTTATTTATTTAATTTTTTTTTGGTGCCGCGACTCGGATCCGTGTATCTCTTCTTTTAGTTGTGAATTCTTTCACAGCCTGAGTCACCCGCCAAAACCCCAACGTTGTGCATTTTAATTTTTGTGTTGATTCCTGTTTTTTAATCTAGAAAAATTTTATTTATTTTACAGAGAGAGGAAGGGAGAGAGAAACCACGATTTTTTGTTACACATATTTATGTATTCATTGGTTGCCTCTTTTTTGTTGTTGTTCATCCTAACCCAAGGATATTTCTCCCACTGATTTATTTACTTATTTTTATTTTATTTTTTTTAGAGTGGAAGGGAGGGGTAGAGAAAGAGAGAAACTTTTTTTTTAATTGAGTTTTTTTAAAAACATATATTGTATTGATTTTTTTACAGAGAGGAAGGGAGAGAGATAGAGAGCTAGAAATATCGATGAGAGAGAAACATCGACCAGCTGCCTCCTGCACACCCCCTACTGGGGATGTGCCCGCAACCAAGGTACATGCCCCCGACCAGAATCGAACCCGGGACCCTTCAGTCTGCAGACCGACGCTCTACCACTGAGCCAAACCGGTTTCGGCCAGAGAGAAACTTTTGATGTTTGAGAAACACTGATTGGTTGCCTTCTGCACTCACCTGTCTGGGGCCACTGGGGATTGAGCCTATAACTGAGGTATGAGCCCTTGACTGGAATTGAACCTGAGACCTGTTGTGGGGTCGAACTCTGGGTTCAAAATAAGACCACCAGAGGCTGATGATTGATTTGAAAAAGCAGGCAAGGATTTATTGAACTGGCCAGGACAACTGCGAGAACACCTCACACAGGTGGAGACCACACAACTGCGCCGTTCCAGGGGTAGGCAGTCCTTTTAAAGGTTCAAACCACAGGGATTTTCCTTTGTTCTGAATTCTAAATTCTAAAGGCTGGGAACAGCCCACAGGGTTGTTCCCAGCTACATCCTGCGGGACGCTGGAATGTGGCCCTATCTTGCAACAGCAGATAGTACAGAAGCAGAGCTGAGCGATTAATCTCTGAAGGTTATCTACAGTTTCTACTCCTGAAGCCACTGAGTCAGTGGGAATCCATCTCCTGTGGTCCTGGTGCACAGGCACAGGAAAATTGCCTTAGCCTCCAGGTCTCCATCTGGAAGCTGAGGGAACTACCTTATTGTTAAAGCAAGTGCAGAAGCCAGAATAGCAGGGTTAAAATTCAAACAGCAGTTTTTACCTAACTATGGTTGCTACCCTTCAGTCCACGGGCCAACACTCAACCACTGAGCCAAATTGAAAGGGTTAAAGAGAATAAAACGGCAGAGAAAGATATTTTTTTTTTTTAAGCAGATAACTTGCAGAAAGCTTGAAGCCCTGAGTACAGCATAGCTCAGATAACCAGAAGACACCTGGATGAGAGGAACCAAGGACAGACCAGACCCTGACATCAGCAGAGTGGCCCGCAGCCAGCAAGGATGAATAAAAACCTCCCTCTCCCTGCTCTCTTCGCCGATGCCTTTCTCCGTCTTAGCCCACCTGTACCAGGTGGTCGGAATAAAATCTTCTTTGATACATTATGGCCTCATGTCAGAGGTGCTCGACCCCGGCCCACTCCGGACCGTTCACGAACCATCTAGGGCAGTGGTTCTCAACCTTCCTAATGCCGTGACCCTTTGATACAGTTCTTCATGTTGTGGTGACCCCCAACCATAAAATTATTTTTGTTGCTACTTCATAACTTTTGCTACTGTTAATGAACCGTAATGTAAATATCTGTGTATTCCGATGGTCTTAGGCTCTGCAGCGGCGGTTCTCAACTGGTTCTCTACAGGCGAGATCCACAGGTTGAGAACTGCTAGCAGGGTCGTCTAAGACCATCGGAAGGTATTAAAGGGTCTCAGCATTAGAAAGATTGAGAACCACTGAATTCTAGGGCCAACGGTTTGACCAGGGATCAAACCAGCAACCTTGCCGAAACCGGTTTGGATCAGGGGATAGAGCATCAGCCTGCAGACTGGGAGGTACCGGGTTCGATTCTGATCAAGGGCATGTACCTTGGTTGTGGGCACATTCCCGGTAGGGGTGTGCAAGAGGCAGCTGATTGATGATTCTCTCTCATCGATGTTTCTAACTTTATCCCTCTCTCTTTCTCTCTGTGAAAAATCAATAAAATATATTAAACACACACACACACACAAAACAACAATAAACAAACAAACAAAAAAAACCTCAGCAACCTTGGTGTCTGGGGATGATGCTCTAACCAACTGAGCTACCCTATCAGGGCTGTTTTTTAATTTTAAAAAAATAAATAAATATATATATATATTGATTTCAGAGAGAAATAGGAACATCAAGGATGAGAGAGAATCATCGATCAGCTGCCTCCTGCATCCACCTACTGGGGATCGAGCCTGCAACCCAGGCATGTGCCCTGACCAGGAATTGAACCTGAAACTCCTGTGGTTCCTTGTCGAGCGTGTGTCCCCTCTTTCAATTCTTTTTAAAAATATACATTTAAGTTAAATTGCTTTCCTTCCTTCCTTTCTTTCTTTCTTTTCCTCACTCAAGGATGTTTTTCCATTGATTTTTAGAGAGAGTGGAAGAGAGAAGGAAAGACAGAGAAATATCGATGTGAGAGAAACACATCAATTGGTTGCTTCCCCCACGTATTATACGTGCCCTTGACCAGAATCGAACCCGGGACCCTTCGGTCCACAGGCCCATATTCTATCCACTGAGCCCAACAGGCTAGAGCTCCCTCTTTCAGTTTGGTCTTAGGTTCCAATAGGGTGTTTACTTAGGATGCGAGCCTCTAAGGCATAGTTCAAATAAATGTACAGGTTTTTCCAGACGACAGGAGCCCTCTGGCCTCTGAAGAGAGAGATCTGGAAGGTGTTCTCATTCCAGCAGCCACTCAGCTCAATAAGCCTTTCCACGGAGAGACAGAGAGGCGGGAGGGCGCTTTCCTGGGTTAGAACACAGTTTACCAAGGATGCAGGAGGCGTGGTGGAGGGGGTGTAGTCTCCATGATCCAAAAGGCTGTTCCCACAGAACCGGGCTGTCCTGTTTCTAAGAAGTGAGTTAGTTGCCTTTCAGAGAAAAAAGAGCAAAACTGCAAGCCATGCTGAAACCGGTTTGGCTCAGTGTGTAGAGTGTCAGCCTGTGGACTTAAAGGTCAAAGGTTCGATTCCAGGCAAGGGCATGGTTGCTGGCATATCTCCAGTAGGGGGTGTGCAAGAGGCAGCTGATCGATGTTTCTCTCACATCGATGTTTCTAACTCTCTATCCTTCTCTCTTCCTCTCTGTAAAATATCAATAAAATATTAAACACACACACACACAAAAAACTGCCAGTCCTGCAGCTGAAGTTCACATGGAGGGAGGACTGAGCTCCAGCTGCACTCCAAACCAGAGCTTTGCCCTCTCCTCATGAAACCAACGTGGAGTCACGTAAAACCTGACTTTTAAAATATATATATATATATATATATATATATATATATATATATATATAATTGATTTCAGAGAGGAAAGGAGGAGAAAAACATCAATGTGAGAGAGAATTGTGGATCGGCTGCCTCCTGCACAACCCCCAGTGAGGATGAAGCCTGCAACCTGGGCATGTGCCTTTGACCAGAATTGAACCCAGGACCCTTCAGTCCATAGGCTGAAGCTCTATCCATTGAGCCAAACCAGCTAGGCTAAAAACTCCATTTTTAAGTACGACCTTTTCTTCTTTGTTTCCTTTTTAAAAACTACCTAATATATTTTGCCGAAATCGGTTTGGCTCAGTGGATAGAGCGTCGGTCTGCAGACTGAAAAGTCCCAGGTTCGATTCCGGTCAAGGGCATGTACATTGGTTGCGGGCACATCCCCGGTGGGGAGTGTGCAGGAGGCAGCTGGTCGACGTTTCTCTCTCATCAACGTTTCTAGCTCTCTGTCCCTCTCCCTTCCTCTCTGTAAAAAAATCAATTAAAAAAAAAAAACTAGTATATTTTTACTGATTTTAGAAAGGACGGGAGATTTTTTACAGAGAGGAAGGGAGAGAGATAGAGAGCTAGAAACATCGACCAGCTGCCTCTTGAACACCCTCGACCGGGGATGTGCCCGCAACCAACGTACATGCCCCTGACCGGAATCGAACCTGGGACCCTTCAGTCCGCAGACCGACGCTCTACCACTGAGCCAAACCGGTTTCAGCTCTTCCTCTCTCTCTTAAAAAAATCAGTAAAAACATGTTTAAAAAAATTAAAATGAATCAAAGACCTGACAAAGCTAAAACTATACAGTTTTTATAGAAGAGAAAATAATATTCACTAATCATACATCTGTGGGGGGATTAATATTCAGCATATTTAAAGAACGCCTATAACTCAACAACAAAAACCAACTCAATTCAAACTAAGGGCAAAGGAGTTGAATAGATATTTCTCCAAAGAAGATACGTGAATTGCCAATAAACTCATGAAAGATAGATCTGTTCGCCCTAACTGGTTTGGCTCAGTGCATAGAACATCGGCTTGTGGACTGAAGGGTCCCGGGTTCGATTCTGGTCAAGACCCGTACCTTGATTGCAGGCTAAATCCCCAGCGCTGCAGGAGGCAACCGATCGATGTGTTTCTCTCACGTAGATGTTTCTCTCAGTCTTTCCCTCTCTCTTCCACTCTAAAAAAGAATAAAAAATCAATGGAAAAATATCCTCGGGTGAGGAGGAAAAACCAAGCAATCAAAACAAAAAATGGGACTCTTCCTGGCTCCAGACCTTAGGTTCCTGATTACTACACTCTACTGCCCGTGGTTGCCTGAAAACAAAAATGAACAAAAAAACAAGCAAAAAGGATAGATCTGTTCCTTAGGGAAATGCAAATCAAAGCACAGTCAGATGCCACTTCACCCTCGTTAGGATGACTGTTATCTAAAACAACAACAACACAAGGTCACAGTGTCCACAAGGATGTGGAGAAATTGCAAACCTGTGTGTATTGCTGATGAGAACGTAAAATGATACGGCTCCTGTGGAAAACTGTATGGGGATTTCTCAAAAAGCTGAATATAGAATTACCGTGCGATCCGGCAATTCCATTCCGAGATACACACCCAAGAGACTCAAAAGCAGAACTCAAACCGATACTTTCACACAAATGTTCATGGTTCTGTTGGTCACAATAGCCAAAGGCAGACACACCCCAAATGTCCAACAGCAGACGAACGACTAAACAAACTGCGGTGTATTCAAAAATGGCCCGGATTTCCGCCATAAAAGAGATGACGTTCTGGCCCAGGTTTCAACACAGACAAACATTGGACACATTCATGCTCAGTGACACAAGCCAGACACTCAGAGACAAAGGTGTGCCTTCTCTGAAATGAGGCATCTGGAATATGCAAGTTCAGCAAGACAGAAAGAAGAATAAAGATGGTCAGGACCTCACTGCTGGTGTGGCTCAGCGGGGTGAGCAGCGTCCTGTGCACTAAAGGACTTCTGGTTTGATTCAGAGTGGGGGTACCTCTCTCTCTCTCTCTCTCTCTCTCTCTCTCTCTCCCTTCCTCTGTTAAAGAAAAAAAAAAAAAAAAGTCAGGAGCCGGGGGAAGGAGGGATGAAGGGAGATTATCTAATGGCACAAAGTTCTTATTTCGGATGCTGACATATATTCCGGGATGGGATAATGGCACAACATTGTGAATGTACTTAATGCTGATAACTGTACACTCAGAAAGCATTAACGTGGCATATTTTATGTTGTGTATATTGTACCACGCTAATAATAATACACATGAAGAACAAGTGAAAGAAAGAAAGAAAGAAAGAAAGAAAGAAAGAAAGAAAGAAAGAAAGAAAGAAAGAAAGAGAAAGGAAGGAAGGAAGGAAGGAAGGAAGGAAGGAAGGAAGAAAGAAAGAAAAAAGGAAGGAAGGAAGGAAGAAAGAAAGAAAAAAGGAAGGAAGGAAGGAAGGAAGGAAAGAAAGAAAGAAAGAAGGAAGGAAGGAAAGAAATAGAATTTGTAAAAGAAGGCGGAGGAGCAAGGCCTTGTGAGGGCCTTGGCCTCAGTCCGCTGAGCGGCAGGTCTGTGGATGCAGCCTCCAGACCAGCTCTGCGTGTTGACAAAACTCTCTCCAGTCGCCAAGGTGAACTCCGTGACCCAAACAAAGGTTACCTGTGGCCGCTTCCCCCAGCCGGGCGGGGGAGGGCCGAGGCTGCCCGGGCCTGCAGGGAGGGGGTGGGCTGGCTCCAGCCGGTGGACCGCTCAGACGTGGGGGGGCGGGGCCGGGAGCGGAGGGGCGGGGTCAGATCGGGGGGCGGGGCGGGGTCGGGCGGGGCCAGGTCGGGCGGGCCGGGGGGTCAGCGCGGCGGCCGCAGGTGGGGGTGGACAGAACTGACCCGGGCAGCCTCCCGGTCGTCGGCGCCGGGTCCGGCGGCTGCAGCGGCGGCGATGGGGCCGGAGTGGGACGCGCTGCGGGCGCTGGGGGCGGCGGCCGCCCTGTGCCTGCTGCTGCGGGCGGCGTGGGGCGCGGGCTGCGCGGTCTACGCGCACCTGCTGCCCCCGGTGCGCCGCGGGGCGCCCTGGCTCCGGGCGCACGGAGCCTGGGCAGGTGAGCGGCGGGGCCGGGGCCGGGGGGAGGGGGCCGCGGGGCCGCGGGGACCAGGACAGATGACAGGTGAGGGCCCTCATTCGGGCAGAGGCAGAGGGCAGTCCTGGAAGCAGAAGTGAAGGCTGGGCCAGCGGGGGCGAGGGGGACAGGGAGACCCCGGAACGGACCCGGTGAGGGGAGCAGGACTGGGAGTCCAGGCGGATGGGGGTGAGGGGCCGGGTCTCCGGGGAGGGGTGAGGCGGGGCTGGGCAGTGCCAGGCCCCCTCCTGCTCACCCTCCTTCTCTCTGCTCAGTGGTGACTGGAGCCACCGGGGGCATCGGCCGCGCCTACGCGCATGAGGTGAGGCTGGGCTGGGAGTCTGGGGGCGAGGAGGGGAGGAGGTGCTCCCGCTGTGGGTTTACCTGTGGCCAGGGGCTCCTCCTGGACTGGGAACTGTGTGCGTGACCTGGCTCCCTCAGTCGCTCTCTCCTTCCCGAAGCCTCCCCTATCCTCCCCGCCTGGCTCAGGGGTTCACACTGGATGTCTGCAGCCTATAGGCACCCCCCCCCCCCCTCCCGCCATCGCTCGGGTTCATTCACTCCTTCAAAACATATTCGTTGTCCTGGCTGGTGTGGCTCAGTGGATAGAGCATGGGACTGCGGACTGGAAGGTCCCAGGTTCAATTCCAGTCAGGGGCACATGCTGGGATTGCAGGCTTGATCTCCAGTATGGGGCATGCAGGAGGCAGAGGGTCAATGATTCTCTCTCATCATTGATGTTTCTATCTCTCCCTTCCTCTCTGGAATCAATAAGAATACATATATATTTTGCCGAAACCGGTTTGGCTCAATGGATAGAGCGTCGGCTTGGGGACTGAGGGGTCCCGGGTTCGATTCCGGTCAGGGGCATGTACCGTGGTTGCGGGCACATCCCCAGTAGGGGGTGCGCAGGAGGCAGCTGATCGATGATTCTCTCTCATCGATGTTTCTAACTCTCTATCTCTCCCTTCCTCTCTGTACAAAATCAATAAAATATATTTTAAAAAAGAATACATATATATTTTAAAATTAAAAAAAAAAAGATATTCACTGACCACCTCTGGTGCCAGGCTGGGAGGAAAACAGTGAACAAAACAGATTTAAAACATGCAAAGCCCTTGCCCTCACCAAGTTCACGTTCACTAGAGTGAGGGACGGGTGTGAAGAAAAGGAAAATACGTGACATGCAGGGTGTGGAATGGCTGTCAGGGTGAAGGAGAAAAACAAGCCATGAACGGAGAACAAGGAGGCCTGGGGGGTGCGGGCTCCGTGTTCACACAGGATACTCAGGAGACGGTGCCGCTGAGAAGGCAAACAGCGAGAAAGGACCTGAGGGAGGTGCGGGTCCCGCGGATAACGGAGGAGGGGTCTCTGGGGAGAAGGAGTAGCCAGTGCAAAGGCCCTGGGGCAGGGAGCACGGTTACTGAGCCAGGGAGCCCCCGACACTGTCCGAGTGACCAAACATCGGACACTGACCTGTGCAGGGGGACATCAAACCAGTTTACTGCAGGGCATCCCGGCGGGAGAACGAGGAGCGATCACTCAAAACCCAGACTCCCTGATGGTTTTTCATCAAGGATTATATATATATATATATATATATATATATATATATATATTTATAATATATATATATATATATATATATATATATATATATATTACACGGAGGAAGGGAAGGGAGAGATGGAAATATCAATCATGAGAGGAAATCTTTGATCAGCAGCCTCCTGTACGCCCCCTACTGGGGATGGAGCCCGAAACTCGGGCACGTGCCCTGACCGGATGGAACCAAGACCTCCTGGTTCATGGGTCATGCTCACCCCCTGGGCCACACTAGCCAGGCCCTCAGGGGTATTAAAAGGCCAAGATGGAGGGTTAGGGGTCAGGGCCAAAGCTGATGGGTTAGTTTCTGTGCAAACTTCAGTGGTTTCCTTCAGTCCCATGAATTTAGTTCCTGAGGGCACCTTGTCTGGTGTCTTTGTCTCTCTGTGGTTGGTGGAAGAACCAAGATTCTGCAAGATACCAGTGATGTTATCTTCAAAGCAAAAGGCAGAAGCTACACTAACCATCTGTGACCCGCATCATGGCTTATAAGCAATCGTTGCTTTGGGCATAGCTAGCAGCATTTTCTATTATTTCAAGCAAAGAGTTCTTCTAAGCACATTTTTCCGAAACAGTGTTTACAGGCAGGCCCCTGGGGCATGACTGGCATGTTGTTAACCCTCGATGGCAAGCTTCCTGACACCAAAGCATTGAATCCTGCCGTAAAAGCCTACACCGGGTCACGAACTCTACGATCCAATGATCCAATGCCTAACGTGCTGACTGTTGACTGTCGGTTTCAGCATTGCCTGTTGGAGAAGCAGGCGGTGACCACTGTGATTGTGTCAGAGGGCGAGGGGGAGGGGAAAAGAGAGGGGGAGGGAGAGGGGGAGGGAGAGGGACAGGGAGAGGAACAGGGAGAAGGGAGAGGGGGAGGGAGAGGGAGAGGGGGAGGAGGAGGGAGAGGGAAAAGGGAGAGGGGGAGGGGGAGAGGGACAGGGAGAGGGGGAGGGAGAGGGACAGGGAGAAGGGAGAGGGGGAGAGGAGGAGGGACAGGGGGAGGGGGAGGGGGAGGGAGAGGGAAAAGGGAGAGGGGGAGGGAGGGACAGGGAGAAGAGAGAGGGGGAGGGACAGGGACAGGGAGAGGGGGAGAGAGAGGGACAGGGAGAGGGACAGGGAGAAGGGAGAGGGAGAGGGAGAGGGGGAGGAGGAGGGAGAGGGAAAAGGGAGAGGGGGAGGGGGAGAGGGACAGGGAGAGGGGGAGGGACAGGGACAGGGAGAAGGGAGAGGGACAGGGAGAGGGGGAGGGGGAGGGAGAGGGAAAAGGGGGAGGGGGAGAGAGGGGGAGGGAGAGGGACAGGGAGAAGGGAGAGGGGGAGGGAGAGGGGGAGGGGGAGGGAGAGGGAAAAGGGAGAGGGGGAGGGAGAGGGACAGGGAGAGGGAGAGAGGGAGGGGGGAGGGAAGGGAGAGGGGGAGGGAGAGGGGGAGGGGAGAGGGGGAGGGGGGGAGGGGGGAGGGGGAGGGAGAGGGAAAAGGGAGAGGGAGAGGGGGAGGGAGAGGGACAGGGAGAAGGGAGAGGGGGAGGGACAGGGACAGGGAGAGGGGGAGAGAGAGGGACAGGGAGAGGGACAAGGAGAAGGGAGAGGGACAGGGAGAAGGGAGCAGTAGGAGAAGAGGTCAGAGGTGCAGTTCCAGGAGCATCAGGGGGAATCTGGTGGGTTAATTTCCCCAAATTAATATTTACTGAAACGGGAGGGTTCTGAGCAGAAGAGGGATATGATGCTATAGGAGGTGAAGCGAATGCAAGGACCTCTGCTAAGAGACTTTAAAACAATTCAAGCAAGCCAAAACCGGTTTGGTTCAGTTGATAGAGCATCCTTCTGAGGACTGAAGGGTCCCAAGTTTGATTCCGGTCCAGGGCATGCACCTTGGTTGCGGGCACATCCCTGGTAGGGGGTGTGCAGGAAGCAGCTGGTCGATGATTCTCTCTCATTGATGTTTCTAGCTCTCTATCCCTCTTCCTCTCTGTAAAAAAATCAAGAAAATATATTTTTAAATAAATAAATAAATAAATAAATAAATATTTTATTGATTTTTGACAGAGAGGAAAGGATAGGGATAGAGAGTTAGAAACATTGATGAGAGAGAAACATCGACCAGCTGCCTCCTGCACACCCCCCTCCGGGGATGTGCCCACAGACAATATACATACCCTTGACTGGAATGGACCCTGGGACCCCCCAGTCCGCAGACCGACGTTCTATCCACTGAGCCACACCAGTTTTGGCGAAAGCCCACGTCTTTATTGGGGCATTCGAGGCTCCATGAGCTGGTGCCTTGCCTGCCGCACTGAGCTCCCGGCGCCCGCAGCGGGCTCCTTGCTGTGCCCTGGCTGCCAGCCTTGGTGCCAGGGCCTCTGCACTAGCTGCTCCGCCTGCCTGGTTGCTCTTTCCCCACAGGCATGGTCCTTGAGGCAGGATTCGGTTTCCTCTTTTGCTCACCTCCGCAGCCACAGCGCTGACAACGCTGTACAGCTCGCAGCCAGCGCACAGGACAGTCATGGAATCTCTATAAACAAAGGCTAACATGCAGTGTCCCCTAGGGCATTCCATCAGAAGGGGAGTTGGATCACTCGCTATGACGTGTGCTGACCACCAGGGGGTGGTGCGGCCCATGGTGGGCACCGGCGGGGGCGGAATGGGGTGGGGGGGAGGACGGCGGTAGTGCACAGTGGAGGCCTGCCGGTGCCTAGGGAAGGAAGAGGCGGGATTGGGGAGGCGGGGGACCTGATGGGCCCTGATTGCTTGCCAGGCCTAGGGACCCTACCGATACGGTGCGCTGGGCCTCTAGTTAACGGATAAACGATTAAATCCCACCCCCAGCTCGCCCGGAGAGGCCTGAACATCGTCCTCATCAGTCGCAACCTGAGCAAGCTGGAGCAAGAGGCGAAGGAGATAGGTAAAAGCCGCAGGGGTGGAGGTCGGGGAGGTGGGGAGGCAGGGGGAGGTGGTGGAGGTGGGGGAGGTGATGGAGGTGGTGGAGGTGGTGATGGAGGTGGGGGAGATGATGGAGGTGGGGGAGGTGATGGAGGCAGGGGGAGGTGGTGGAGGTGGGGGAGGTGATGGAGGTGGTGGAGGCGGGGGAGGTGATGGAGGTGGGGAGGTGGGGGAGGTGATGGAGGTGGTGGAGGCAGGGGAGGTGATGGAGGTGATGGAGGTGGTGGAGGTGGTGGAGGTGATGGAGGTGAGGGAGGTGATGGAGGGAGGTGATGGAGGTGGGGGAGGTGATGGAGGTGGGGGAGGTGATGGAGGTGATGAAGGTGGGGGAGGTGGGGGAGGTGATGAAGGTGGGGAGGTGATGGAGGTGGGGGAGGTGATGGAGGTAGGGGAGGTGGTGGAGGTGATGGAGGTGGTGATGGAGGCGGGGGAGGTGATGGAGGTGAGGGAGGTGGTGGAGGTGGGGGAGGTGATGGAGGTGGGGGAGGTGGTGGAGGTGGGGGAGGTGGAGGTGGTGATGGAGGTGGGGGAGGTGGTGGAGGTGATGGAGGTGGGGGAGGCGGGGGAGGTGATGGAGGTGGTGATGGAGGTGGGGGAGGTGATGGAGGTGAAGGAGGTGGTGGAGGTGGTGGAGGTGATGGAGGTGAGGGAGGTGAGGGAGGTGAGTTTGGAGGTGGGGGAGGTGATGGGAGGTGATGGAGGTGGTGGAGGCGGGGGAGGTGATGGAGGTGGGGGAGGTGGGGGGAAGGTGGGGGAGGTGGGGGAGGTGATGGAGGTGATGAAGGTGGGGGAGGTGGTGGAGGTGATGGAGGTGGGGGAGGTGATGGAGGTGGGGGAGGTGATGAAGGTGGGGAGGTGGGGGAGGTGATGGAGGTGGGGGAGGTGGTGGAGATGATGGAGTGATGGAGGTGGTGGAGGTGGTGGAGGTGGGGGAGGTGATGGAGGTGGGGGAGGTGGGGGAGGTGATGGAGGTGGGGGAGGTGGGGGAGGTGATGGAGGTGGGGGAGGTGGGGGAGGTGATGGAGGTGAAGGAGGTGGTGGAGGTGGTGGAGGTGATGGAGGTGAGGGAGGTGAGGGAGGTGATGGAGGTGGGGGAGGTGATGGAGGTGATGGAGGTGGTGGAGGCAGGGGAGGTGATGGAGGTGGGGGAGGTGGGGAGGTGATGGAGGTGGGGGAGGTGATGGAGGTGGGGGAGGTGGTGGAGGTGATGGAGGTGAGGGAGGTGATGGAGGTGGGGGAGGTGATGGAGGTGGGGGAGGTGATGGAGGTGGTGGAGGGATGGAGGTGATGGAGGTGGGGGGAGGTGGGGGAGGTGGGGGAGGTGGAGGTGGTGATGGAGGTGGGGGAGGTGGTGGAGGTGGGGGGGATGGAGGTGGGAGGTGGGGGAGGTGGGGAGGTGGTGGAGGTGGTGATGGAGGCGGGGGAGATGTAGAGGTGGGGGAGGTGATGGAGGTGGGGGGAGGTGGTGGAGGTGGTGGGAGGTGATGGGAGTGATGGAGGTGGGGGTGGTGGAGGTGGGATGGAGGGAGGTAGGGGAGGTGGGGGAGGCGGGGAGGTGGGTGGTGGAGGTGGGGGAGGTGATGGAGGTGATGAAGGTGGGGGAGGTGGTGGAGGTGATGAAGGTGGGGGAGGTGATGGAGGTGGGGGAGGTGATGAAGGTAGGGGAGGTGGTGGAGATGATGGAGGTGGGGGAGGTGATGGAGGTGGGGGAGGTGGTGGAGATGATGGAGGTGATGGAGGTGGGCGAGGTGGTGGAGGTGGGGGAGGTGGGGGGAGGTGGTGGAGGTGATGGAGGTGGGGGAGGCGGGGAAATGGGGGAGGTGATGGAGGCGGGGGAGGGAGGTCTTAGGCTGGGAAAGTTGGGAACAGGGGCTGGGACTGGAGGAGGGCATGGTCAGGGCGTGGCCAGGGGCGTGGCCAGGCGGGGCGGGGCGGGGCTTCAGCTGCATGGGGCCCAGGGAAGGGAGGATGGAGGGGGGGGGGCTGGGGCTGCACCCTGCGGACAGGGTGGGGGCAGCACTGGGATGGGCTCCCTCGGCCTCTCCCCAGAGCGGCTGCACGGCAGGCTCACCCGAGTCATCCAGGCGGACTTCACGGGCGGCCTGGAGATCTACGAGGCGGTGAAGGCGGGACTGGAGGGCCTGGAGGTCGGAGTCCTGGGTAAGCCTGGGCCTCTGGGAGGAGCCTGCCCCCGCCCCCCAGGCCCACCCTGACCGCCCCAGGCCCACCCTGACCGCCCCCCATGCCCACCCTGACCGCCCCCAGGCCCACCCTGACCGCCCCCCAGGCCCACCCTGACCGCCCCAGGCCCACCCTGACCGCCCCCCAGGCCCACCCTGACCGCCCCCGGGCCCACCCTGACCGCCCCCGGGCCCACCCTGACCGCCCCAGGCCCACCCTGACCGCCCCCAGGCCCACCCTGACCAGCCCGCTGTGCTCGCCCCCCTCTGCCCCCGCCGGGCTCCTGGGGCCGCTGCAGAGACCCTGACAGCTCGCCTCCTCCCGCTCAGTGAACAATGTGGGCACCTTGTACCAAAAGGCCATGGCGAGGCTGCTGGACTGCGAGGACGTGGCCAAGGTGAGGGAGCCAGGGCCTGTCCCCGCACTCTGCTCCCGCTCTGCCCTCCGGGCGGAAGCAGCGCCTGCGGGCTTCCGTCGGAACATTGTTTTGGGTAGGACACCATGTGGTTTTCTAAACGCTCCGTTACAATCCTTCTTGAATCCTACGGCTTCTTTTTCTTTCTTCCATTTTTTATTAAAAAAAATTTTTTTCCCTCCAGTTGGAGAGAGAGATAGAAATATCAATGAGTCTATGGCCATACCACCCCGATCTCGGAAGCTAAGCAGGGTCGGGCCTGGTTAGTACTTGGATGGGAGAAATATCAATGAAAGAGAATAAATTGCTTGGCTGCCTCCTGCACGCCCCCTACTGGGGATAGAGCCCACTACCTGGGCGTGTGCCCTTGACTGGAATTGAACCCAGGACCCTTGGCTCTACCCACTGAGCCAAACCAGTGAGGGCTAAACCACTGTATTTATTTCGTCGTTCCCCCAGCCATGAGCATTCGGGAGGTGTTCTATTATGGGTGACTACCGATGGTGTCACAGACAACACCTTTCTACTGAATTCATTCCCCACATGTGGGAGTGTCTTGGAAAGGAGTAAATGTCCGGAAGTGGTGTTGATGAGTCAAAGAGTATGCACATTATAAATTCTGTTCAGTCTTAAAAGAAAGTAAGGTAGGGCTGTCAAACTACAGCGGGGAGGGGAGGGAGATCTGGGGGAGATAAGAGATCAACCGAAGGACTTGTATACATGCATATAAGCAAAACCAATGGACGCACAACTCTGGGGAGGGAGGGCATGTATGGGAGCGGGGATTGGTAAGGTATGTACACATATAATAACTTAATAAAAAGAAAGTAAGGCTGAGACCGGTTTGGCTCAATGGATAGAGCGTCGGCTTGGGGACTGAAGGGTCCCGGGTTCGATTCCGGTCAAGGGCATGTACCTTGGTTGCGGGCACATCCCCAGTGGGGGTATGCAAGAGGCAGCTGATCGATGACTCTCTCTCATCGATGTTTCTAACTCTCTATCTCTCCCTTCCTCTCTGTATAAAATCATTAAAATATATTTTAAAAAAAGAAAAAAGGAAAAAAAGAAAGTAAGCTAGGAAATAAGAAAAGGCGGGGTTTGAGGAGGTGGTGGAGGGAGGGACCGTGGTTCTGTTCCTTCCCCAGAGACTCTCTGATGTCATCAACTGCAACATCATGTCTGTGGCCCAGGTAAGCCTGGGCTGGGCGGGGCTGAGGCCAAGGTCAGCACAGCTCTGACCCCTCCGGGTGGTCCCCCTACAGCCGCCCACGGAGAAGGTGCTGGGGGAATGGTCCACAGGGGAAGGGGTGGGGTGGGGTGGGGGATGTGAGGGAACTTGAGGGGGAGGGGGCAGGTGAAAGGACTGGAGAACGGGGCCCTTTCCACTCTCCTCTGCAGATGACCGCGATTGTCCTGCCCCAAATGGCCGCCAGGTAAGAGGTGGTCAGCGCTTTTCTCCCCCCTCTGGCTCCTCCTCCTCCAGCCAGCCTCCAGGCTTTCCCCTGCCCCAGCTGTCCGGGCCGCGTTTCCCTCCGACGTTTCTCAGATCAGGTCCTGGCTCAGGGGTGGAGGTGAGGGAGTCACCTTTCCACCAATTCTTCCTCCTCCAGGCGCAAAGGGATCGTCATTAACATCTCCTCCTTTCTGGACAAGAAGCCCTGTCCGCTGCTATCGGCCTACGCCGCGTCCAAGGTAGCCGGGCCCCGCCCACCGGGGAGGGGGTGAGAGACACTGGGCCCAGCCCAACAGAGATAGTTTTTGTTTGTTGGTTTTTTAATAAGCATAGAAAGTTGTGTGTTTTAAAAAATATATATTTTATTGAGTTTTTACAGAGAGGAAGGGAGAGAGAGAGTTAAAAACATGAGCTGCCTCCTGCACACCCCCCACTGGGGACGTGCCCGCAACCAATGTGCATGCCCTTGATGGGAATCAAACCTGGGACCTTTCAGTCCGCAGGCCGATGATCCATCCACTGAGCCAAACCGGTATCGGCTGTTTGCTTGTTTTTAAGAGAAACGGAGGCTTGGGGAACGGGGAACGGGAGGTGGGAGTGAGATGGGGACCCGCCGGTGGAACAGAGGGTGGGTGTCCGGGAGTACCGGGAGGGGGGGGAGGTTCAGAACGCCGGAGCATTCGGGGGTTCAGGTGAGGACTTGGGGGCGGGGGCGGGAGATTGGGGGCTCTCGGGTGCCATCCGGGGATCTAGGAGCAGGGTCGGTGCGGGGCTGGAGGAGTCTGCACGCGGAGGCTCAGAGCCTGGGTCCTCCCTCTCCTTCCTCACAGGCCTTCGTGCGGAGCTTCTCGCAGGCCGTGGGCGCGGAGTACCGCTCCCGGGGAGTCCTCGTGCAGGTGCCTGGCTCCGGGGGGGCCGGACCGGTGGCCGCTCCGGAGGCCGGGGCTCTGGCGGGGGAGGAGCTCGGCGGCGGTGGACGCTCCCGGGGCGGGGCAGGGGCTGTCAATCAGGAGGAGCCTCCCCAGCGGAGGGTTGTTGCAGGGGGCGTGGCCTCTGTGGGCGTGGCCTGGATGGGCGTGGTCTGGATGGGGCGGGCTGTCTGAGTCCCCAGTAGGAGAGCAGCAAGTTGGGTGGGACTCTAAGATTTTCTTTTTTCTTTTTTTTTTTCTTAAAAAAAAATGTGTATATATATATATATTATATTTTATTGATTTTGTACAGAGAGGAAAGGAGAAAGATAGAGAGTTAGAAACATCGATGAGAGAGAGTCATCCATCAGCTGCCTCTTGCACACCCCCTACTGGGGATTTGCCCGCAACCAAGGTACATGCCCTTGACCGGAATCGAACCCGGGACCCTTCAGTCCCCAATCCATTGAGCCAAACCGGTCTCAGCTAAAAATATATTTTTATTTATTTGTATTTATTTTAAAAATTTTAAAGTAGAGGATAGCATTTATTTTATTTTTCTTTTATGTATATTTAAAACATATATTTTATTGATTTTTTTTTTTTACAGAGAGGAAGAGAGAGGGATAGAGAGTGAGAAACATCGATGAGAGAGAATCATTGATCGGCTGCTCCTGCACGCCCCCTCCTGGGGATCGAGCCCGCAGCTGGGACCCTTCAGGCTGCAGACTGAAGCTCTATCCACTGAGCCAAACCAGCTAGGGCGGGACTCTGGGATTTTCAGGGGCTTGGGGGCTAGCTAGGGTGAGAGGGCAGTTCTCCCCTTACTTAGCTCCTTCCTTCCTGCAGACCGTGAGCCCCGTCATGATCGAGTCCAATATGACCAATGAGGTAAAGTACCGGACTCTGGTTCTGAATCCGGTGGACTTCGCTCGGCAGGCGTTGGACACCCTCGGCCTCACCTCCCAAACCTCCGGATGCTTCAGCCAAGCTGTGCAGGTGCGCTCGTGGTCGGAGAGGACGTGTCCAGAGGAGGGGAGAGCCCCCACCCCCACCCCTTGGGCTGGGAAGACAGGAGAAGAGATTGGGGGGCGGAGGGGGGGCACGTATGGGTGTATCCTGATTCCTGGTACCTCTTCTTCCCAGGATGCCCTGCTGGCTCTCCTCCTGCCCAGCTGGTTTTGTCTCAGTCGCTGGGGACCAAAGTTTTTGCTTCTGTTGAACAAGGCCATCACGAAGGCAACGCCCTCCCATAAAAGGCCTTGAAGAGGTGCGGCCGCTTGCCTCCCAGCCATGGGCTGTGATCCCGCCCGTGGGGTGGATGGGATATGGATATACTGAGTGGCCGGATTATGATGATCGCTGAACACACTGGCCACTTGGTGTGTGTGTGTGTGTGTGTGTGTGTGTGTGTACACACTAGTAGCCTGTGTGTGTGTGTGTGTGTGTGTACACTAGTAGCCTGTGTGTGTGTGTGTACACACTAGTAGCCTGTGTGTGTGTGTGTGTGTACACACTAGTAGCCTGTGTGTGTGTGTGTGTGTACACACTAGTAGCCTGTGTGTGTGTGTGTGTACACACTAGTAGCCTGTGTGTGTGTGTGTGTGTACACACTAGTAGCCTGTGTGTGTGTGTGTGTACACTAGTAGCCTGTGTGTGTGTGTGTGTGTACACTAGTAGCCTGTGTGTGTGTGTGTGTGTGTGTACACTAGTAGCCTGGTCCATGGATTCGTGCACATGGAAAGGAAATTAGAATATTTTAATATCGCTGTTTGTCCTTTCTCTATACTAGAAGTGTCAACCAAATTCACGATTGACAGTGACAGAAACGTATGCATATGATTGACGCCAGTGAGAGCTTTATATGTATCACAAATGCCTGAGTCAACTTAGCCTTTTATATATATATATATATATATATATATATATATATATATCACTGATTTTCAATGTTTTTTTTTTATCTCATGGCACACATAACCTAATTACTAAAATTCTGCAGCACATCAAAATATATTTTTGCCAATCTGATTTAAAAACAAACAAAAAACTAGGCACAATTTTGATTCATTCATACTAAACAGCTATTGCTGTATTGGCTGTTATCATTTTTTTCTTTGACAATCAAAGGGAAAAGAGGTCAGTGCCCCTGACTAAATAGTTAGGCATTCCATATTTTAAAAACACTTGTGGAACCCTGACCGCTTTGGCTCAGTGGCTAGAGCATTGGCCTGCGAACTCAAGGGTCACAAGTTCGATTCCAGTCAAGGGCATGCACCTTGGTTGTAGGCACATACACAATAGGGAGTGTGCAGGAGGCAGCTGATGGATGTTTCTCTCTCATCAATGTTTCTCTCTATTCCTCCCCCTTCCTCTCTGTAAAAAAATCAATAAAATACATTAAAAAAATAAAAATTATTGCAGCACACAGGTTGAAAATCGCTGATATATACATATATGTGTATATATAAATAATGGTAGCAGTGGTAGTCGCAAAATTTTGTGAATACTCTAAAAACCTGAATTGTACACACTTAAAAGCTAAACTTTATGGTATGTGAACTATATCTCAATAAAAATAATTTTAAAAATAGAGATCCCTCAAGCATGTATGTGTGTGTGTGTGTGTGTATAAATCTATTCCATTGCTCACACCAAGCACCTGCATAAATGAACCAGAAATCTCCATGTAATAATGGCAACACAACTAGAATAATACACGAATGAATTCCTTTCCATTTGGGGAGTGATAGAATCTTTCTATTTAATTCAGAAAGTTAAAAGCGACAACAGAAAGAATCATATTGAACTGTACTTAGTGATATGTGGGATTTTAAGGAGAATGTAATGATGTCTGCAATTTACTTTGAAATGCATTGAAAATGCACTAGATGAGTTAATAGATAGAGGGATGGATAGAGTAGATAGAAATATGACAAGTGTATTAAAATGTTAATAGCCTGGCTGGTGTGGCTCAGTGGGTAAGTGTTGACCCATGAACCAAGAAGTGCCTTGTTCGATTCCCTAAGGTTGAGGCTTAGTCCTCGGTAGGGGACATGCAGGAGGCAACCGATCAATGATGTTTCTCTCTCATTGATGTTTCTATCTCTCTCCCTTCCCCTCTCTCTAAAAAAAAAAAAAAAAAAAAAAAATCAATAAAAACATTAAAAAATATATTTTTATTGATTTTGTACAGAGAGGAAGGGAGAGAGGCAGAGAGCCAGAAACATCGATGAGAGTGAGTCATCAATCAGCTGCCTCTTGCACACCCCCTACTGGAGATATGCCCGCAACCAAGGTACATGCCCTTGACCGGAATCAAACCTGAGACCCTTCAGTCCCCAAGCCGACGCTCTATCCACTGAGCCAAACCAGTCCCGGCAATAAAAACATTTTTAAAATGTTGATAATAGAGTCTAAGATGCCCTCAGCTGTCTGGCAACAATCAATCATTTTATGCATCATTTTCAGGTTCGGGGAAATGCCCTCAGCCATCTCCAGATTGTTTAGCCCTGCTGACG